>CM018694.1:29872254-30317444 GCA_009363875.1 Mikania micrantha | reverse complement strand
CGTTTGAGTGTATTCAAGTATTGGTTACCAAACTGAATCACTCTATACAAAGCTCCCAGATTCGTCAGTTTCACACCGATAATGGAACAGAATTTAAGAATCATAACATGGAGACTTTTTGTAATGCACGGGGCATTGTGCAACAATTTAGTGCTCCATATGTTCCTCAGATGAATGGTGTGGCTGAACGGAAGAATAGGACATTGATTGAGGCTGCTCGAACCATGCTTGCTGATTCATCCCTGCCGTTCAGTTTTGGAATGAAGCTGTAGCTAATGCGTGCTATACACTGAACCGGGTATTGATTGTGAAAAGACATGGGAAAACTTGTTTTGAACTGCTCCACAACAGAAAGCCAAATCTTAAGTATCTTGAACCATTTGGTGCACCCGTGCACTATGCTTAAGAAACTAGAGCAGGGCAAGTTCAATGAGAAGGTGGAAGAGGATATTTTCTTTGGTACAACACTCCAAATAAAAGAGTTTACAATACATCAACTCATAATGTAGAGGAGTGGTACCATGTAGATGTTCAGAAATATTCTATGCCTCCTCCCGAAAAGGCCCAGATTGGATGTTTGATTATTCTGGTCTTTTTGATTCCTTCAATATGCCTCCCATGTATTCGGATGAAGATTTTGCAGTTCAGATGTTGTATGATGCACAGAATGCACCTGATGAGCCTTTGCAAACCCTCGTCTGAATCTATTCCATCAACACAGATAAATGATGACAGCTCAGATACAGATGACAACCTTCACACTGCTGCTCCTGAACCAGAGGTAAACAATCTCGTACCAGATCTTGAGGATTTGAATCTAAACAACCTGGATCCTCAGGTTGAAGTCCCAGATCATCCTGTTGGAAGAATTAATCGGATTCATCCTCAAGAAAACATTATTGGAAGTCCTTTGGATGGGGTCAAGACAAGAAATCAGCTTTTGTCAGGAGGACTTGCAGACATTCTGGACTTTGCAGATGTAAGCTTTTGTGCTCATTCATGCTTTATATCCCAAGTTGAGCCACGTACAGTCACTGAAGCTTTAAAAGAAGAATCTTGGGTGGATGCCATGCAAGAAGAACTCTTGCAATTCAAAAGTTAGGTGTTTGGCAATTGGTAGACAACCCAAAGGTGCAAAAGTGATTGGTACTAGATGGGTTCTTCGGTGTAAGAAAGATGATCACTGGATCATAGTGCGAAACAAAGCACGTCTGGTTGTTCAGGGATTCAGACAGATCGAAGGTTTGGACTATAATGAAGTATTTGCACCCGTTGCTCGACTTGAAGCCATTCGTATCTTCTTGGCTTATGCATCCTTCAAAAGGTTCAAAGTTTATCAGATGGATGTAAAAAGTGCATTTCTTCATGGTGTGATAAATGAAACAGTGTATGTAAGTCAACCTCCCGGGTTTGAGGATCCATTGCATAGAGACCAAGTCTACAAGCTAGACAAAGCCTTATATGGATTGCATCAAGCGCCGCGAGCCTGGTATGAAACATTGTCTACTCACCTTCTGAACAACGGGTTCAGAAGAGGTGTCATTGACTGTACACTGTTCATTCGAGAAAAGGATGGTGAATTACTCTTGGTGCAAGTATATGTGGATGACATCATTTTTGGTTCAACAAATGATGATCTGTGCAAAGATTTTGAAGAGGTCATGAAAGAGAAGTTCGAGATGAGCTCAATGGGAGAGATGAAATTTTTTCTGGGATTACAAGTATATCAGTCTGAGGCAGGAATCTTCATTCATCAAACCAAATATGTTGGGGATATACTGAGCCGGTTCAGTATGTCTGATGCAAAGCCTGCTGGTACCCCACTGGCTGTCAATCACGTGATTACTCCAGATGAAAAGGGGGAGTTAATTGATGCTACTTTGTATCGAGGAATGATTGGGTCTCTTATGTATCTTACTGCTTCTCGGCCAGACATCATGTTCGCCACATGCTTGTGTGCACGTATCAATCAAAACCAAGAGTCTCCCATCTCATTGCTGTCAAGAGGATCATGCGTTATCTGAAGGGTACACCGGATCTTGGATTATGGTACCCTAATGATGATAACTTTGCGCTTACTGCATACAGTGACTCTGATTATGGTGGCTTCAAAAGAGACTTCAAGTCAACATCTGCAGGATGTCAGTTCTTTGGAACCCGATTAGTTACCTGGCAGTGCAAGAAGCAGACGTCGGTGTCTACTTCAACCTGTGAAGCTGAATACATTGCTGCTGCTAGTTGCTGTTCTCAAATCATCTGGATACAACAGCAACTCAGGGACTATGGGTTACATTTTTCTAACACTCCTATATATGTTGATAATGCTGCTGCCATAGCTGTCACTAAGAATCCTGTTCAGCACTCCAAAACAAATCACATCGACATTAAATATCACTTCATACGTGATTGTTTTGAAAAGAAATTAATCGATGTAGTTAAAATTCACACCGAACACCAGAAAGCCGATCTTTTCACAAAAGCCTTTGATAAACCCAGATTTTTATATCTGTTATCGGCTATTGGTGTTTTCCAAAAGGATGAAGTCCTACCTTCATCTGAATCTAACAAATGATCATCGTCTTTCTTAGATAGCTTTTTCTTTTGTTTATTTAATTTTATTTTAATTTTCTTGTCTAGTTTCTTCTATTCATCAAAAACTCAAAAAGATTTTATGTTTTTAGGTTTTTAGGGGGAGATATATGTAAATTGAAAAACCAAAAACAATAGAAAAATTAAAAATTGAGATGGTTTTCTTTATAAAGTAATACATTAATCTATTATGTCATAGAAGCAGAGATGAATGTATAAGCATTAAACACAAGAAAATTGTGATGGGATGTACTGATAGGCCGACTCTACAATATGAATAAACACTTTGTGATATCTTAGACAGTCTGATCAGTGGGATTTGTTTTGTTAAACCATTTAAGTAAGAAATAGTTTTTGACTCAAATCAAGCATACACCGGTCATCATGGAATCAAATGAGGTTTCAAACAAAAACAAAAATAAAAGCAAGCTGGTATTAAGCTTGATGGAAAAGAAAAACAAGCTGGTATTAAGCTTGAAGAAAAAGAAAAACAAGCTGGTATTAAGCTTGAAGAAAACCTAATGCAAGCTGGTATTAAGCTTGAGAAATACTTGAACAAATTAAGTTCGATTCCATACACGTGCCATATTGCTGGGACGAACCTAGCTGAAACCGTCCATTTGGATAGAACAAGAAAATTACAAAAAGATAATAATGTTGGAATTGTGTTGAATTTATGATGACTGGTATTAAGATATGCAGAAATGAGTTTTAAACTGTTTTTGTTCTTTAATGGTGAAATGAAATGGGGAACTTGATCAGAAAATATTAGTGATCATAAAGTTTGTTTAGTAGTTGAGTATTGTTTTGGTTTAAAATTGGACAAATATATCAGTAATCGTATCATAATAAACTTGTGTTTGAAGTGAAGCATTCAATGAAGATGATGTGATGTGATTAGAGATATGTGTTATTTTATCAGTGGATCTCTCACAAAAATATGTGTTTATTTGTCTTTAGTTATTATCTGTACAGTCGTAATTGTTGTCTCAGAAAAATACAAAAAGATTTTCTATTTTCAAATTTATTTTAGATGATCATTTGTATGTTCGGATGTCTGTCACATCTGAATCCTGATCATCCAGACATATCTTCATAACTGTCACAATTTTAAATGATTCAAAATGAAAAATCTTGAAAAAGTTTGAGTTTTGGGTGTTGAAAAATTCCATTCGCACGAATGAGGTGTGAACTTCATTCATTCGGCCGAATGACCTCATTATGAGAATGAGTCATTCGACCGAATCAATCAGACAAAGTAAGACTCATTCGGCGAATGAGTTGTGACGAATGTCTCTTTCGACATTCTCATTCGGCGAATGAGTGATGACGAATGTCACATTCGTCAAAATCACATTTGGCGAATGTGTTTGAATGTCATCCGACCTTTCGCCTGTCTCATTCGGTGAATGAAAGGCCTATATAAACAGTTCTTCGGGCGAATGAAACTCATTCGACCAAATACTCTCTTTCGCCCCTTAACTGTGTGTTATTCGCCCGAATCCCAATCTCGCTCATTCGATCGATTTTTAGTATTTGTTCCTCACCCAGCCTCTGATCATTATATTCTATTTCATTTCAGGTACTCGGGGAACGAATTTCATTGATTTCCAACCATGGAATCATCAAGAACAGAACGAATTTTAGAATCTAGGGTTTCTTGAATCGCCCTTAAAATAAATGGTCAAAAAGGCATTAAAACTAACTTTGTCATTTTGTAAACATGTTAATCGGTCGATTCTGAGCGTAGGTATGTAGTTTTTATGGACTGATTTGATTTTTTTTAAAAAAACAAGGGTTTAAATTTCAAATTCAGCCGAATGGCGCCATTCGGCGAATGTCTCATTCGGCGAATGGCTCCTTCCTTCACTGTCATTCGACGAATAACTCATTCGGCGAATGTGCTCATTCGCCAAATTATCTGTCATTCGGCCAATCAGTCTGAACTGTTTCTAAGTTCTGATTTTTAACTGATTTTCAATTTTCATGTTATCTGAATGGCTCTAACCTTTCTTTATTTGTTCTTCAGGATGGCTGGTTACAAATCTGTGACGAAGAACAACATCTGCGCGCACTTAGACCTTGATACTCCGAACGCAAAGCATTATGCTGAGATTATTACCTTTCTCAGGCGTTCGAGGATATTACAGCCATCTCCACTATGCATGTGCCTTATCGGTCACATCAACAGGATTTCTGGGCTTTAGCTGATATCGACTGTGAGACTGAGCCTACCGTTATTAGAGGAAAGGTTCTCGGGCATGATGTTGTCATATCTGCCGAGCACATCAGGAGAGTCTGTGGGTTCCAGGATTCCCATGATCAGCCATACTTGCTAGACCGCTACTTGGTTCGTGGATGTTTCATGCGGTGCAAGTATGAAGGAGATCTAGGAGCAGGGATTCTCAACAAGGCCTACATGTCTCCACAGTTCAAGTATCTCGCGCATGTACTGATTCACTGTCTTGGATCCAGGAGAGGAGGATTCGATGATATGCGGGAGACTATTCAGTGTGCCTTTGTTGCATTGGTGCTTAACAGGCCATTCAACTTCTCTGAGATGGTTTTCTCTCACATGAAGGAGAATGTCACGCTGAAGGGGGACAACAAATTTCTGATGTACCCTAGGTTTCTGCAGCAACTGATCGATGCTCAGTTACCGAATCTGCCGAAGATCAATGCTGACATTATCAAGCTGGAGCACATGAATGATCTCACTCTCAACAGGGTGGTGTCATACAGGGGCAAAGAGAGGAAGCCAGCTTCCAGATCTTTATTTGGTCATCTCTCTAGGCCTGATTATAGAGCACCAACTGGTAGAAGATGGAGACATGATGAGTCTGATTCAGACATTGAGGATATTGTTGTACCAGATGATGGTGGAGATGATGACGGTGGTGATGATGATGGAGAAGGAGAGGTTGGGGCTGGGGCAAGTGTTAGTGCTGCTGGTGGTGGTGGTGATAGCTCAGTTGGTATGAGCACGATAGATGTGAGCACAACAGTTGTGACTGTTGGTGCAGGAGTTAGCACCTCCATAGCTGCAGAGGAGGAAGTAGATATTGACTCACTGATGGAGCTGGACTTTCTGCTTACTACTACCTCCTCATTGTCTACTCCTCTAGATGCTACAGTCCCTCATTCTTTTGCTGCTGATGATGAGTCTGAGGACTCAAGTGAAGATGAAGGAGAAGCTGGTGATGGTGATGATGAAAGTTCTGATTCTGAAGAGACTCATGATGATGAGTTTGAGAAAGATATGGAAGGAGGAAGGATGCAGATGAGAAAGAGAAAGAGGAGTGAAGAAGAGATAGAGGAGATTACTGATCCCTCGTTTATTCCCGAGTTTGATTTGTCTCCTCCACCTCGGTCTTCTGCACCTGTTACTGTGGTTACATCTCCTACTACTTCTCAGCCTACATCTTCCAGGGCAGGGAGAGGGAAGAGATCAAGGTTCTCGTTTCAGAGAAGGTCAGAACTGACAACAGCTGCTACTACTACTGTTACATCAGTAGCAACTCTTTCAGTTTCTTCACTGACCAGGTCAAGGACAACTCATGTTCATGCTACTATTGCCCCTCTGACCACCTTGGTGACTCAGGCACCCATATTTACAGCTGCTTCCTCTGGTCCCTCCATCTCACGTGCTGATTTGTCTATACCTACTGTGTCAGTTGTTGATCAGCTAAGCACACTGAACAGTATGGTACTTAGATTAATGGAGAGGAGTATAAAACAAGAGAAGAAGAACAGGGAGCAAGAGCTGGTCATTGCTCAGCTCACAAAGAGATTGGAAGAGCAGGATACTCTGCTTTTACAGGCCGCAGATCAGAGAGCTGATCTAAGGGCCAGGTCTGCTCAACAGGAGCAGCAGCTGCTGAAGTACATAGATGAACATCATCAGCTTGCCTTGACAGTCACTGACTTCAGTGATAGGATACTTACCTTGGAGACTGAAAATGCTAGGCTAGCAGATCAGTTAGACAGTCTTAAGGATGGTACTCCTAGGATAGAAGGCTCTGCTGCTCGTTCCGATGATTCAGACAAGGAAGATGATGAAGAGGAAGAAGAAGAGTCTGAGGAGGAACAAGTTGATTATGAAGACTCAGACAAAGATGATGAGTCTGACGATGATGATGACGATAAGGACGGATCTGGGAGTGGGTCTTCTGATTCATCGAGTACTGATGATGATGATGACGATGATGATCAAATCCCTCCCTCATCTGAGATCCGGTCCAAGAAGGCCAATGACAAAAGGCTCAGGCTCCTACTCCTTCGTCTCCTTCAAAGACAGCTGATCCTGAAGCTACTGAGGAAGTAGAAGCTGTGCCTTTGAGACGTCAGTTAGACGAGACTCTTACCATGATTTTGGACGCTCAAGGCATCATACAGCACTCAGTCAGCTATAACAAGGAGGAGGGAGAAATCATTCACTGCTTAACAAAGGAACAAATTGCTGAGATTTTCAGGTTAAATCCTGATGAGGTGATCACTGATGATACCTCTGTTCCTATTGTTGATGAGCCAGAGCCAGAACTCTTTGATGATATTGATGAAGTTATTTTGGAGGATATCACGGACGAGGAATATCCTAAGTACACATCGGCTGAGGATGAGTTGCCTACATTTACTGAACCATTTGATCAAGAAACAGAGGATCTTCTGGTCAGATATTTGGAAGAACAAGTTGAAGCCTGCAAGTCCGAAGCCGATGAACAGAGAAAAAGAAAAGAAGAGTGGGAGGCTTACTGGGGGGGGGGCCTTAAAGAAACAGAGCACCGAGAAGATGCCAGCAACACACAAGAAAGTCTACAGAACCAAAGGCTATAAGGCTAGAGGTCAAATCTTGAGCTGGGCATACTTTCACGACCTCGGATGCTATGCAGTGAAAAGAGAAAGAGGGATAGATTACTTCAAACATCCTCATGACTTTAAGACGTTGCCAGGCTTCGAAGTAAATCAATTAGCTCGTCTGAAGTTGTTATACAGTGAAGATTCAGGAATGTCTGCCTGGTTCTCTAGGCAAATCCAGTATGAGTACAGAAAGAGATGGGTGAACTTTCAGCCCCAACAGCCTAAACGTTATTATTTGCCAGAGATTGATGGAGACACCCGAAAGCATAAGGTTATCCTGAAGTGGCTTCCTCCTAAAGTTTTGAAGAAGATTTCTTTACGGAAAATGCGACAAGACTTTATGGATGGCTTTCGATGGTGGTATTATGATGGGCGTACTGGTGAGGCTGTGATTGTTTTGTGCAAGGACAAGCAGTGGGAGACTGTGAGGATATTTGAGCCTATGTGGTTGACCAATCTATCTCACAAAGATGTCCAAGCTCTGTTTAGGCACCAGATTTTCTTTGATGTTCAAGACATGGTGCAAGCATTGCAGTTTATGAGAGTGATCCGTCTCTGCAGCATTTTCAAGATCCACGATGGAGCTGACTCGATAGCTATCTCGGCAAAGTATTTCAAGAAAGAGGCTTCCAAGAGTTGAACTAGGTCCAAGGGGGAGTTTGTAGATACATGTAATGTCCCTAGTTCTATTTTGTAATACTCATCATGTAAAATTCAAGATATTAATGGAAGTTGTCTTTTTATATTGTTCATCATGTTTATGTTTTAATTATTTGATTATATGATTGGGTGATTTGGTTTATTGTTTAATTGAGTATGAGTATTGCTCATTCGGCCGAATGACTCTAGAGTATGAAGTCATTCGGCGAATGAGAATAGAGTATGTATATATTCGGCGAATGAGTCATTCGCCGAATGACTCATTCGACTGAATTACCTATTCGACAGGAGTCATTCGCCGAATGAGTTGTTTTGGCCTCTCATTCGGCCGAATGTCAACTGCCTATATATACAAGTTCAAAATCATTTCAATGAAAACTTCCGAGAACCCTCATTCGTCCCAAAAGCACTCAAGTGTCAAACCCTTAGATTTTTGATCGTTTTCTTGCTATCCAACTTCGATTCTTAGCTCGTGGTGTTCGATCTTCGCTCAAACGTTCTTTCTTAACCTTCGGATCACCACGGTTGCTGTCGGTTTCGATTGGAAAACCCTGGAATAGGATTCCGCACTATTCAAGAGGCTGTAGAGCAGATTTCTGTTGATTTCGTGTTGTTTTCGAGATCATTCTAGGTCCTACATAACATTTGAATCACATGCAACCGTTAGATAAAAGATGCAAAATCTCATATGCAACCCTTAGATACCTAAATTTTGGGAGGATTATAACACATTTATTAGTTTAAAGAAATACACCAATAAAAAAGAAGAATTGGTGACAAAAAATCTGGTTATCCATATAGTAAACCACAACAATCAAGCATAAGAACAAATTTGTAGGAAATCCATAAATCAAACTATGATTATATGAATGTTAACTTGCACAAGAACAAGTTTCAGATAAAAAAATTATATTCATTGGTTATTCCGGTAGCCTTCAATCCCATTCTCATGATGATCAACGTTAACATGTAAAATCAATACGATTACAATTACAAAACACATATTTTAAGTCAAATTTCAATTTGATTCACTTTGGTATATCAAACTTTAAGTACATGTACTCAAATTAAGTTCATGCATAAGAAAAAAAACCTAAAGAACGCAGTCAGAGCAACAGTAGCAGCTTGAAGGATCTCATTTTCAGCACAGCCCGGAAGAGAATCCACTGAAAGGTCTCCTTTTCTTGTTTCAGCTTTTGATACAAAAGTGTGGCTTAGAGCTCATATCAAGTGTTCTAGAAACAATGATGAAAGCTCGTTGTGTTGTGAAAAAACCTATCAACAGAAAAAAAAGTATGCTTTATCCTTGTTGAATGATTGATTTCATTGAAAAATGAAGGAATATATAGGCATTCTAGTTTCAACATCAATGGAAGCCCACATAAAATGCATCTTGTATTTACTTTCCTGCATTGTTGATGTTATCCTAGTAAATGAAGCAAGCTTTTTACCCTCGAGGCTGACTGGCTAACTGCTACAGACTTGCAAAGCTTCAATGCACAAACCACGCTCAATTGTTTTATCCATTTGACCCATTATGCAACCTGTTTGTTTTTTCATAACTAAATGAAAAGTGAAACAAAAAGAGTGTGGTAAGAACACCCCATAAATAATAATTACTATGAAATCACATAATATGAAAAGAGTTTTTGTTGTACTGGCAACTGAAACACTTAAAAAACCAAATATAAGAACAGTAAATCAACAAAGCCCAAAGTGATTGGATCTCACCTGAATCACCCCATCGCACCTGCATGCTTCCTATCTACTTCAAATAGGACATATCTATTAAACAAAAAAGACAAACAAATAAACAAATATATAAGAAAATTCCTTTCTAGATGAAAATGTAAATTTAAAAAAAGTAATGACAATTGGCCCTTACCCATTAGACGATTTATAGCCAACATTGGCGTTCTTGAATCCTAGATTTACAAGGGTAAAATCACAAAAATCTTAGCTAATATGTTTGCATTTTACATAATCAATTGCACAAATGTCACACCCCCGCTAAAGCGGAATCACGAGGGCGAGACGAAATCGGATTACAAATACATTGTTTATAAAGAAACTTACTAAATTGCATTCATAATCCAAATAACATACATAAGAGATTTACAAAGATTCAAATAACATATCGATAATAGTTTTACAAAATGATATGATTCAAAATGATACAACAATATAAGATTTCTCCATATAGTCTAATTTAAATTAAACAATATCTTCAAAATCTTCTTGTTGTAATATAATCCATGTAGCTAATTTCCTGAAATACATGCTCAAGTATCAACTAAAAATAGTTGGTGAGTCCATAGGTTTATGACTCGATAAAGCATGATTACAAAAAAATGGAGTTTATAGTAACATAAATCCCATAATGTTTAACAATAAAGCATGCATTTTATGATTATGAGTTTAAACGATGTCAAACGTATACTTCACTCAAAATATTATTAATGTACATCATGAATATTAAAGAAGTTTAAACGATAGTAACACGTATACTCAAGTAATCCCTAAAATGCCTATTTTAATTAAACACATATGGATGTAAGTATCTAGCATGTATTCCACCCCAAAGTATTAAGTGAAAGAGGGGCTATGAAACTCACTAGTAGTAGGATGCTAGAAGATAGATAATATTAAGATCTTGCTCCTTGTCACAAACTTCAAACCCCTAAAATAAGGAAAGTATACATTTGTTGAGTTTTACGATGGATTTAATATTTAGTATATATATAAGAGATGCGTTAACCCGATTAATAGATTGGGGTTATTGCAAAGTAATGACTTTCCTTAAGTCATAAAAGAAATGATAATACGTTACTCGAACTTGTCATCTTCCAACTTAATAATGATACTAAGCCATAACACAGTTCGCTTTTTAATTTGGCATTTTAATCGACTCTTTATTTTGAGTCGTACCAAATTACGAATGAAACCACTGATGGTTTAATGATAATGACACCACGGATGGTTTAATAATAATAAAGTTTGTAATGCGTATAATCAAGGTTTTAGTTTTAGGAGTAATGATTAATTAAGTGCGTTACTTTGAAGTGATATTAGTGAATAAGGGTTTAAAGTTAACCCAAAATATATTACTAACCTTTAAGTGATGTGATTGAATACATATAAGTATATGTGTGCATGGGTTTTGGTCATTTAAAGGCACTACACATATATAAGTAAGGCAAATGTTGAAAGTATGTTTTGTATAGTTGTTGATCTTAGGTTAAAGACCCATAATTATACAAAACCTTTGTGTTATCAACATTCAAAATAATAAGGCAAATATTGAAGGTATGTTTGGATGTTTGGTAAAGAACAAACACACAAACCTTTTTGTTATCAATATTGCAAGAATCCATAACTTGAAAGTATGTTTGTGTATGGGTTGATCATAGGTTACTTGTCATAAAACAAGTTATTAGGAAACCTCACAACACACAAACCTTTGTGTTATCAAGCATGGTAACAACTTAGAATTAGAGGATTAGAAGAAGAAAATGAAGCATAAAGATGAAGAGCATTTAGTTTAAGTGTTTATTACCTTGGAAATCTTAGAAAGATCCCAAGAGAGGTGGATTAGGGAGATAGAATTAGAAATCCAAAGAAGAATGGATTTGGTGCAAAGGATTTAGGAAGGATGAAGCTTGGTATTTATAGTTGAAAAATGGAATGGGGGTGGCCTTGGGGTGGTCTTGGACGGCCAAGGAGAGGGGAGGAGAGGGTTAGTAGGTTATAAAGTTAAATGATTATGTTTAATTAAGATTTTTGATTTAATTTCTAATTAGGGAAAGAGTTCTTTCAATTTTTATAAATAAAAATGGGTAATAATATTTATAAAATAAAGATTTGGGCATAAAATAGGAGTTTATAAAGTTTAGGGGCTGAAAATGTAATTTTCAAAACTTGAATGGGCTGGTCGGAAGCCATCGGGAAGGGTTGCCGAGGATGGTGCTGGTCGCCGAGGAGATTTGCCGAGAACAGCCTGGTCGCGAGCCGAAGGGTTGCCGAGAAGGTGGCCGAGAACTTGGTTGGTCACGAGCTGGCTGTTGCCGAGCAGTGCGCCGAGAGAGTGGGGCGCGGGCCTTGGTCGCGATCTGCCAACTCCCGGGTAAGGTGCCGAGATGGTGGGGCGCTGGGTGTTGGTCGCGATCTGCATGTTCTCGGGCAAGTTGCCGAGAATGGTGTCCGGAAATGGCCTGGTCGCGAGCTGAAGTGGCCGAGCATGTTGCCGAGATGGCTGCCGAGAGCTGCTTAGTCGCGAGCTGGAATTGCCGATGGTATCGCCGAGAACTTGGCTTGGGCTTGGTCCGGTCTTGGTTCGGGCATGTCTCGGCCATGGCTTTAGCTATGGTTTGGTCCGGTTAGTCCATGGTTCGGTCCCACTATTTTAATACCAAAATATTTCTAAAATTTATAAAATTTCTAAAAATGTTTATAAATTCATAATTATTTAAAAGAACATCTTATAATTATTTAAATGCTTATTTTAAATTATTAGAAACTTTTTGATTATTTTATAATTATCTAAATATTTATTTAAGTATTAAAATAGTTATAAATCTGTACTCATTCTATACCTCCTTTAAATTTATTAATTTTTATTAATTGGAACACTTTTAAAATAGTTAATTATATCCACATTTTACTAAATTATTATAATTCTTAATATTTTCAAGATTTCATAATTTCAGGGTTTTCGCGTACTGTGATTATCGTTATTCCTTGATTATTTCTTTATACGCGTTACTACATCTGAAAACCCATGACTGATCATGTTTTTTCTTAGTTGTTTAAATACCATCGACTCAACATACATATTAACTTGGTTTTTGTTCGTTAAGGACTAAATAATTAAGATCTTAATATGGATTTTACCTGGATTTTTCACGGATGTTACAGTCTCCCCCGGTTAAAAGAATTTCGTCCCGAAATTCAATCTTTATTTACCAGGGTAGAGTTGTTTGTGAATAGCTGAGGATACTTTTTCTTCATATGATCCTCTCTTTCCCAGGTGAATTCAGGTCCTCGCTTAGAGTTCCATCTAATTTTGATGATTGGAATGCGGCTTCGCTTCAACGTCTTCACATCTCGATCCATAATCTCAATTGGTTCTTCGATGAAGTGGAGTTTGTCGTCGAGTTGAACCTCATCCAATGGGATTATCAATGTCTCGTCTGATAGGCATTTCTTTAGATTGGACACATGGAACGTATCATGAACTCCACCGAGTTCTTGTGGTAGTTGGAGCTTGTAGGCTACAGGACCAATTCTATCGAGAATTTCAAAAGGTCCAACGTATCTTGGAGCTAGCTTGCCCTTCTTACCGAATCGCACAACACCCTTCCATGGAGATACTTTTAGCATTACCTTATCGCCAATTGCAAATTCCAATGGTTTTCTTCGGTTGTCGGCGTAGCTTTTCTGACGATCCCTAGCGGCTTTGATTCGGTCCTTGATTTGTGCAATTTTATCCGTTGTTTCTTGAATGATTTCAGGACCAGTTATTTGACTTTCCCCGATTTCTGCCCAACATACGGGAGATCGACATTTTCGTCCGTATAAGGCTTCAAATGGTGCACACTTGATGCTTGTGTGGTAACTGTTGTTATACGAGAATTCAATTAGTGGGAGATGGTTATCCCAACTTCCACCAAAATCTACCACACAACACCTAAGCATATCTTCCAAGGTTTGGATTGTTCTTTCGGTCTGCCCATCGGTTTTGTGGATGATACTCGGTGCTAAGGTCGAGACGAGTTCCGAGTGCCTTTTGCATAGATTTCCAGAATCGGGAGGTAAATCGGCTATCTCTGTCGGAGATGATTGACATGGGCACCCCGTGCCTAGTGATGATTTCGGTGATGTATAGTTTAGCAAGCTTCTCCATCTTAAAATCTTCTCTAATGGGCAAGAAGTGAGCAGACTTTGTCAATCGATCGACGATGACCCATATAGAATCATAACCGCTAGAGGTACGTGGTAGTTTGGTGATGAAATCCATGGAAATTTGCTCCCATTTCCATTGTGGGATTTCGGGTTGTTGGAGCATACCTGATGGTTTTTGGTGTTCGGCCTTAACCTTAGAATAGGTTAGGCACTTTCCGAAATATAGAGCGATGTCTTTCTTCATTCCGGGCCACCAATAGTATTCCTTGAGATCTTTATACATTTTGTCGGCGCCCGGATGAATGGAGTATTTGGATTTGTGGGCTTCATGAAAAATGAGCTCTCGGATGTTGTTCAGCTCGGGAACCCACATTCTTTCTTGGAAATACAACACATCATCTTCCTTTAGTTCTAGTATCTTCTCCGCCCTGCATAGTAGTTCTTCTTTGAGTTCCTTTGCCTTTAGAGCTTCCTTTTGTGCTTCAAGAATTTGGGTTTTGAGAGAGGTTTGTATTGTCATACCCAAGGCGCGTACGCGAACGGGTTTGATCCTCTCTTTTCTACTTAGTGCATCAGCCACCACGTTTGCTTTACCGGGATGGTAGCGTATGTCACAATCGTAGTCGTTGAGTAATTCAACCCATCTTCTTTGACGCATATTCAACATTTTTTGATCAAGGATGTGTTGGAGGCTTTTGTGATCGGTGTATATAATACACTTGGTACCGTAGAGGTAGTGTCTCCATATTTTTAAAGCAAAGATAACGGCTCCCAACTCCAAGTCATGAGTGGTGTAGTTCTTTTCATGCACTTTGAGTTGTCGGGATGCATATGCAATAACTTTGTCTTTTTGCATCAACACGCAACCGAGACCTTGGTGCGATGCAACACAGTATACGACAAAGTTATCAGTGCCGTCGGGGAGTGATAGGATCGGGGCATGGCACAACTTGTGTTTCAGCAATTGGAAGGCTTCTTCCTGCTCATTTCCCCAATTGTACTTTTGTTCTTTTTGGGTGAGAATGGTTAAAGGTTTGGCTATTTTGGAAAAGTTTTCTATGAATCTACGATAGTATCCAGCCAACCCTAAGAATTGTCGTATTTCTGTCAGGGTTGTTGGTGCTTCCCATTTCTTCACCGCCTCAATCTTGCTTGGGTCTACTTGAATACCCTGATCATTAACCACATGACCAAGGAAGTGAACCTCCTTTAACCAGAACTCGCATTTGGAAAACTTGGCATATAGTTTCTCCTTTGCCAAGAGTTGGAGTACTAGCTTTAGGTGTTGCTTATGATCTTCCTCATTTTGTGAGTATATAAGGATATCGTCGATGAATACGATCACAAACTTATCAAGGTAAGGCTTGCACACTCGGTTCATTAGGTCCATAAATACCGCAGGGGCATTGGTGAGTCCAAAAGGCATTACTAGGAATTCGTAGTGCCCGTATCTTGTTCGGAATGCGGTTTTTGGGATGTCGTCTTCTTGAATCCTTAGTTGGTGATAACCCGACCGAAGATCTATTTTCGAGAAGTGTCTAGATCCTTGTAATTGGTCGAACAAATCATCAATTCGAGGAAGAGGATAACGGTTTTTGAATGTTACTTTGTTGAGCTCCCTATAGTCGATGCACATTCGAAAAGTTCCATCCTTCTTTTTGACAAAAAGAATGGGTGCTCCCCATGGTGAAAAGCTTGGTCGAATAAATCCTCGATCCAAGAGTTCTTGTAGTTGACTTGATAACTCTTGCATCTCGGATGGTGCGAGATGGTAGGGTGTTTTTGCTATAGGTGCCGCCCCTGGAAACAGGTCGATACGAAATTCCACTTGTCGAACGGGTGGTAATCCAGGTAGATCATCGGGGAATACTTCGGAAAAGTCTCGGACTATCGGTATATCTTCGATCTTCTTTTCTTCTTGGTTCTTGACTTTGACATGGGCAAGGAAGGCTTGACATTCCTTCTTTAGGTACTTGCGTGCCTTCATGGCGGAAATGAGGTGTAGCTTTCCACTTGCTATTTCCCCTTGAATTTCTAGTGTTTCGCCGTTCGGTAGTGGAACCCGAACTATTTTAAGGTGACATTGGATTTCAGCTTGATGTTTGGACAACCAGTCCATTCCAATGACTACATCGAAGCTTCCAAGTTGGATGGGGATGAGGTCTAGGTAGAACGAGTGGTTGTCATAATTAAGGACACAACCTTTGAGGATCTTACGTGCAGTTAATAGTTTCCCGTTGGCTAATTCTATGGTGTAAATTTCAGTTAAAGGGGTAGATTTTTGGTCTACTACATGCTCAAACTTAGTTGATATGAAACTTTTATCCGCACCCGTATCAAATAAAATAGATGCAAAATGATTGTTTACAAGGAACGTACCAGTGACAACATTGTTGTCTTCACGGGCTTCCTGAGCTCCCATGACGAAAGCTCTTCCCCGAGGTGGTTGGTTGGCAGATCCAGATCCTTGTGGCCTTTTTGGACAAGTATTGAGCATGTGTTCGGGGCTTCCACATCCATAGCAAGCACGTGGGGTTGGGTTGCTACGACAATTGCTGGCTTGATGTGTCACACCCCTGCGCCGCGTGCGGAATCCACGGCGCGGTGACGTATGAACAGTTGATTCATGCACAAGTATTGAATAAGAACAACCACAATGGATTACTATGTTTCATAATGTTAAGACAATTGTTTAGTTACAGACAACTATCTACCAAAATAAAGACAACTATAGACCCAAAATATAGTTACAAAAGAAGACTTCAAACAAGACAATCAAACAATTAGGATTTAGTGAGTTTCTATTCCATCCTAGCATGTTTCTTCATCTTGTTCTATCTTAGAATGGTCTCCTTAGTTGTCCCTGAGAATGTCTTAAACCTGATTACCTGAAACACGTGAAAAGTAACTGTCAACTACAGACGTAGTTGGTGAGAACAATAGGTTTAAACATTTGTAAACATGAGTTATATGATATAAGACATAGGTAAGTTAAAGCATCATAAGATTCACACGGATGAGCTGCAACCCAAACTAACATCAAGTAAGAAAAATGAGTGTAAACAGTCCAATCACTGTTCGCACGAAAGCCAATAATATCAAGTCCCAAACCACGTTTGGAGTTAGATAATACGTCAGCAGTTTTGATAACCATATGACACCAGACCTGCAGTTGGCTTTTAAAAGCAAATTTAAAAGCCAACTCCATCCTGGATAAGAAAACAATGACACCAGACCTGCAGTTAGCTTTTAAAACAAATTTAAAAGCTAACTCCATCCTGGATAAGAAACAATGTGTCCGCTTTCCCTTGTTGTGATCACCCAGTACTAACGCTAATGAATATGATACTTGATGGGTTTATAAGTTTGTTTACAACAATGGACACCATGTTTATGAATCTTACTTTAACCGGATGTGTTAATGTCTTATTGAAAACCTGGATTTAACTCCACGAGTTGAATCCTTTGTTTATGTAACATGAAATGAATCTCTTGATTTGAATACCATGATGTGAACAACTTGACTTGAATACCATGTTTTGAACCAATGAATTTGAGTACCATATTGTGAACCACTTGTTTTGAATACCATGATGTGATGACCTTGTGTAACAACAAGGTTTATAACAAAAGAAGAGTTTATGAAACCATTTATATAAAAACATTTAACCTTTAAAAGAACATTTGAATGAAACTATTATAAAACCTTTCAAAGAAACAATTTATAAATCCTTTTTATTAATAAAAGTTTAACAGGGAATAATTTCCTTTAAAACAGTTGACAGTTCCTTAAACAGTTGAAGAATCCCTTGGATTCATAAGATAAACTTGTAATGCTTATGAATACACATAAACTGTGCCATGAAACAAGATTGAAATAGCGGTTTTGATCACGTGTTCCACCCCAAAACAGTTATAAAACAGTAAAAGAGGGGCTAAAGTTCTCACCTGTCTGCAGTAGACTCTGAACTAAAACAGTTAGCAAGTAGCAAACAGGACTTCTAACTTGTTCCTATATCATTGTAATCATACATAAGATATAAGATTTATAATTGTATAGACTTTGATTCATTGATTGACTTGTGTTCTCATGAACTTGGTTAATTCTTGATTACTTGATTGATCATGGGTTCAAGAAACTTGTGAAATGTTCTTTTGTATGATAACTTGTTTGTGTGCCACATATGTTTAAGTGTTTGATAAACCATTTGTTAACATGACTTATGAAAATATGTTCCCATTGTTTATGTCCTTGAGATTGTGATTTGATCCCATGATTAGGTTAAGTCACAACTTAAACCCCAATTGATCAATTCACAATCATCAAATTTATGTTCAATATTGGTCTTTGAACCTATGTAACCACAATGGTCCTTCAACCAAGTCTATGGGCTACTTAGGTTCACGATGGGCCGATTGAATATGGTGTTGGGCCAAGGGGATGTGATGTTGGTCCAACCACATGTATATGGGCCATGTAAGGTTCTAAGCGATATTGGGCCAATTAGAGATCAACATGAGTCATTATAACACAATTGGGCTTTGTTTAAACCATGGATCAAGTTGCTAATGGAATTGGGCCACATAGAGTTGTATTGGGCCGAAAGGTGTGTGAGTTGCTAACTTGGGCAGCGAACCTTCTATGGTTCTTGCCTAAGGTTCGCCAATGATCAAAGGTTCGTGAACAGGGAGGCCACATGTAGGTTCGCCAGGGTTCGGCCTTGACAGCCCTGAGGTTCGACAGTCTTTCATCTAATCAAGGTTCGTCTAAGTGCTTGGCGAACTAGACAAGGTTCGTTCGGCATGCATGAGGGTTCGGCTAATGTTCCTGTCCAAGGGTTCGCTGCATAGCTAAGGGTTCGGCTAAGTTGGTTCGCCTACATGCTCCACGAACCATGCAAAGGTTCGGCAGTAGAAGGTTCGGCATGCATGGGTTCGCCTAGGGTTCGCTGTTGTACAAAGGTTCGTGAGCTGCTTAATGAGTTATGCAGGTTCGCAGGGCCTTCAAGGTTCGTTCCTTGGTTCGGGAGGTCCCCCCAAAGGTTCGGCTAAAGAGTCACGAACCAATAGGGTTCGGGAAAACCCTCACAAGGTTCGCCACTACTGAGGAAGGTTCGCCCGTAATCCCATCCAACGAACCTGTCACCTGCAATCGTCTTCATTGTCTAAAACTTGGTTCTAGGCCTTGATCTAAGTGTATACAACCTCAGAGAGGGTCTCTAATGGTGCGAAAACAGAATGGTGATGATATAACCGGTGGTTCGTCGGGTTTGATCACAAACACAAACATGAACATGAAAACCCTCTTTTTCCAGATTTTCAACCGAGCATACCTCGTTTTTGGCTGGATAATTCTGCTATTTTCTTGTACAATCTTGTAGAGAATGTCGAGAGCTTCGCGTGGGTTCGAGAATCACCAAAATCCGTTGAGAAACGAGCGAGATACGAGCGTTTAAAGTGGGTTTTCTAGAGAGAGAAAGGGGTAAACGGTTTTGTAGTGAGAGAAAGGGTTGTTGAGGAATTAAATGAGGTTTTAAGCCTTGTTCAAGGCTTTTATAGTCCGGTAGTATCCGGGTTCGTTTCGGTTGCTCGGTTCGCGTTTCCGAAACGTAACGCGTATTTTACGCGGTTTTTAAAGTAAAATAGATATTAAACTCAATAAAATGATGAGTTTCAAAATTGTAAAATATAAAAAATAATTATTCCAATTATTTTACTCTTCGTGTTTTGCCGGACCGTTAAACATTCACAATTACGTGTATACCCGCAATCGCGTACGTTTTCCGATCGTTTTAATTATTTAAAGTCGTTTAATCGTAATTATAAGTTCAACATTCGTACTATTATGGATCGTCACCCATAACTATACTCAGTCTCGCTTACAGATTACGATCTTTGTTGAATTACTTAATTGTTATAATATTCGTCTCGACACTACGCACTAACACTAACCTGTTACACCGAACGCAGTATATATATAGGGCTCACTCTCGCTGCCCACCACTGTTTCGATATAACAAGTTACTGTTCTTGCCTAGTGAAATCGACTGTAAATAATAATACATACATGTTTTTCTGACTATTAAGATCCTGTAACACACAAGCACACATTATGAACATACTGAATCACATTGATTGAACTGAACCTGACCAGACACTGTTCTAACACTGTTTACAACTATCATGACTAAATGCACAAATGTTACAGTCTCCCCTAGTTAAGGGAATTTCGTCCCGAAATTAACTAGCCGAAGGTACTGTAAAAAGATGAGGGTACTTAAGCTTCATCTGGTCTTCACGTTCCCAGGTGAACTCAGCACCGCGTTTGCCCTCCCATCGCACTTTCACGATCGGGATACGGCTGCGTTTAAGTTTCTTGACCCCATGATCCATGATCTCAACTGGACGTTCTATGAATTGCATGTTATTCTGAATCTGTATGTCTTCCAGTGGAATCTGAACATCATGATCCGCTAAGCATTTCTTAAGATTTGATACATGAAAAGTATCATGAACATTGCTTAGCTCCACTGGAAGTTTGAGTTTGTAGGCTACGGGACCAATCCGTTCCAGGATCTCAAAAGGTCCAACGTACCTTGGTGCAAGTTTCCCTTTCTTCCCGAATCGGACAACGCCTTTCCAGGGAGAAACTTTGAGTAAAACTCGGTCACCGACTTGAAACTCAAGCGGTTTCCGTCGTCGATCAGCATAACTCTTCTGCCGATCCCGTGCGGCCTTAAGCCGTGACTGAATGATTGTGATTTTGTCTGATGTTTCCTGAATGAGTTCTGGTCCTACGACCTGTGAGTCACCAATCTCGGTCCAACAGACCGGTGATCGGCACTTTCTACCATATAAAGCCTCGAATGGTGCACATTGAATGCTTGTATGGTAGCTATTGTTATATGAAAACTCAATGAGTGGTAGATGAGTGTCCCAACTTCCACCGAAGTCAATGACACAAGAACGAAGCATGTCCTCAAGTGTTTGGATAGTCCTCTCGCTTTGGCCGTCGGTTTGGGGATGATACGCCGTGCTAAGATTAACACGCGTTCCCAAAGCCTTTTGCAATGATTGCCAAAAGCGAGAAGTGAAACGACTATCACGATCAGATATGATTGATGTTGGAGTACCATGACGTGCAATGATTTCGTTGATGTACAATGTGGATAACTTCTCCATCTTGTAATCCTCTCGGATAGGGAGAAAATGAGCAGATTTGGTGAGTCGATCAACGATCACCCAAATCGAATCGAAACCTCTCGGAGTTCTTGGCAACTTTGTTATGAAATCCATGGAAATTTGCTCCCATTTCCATTGAGGAATTTCAGGTTGCTGCAGAAGTCCCGAAGGCTTTTGATGTTCTGCTTTGACCTTTGAACATGTAAGACATTTTCCCACGTACAGTGCTATGTCTTTCTTCATCCCCGGCCACCAGTAAGATGTCCTCAAGTCTTGATACATCTTGTCGGCTCCAGGATGAACTGAGTATCGCGACTTATGAGCCTCATCACAGATGAGTGTGCGCAATTCTTCAGACTTTGGAATCCAAATGCGGCCGTTGAGATATAACAACCCATCAGCTCGAGGTTCTAGTTTCTTCTCCATACCACAATCCAAGTCTGTTTTGAGTTGATTATCTGTTACTACTTGTTGTTGTGCAATACGAATCAAGTCTTTCAAGTTTGGCTGTGTGTTGATCTCCATGGCTCTTACACGAATCGGTTTGACTGGTTCCTTGCGACTAAGAGCATCCGCCACCACATTGGCTTTACCCGGATGGTAACGAATCTCACAGTCGTAATCAGTTAGAAGCTCAACCCAACGTCGTTGTCTCATGTTGAGTTCTTTCTGGTTGAGAATGTGTTGCAGGCTCTTGTGATCCGTATAGATGACACATTTAGTACCGTACAGGTAGTGTCTCCAAATCTTCAATGCAAAGACCACAGCCCCTAACTCAAGGTCATGAGTAGTGTGATTCTTCTCGTGAACCTTAAGTTGTCTTGAAGCATAAGCAATGACCTTGTCCCGTTGCATAAGTACACAACCGAGGCCAAGGTTTGAAGCATCACAGTAGACAATGAAATCATCACTGCCTTCTGGAAGACTAAGGATAGGGGAATTGCATAACTTCTGTTTAAGAAGTTGAAATGCATCTTCTTGTTTCTGTCCCCATATAAAAGCTTGACTTTTCTGAGTCAATGTAGTGAGTGGCAAAGCTATCTTAGAGAAGTTTGCAATGAATCTTCTATAATAACCTGCCAGACCCAGAAATGAACGAATCTCTGTTGGAGTAGATGGAGTAGTCCAGTTCTTAATCGCCTCAATCTTCGCCGGATCTACATGTATCCCATCTTTGTTTATGACATGTCCTAAGAAGTGAACCTCCTTTAGCCAAAATTCACACTTTGAGAATTTAGCATAAAGTTGTTCCTCTCTTAGTAGTTCCAAGACTTTCTTCAAATGATCCTCATGTTCTCGTTCTGACTTGGAATAAATCAGTATATCGTCAATAAAGACGATAACAAACTGATCCAAGTAAGGCCTACAGACTCGATTCATCAAGTCCATGAACACTGCGGGTGCATTGGTCAGCCCAAATGGCATAACCACAAACTCATAGTGTCCATATCGAGTCCTAAATGCCGTCTTTGGTATATCCTCATCATTTACTCTTAACTGATGATACCCAGATCGTAAGTCAATCTTAGAGAAGCAAGTTGCTCCCTGTAATTGATCAAACAGATCATCGATCCTGGGCAGAGGATATCTATTCTTGATTGTCAACTTGTTCAGCTCACGATAGTCTATGCACATACGAAATGAACCGTCTTTCTTTTTGACAAAGAGAACCGGAGCTCCCCATGGAGAGAAACTCGGTCTTATGAAACCTTTGTCTAAAAGTTCTTGAAGCTGACTAGACAGTTCTTGCATCTCAGACGGTGCTAATCGATACGGTGATTTCGCCACTGGGTTTGCTCCAGGGACGAGATCAATTCTAAACTCCACTTGTCGGACTGGTGGTAGTCCAGGCAAGTCTTCTGGAAATACGTCTGGATAATCACTGATGACCGGTACATCTCCAACTGCCTTCTTGTCAGGTTTCTTTTCCACCACGTGAGCTAGGAATGCGAGGTATTTCTTCTTCAGATACTTCCTCGCTTTGATACATGATACAATCTTCAAACCGCGGCAGGGTTTCTCTCCGTAGACTATCATCGTTTCGCCGGATGGTAGGGGAATTCGAATGAGTTTTTCCGAACACACGATTTCAGCATTGTTTTTGGATAACCAATCCATTCCTACTACAACCTCGAAGCTTCCGAGAGTCATAGGAATGAGATCGATGGAAAAGAGATGGTCATTTAGTCTTAGCTCACAAGCATGAATTATGGAATCTACAACTATGGTCTTACCATTTGCTACTTCTACGGTATAGGGAGCAGTAAGTGTTGATAGTTGCATATTAAGCAAAGAAGCAGTATGAGCAGAGATAAAACTTTTATCGGCACCAGTATCAAATATGATAGGAACATAATGATCATTGATAAGAAATGTACCCGTGATGACTGCCGGCTCTTCACGTGCTTCAGCAGTTCCAATAACGAAAGCACGAGCAACAGCAGTATTGTTGTTGAGTTTTGGACACTGGTTTCTGAAGTGTCCCTCTGATCCACAATTGTAACAGGCTCTTCCACCTGTAGTAGCAGTGGTGGTGGTAGCAGTTGTGGCAGCAGCAAGATGTGCAGATCGGCATGTAGCTGCCAAGAGTCCCATACGCCCACACTTGAGACACTTTCTGCATGCAATTGTGGGTAGATGATGGTATTGGCATTTGGTGCAGAGTGGCAATGGACCAGTATAAGGCTTTCTGACTGTGGAAGATTGTGGCATAGCAGTAATGGGTGTGGCATGAGTGGGAGTAACTGCAGTCAGGGCTGCAAAGTTCTTGATTGTCTTTTGCTTCTTCTTCTTTTGATGATGTTGTTCAGGCTTTTTGCCTTCATCAGTCTGTGCTCTTTTGAATCCCTTTCGGGTGAGCACCCCAGATTTCACATATTCTTCAGTGAGTGAAGCACCAAGTTGAATTGCTGCTCCCAAAGTAGTGGGGTTGTTCCCCATGACAGTTCCTCTGACAACCAAAGGCAAACCTTCAATGTATTTCTTTATCCTGCGGGATAGAGGAGTAACCAAATGTGGTACCAAAATGCACAACTCATGAAAACGAGTTGTATACTTGGCACTTTCGCCACTATCCTGCACCAGATTCCACATCTCCACTTCCAGTTTCTTTAGCTCGTGACGTGGACAAAACTTTTCCACCAGTAAGTTCTTGAATCCATCCCATGGTAAGGCTAGAGCGACTTCACGTCCCCTGGTGTTCTTCTCAGAGTTCCACCAGGTAAGTGCGCCCTTATGAAATGCACTCGAGGCCATCTTGACCTTTAGATTTTCAGGGCATCCAGTGAAGTCTAGAATGTCTTCGATACTTTCCAGCCATTGCAGTAGGCCGGTAGCTCCTTCGGTACCAGAGTACTTAGGAGGCTTAGCATCGTTGAACTGCTTGAAAGTAAAGTTAGCAGTTCCAGCGTTTGTGGCATTTGAGTTGTGTGCAGAATCACCGGTACTTCCCCGAAGATTCTGGGTAATATCAGTGACCATACCCGGGATCACATCCCTCATGTGAACAGCGATAGCTCGAGCAATCTTGTTAATTTCATCATCATTACCGCTTGTCGAACCCCCAGCATTTGGGTCTCGTCGAGGAGGCATTTTACGAATAGAAGCCACAAGCGGGTCAGTAATGAGAATGGATACAATTGAATTTTCATGATAAGGTCAGTAATATATCCATACTACTAGTATTATCATTCAATTGTAATATGATCCAGTACACGTATAAGTTATCAACTTATTTGTATACTTATCATGTGAATATGTACGATGTCTCATGATCTCTCCACCAAACCTACACACTGACACTTTCCCGATATACCGAAAATAGCTTATATATAGGGCTCACTCTCGCTGCCCACCACCGTTTCGGTATACCACGATCATGCCCTTGCTAGCATTTGGCAACACGTTTGTACTGATTTCCATGTGTTTTCCATTGATTAAGAATCCCATGATCTTTGATCAACTTGAACTATGATTGATTCCATGATTGAACTATGATTATGTTATGTGTGCACCTTCTAACAATCGTTAACATGTAGAACTAAATCATACGTGTGCTCTACACTTTCCCGTTAACCTATGTTAGCAAGTACTAATGATGTAATCACTTAAGAATTTCACTTAAGGTTTACATTGAAGGAATGTTCACAACTTGAGTGATTCACCATAATGTCTGGTTCATCCAAGTTTGAATTCCACTATGATTTGATTCACCAATGATTGTATCCCATGTGTTTGTACCCCATGTGTTTGACCAATGTTCAATGATTCCGGTTGTTCCCGAATCCTCACTTCAAATTCAAGCGCCGAATTTTCCCTGACAAACCAAGATAAGCTTATATATAGGGTAAGCTCTCACCGACCCACCACTTACCTCAGCCCATCAGCGTCAATCCGCCGTTTGCATTTGAAGCTAAGATTCCAACCCTTGATTGATTATGATTATCCCATGATTTCCTCTTGTTCTGCGATTATGTTTATGATTGTGTAAACCATGGTCCTTAATTTACTAGAAACTAAGACCTTAGGTTTATGTATATGTGTCCTAGGTTAATCAACCTAGTTTCCCAATACTTAAAGTACTGAGCATAATGATTTCCTGTGAGAACTTCAACTAAAGAATACTGTTACACAGATTCTAAGTTATAAAGTTCCTATGATAATGAATCCATGATAATGATAACAATGACAAGGATTTCAAATCTAAGTTCTAAATTAATAGACCTCAACCTTTGAATTCCTATAGTGATATGACAAGGATCTCAAATCCAAGTTCTAAGTTAATAGATCTTGATCTTTGAATCCTATAATGAATATGACAAGGATCTCAAATCCAAGTTCTAAATTAATAGATCTTGACCTTTGAATCCTATAATGAGTATGACAAGGATGTTAGATCAAAGATACTAAATTAATAGATCTTTGCCTCTAAATCCCATAATGAATATGACAAGGACTTTAGATCAAAGATATCAATCTTTGCCTCTAACTCCTATACTGAATATGACAAGAAATTCATATCAAAGATACTGATAATACAGATCTTTGCCTCTGAATTTCTATAATGATCTCTGTGTGAGAATTTCAGATCAAGGATACTAAGAATATAGATCCTTGCCTCTGAAATCCTTAAATGCATATGCGTGAGAATTTAATCCGGTTTCTAAAATTATAGAATTCCGGTTCAAATTCCTTGACTCGATGTCTAATCTTAGAAAAATGTCCCTAAGATCTTTCAAGCTTATTGTAGACTTAATGCTCACTTAAGTTACTTAGATCCTAAGTATCCTCAAGCCTATAGCACTTAGTCCTATTGGGTAGCTTAGGTTATAGTCTAGGTCATTAAACATTGGGTTTTTCCTAGTTCTCTACAACCTTGGCTCTGATACCAACCTGTCACACCCCTGCGCCGCGTGCGGAATCCACGGCGCGGTGACGTATGAACAGTTGATTCATGCACAAGTATTGAATAAGAACAACCACAATGGATTACTATGTTTCATAATGTTAAGACAATTGTTTAGTTACAGACAACTATCTACCAAAATAAAGACAACTATAGACCCAAAATATAGTTACAAAAGAAGACTTCAAACAAGACAATCAAACAATTAGGATTTAGTGAGTTTCTATTCCATCCTAGCATGTTTCTTCATCTTGTTCTATCTTAGAATGGTCTCCTTAGTTGTCCCTGAGAATGTCTTAAACCTGATTACCTGAAACACGTGAAAAGTAACTGTCAACTACAGACGTAGTTGGTGAGAACAATAGGTTTAAACATTTGTAAACATGAGTTATATGATATAAGACATAGGTAAGTTAAAGCATCATAAGATTCACACGGATGAGCTGCAACCCAAACTAACATCAAGTAAGAAAAATGAGTGTAAACAGTCCAATCACTGTTCGCACGAAAGCCAATAATATCAAGTCCCAAACCACGTTTGGAGTTAGATAATACGTCAGCAGTTTTGATAACCATATGACACTAGACCTGCAGTTGGCTTTTAAAAGCAAATTTAAAAGCCAACTCCATCCTGGATAAGAAAACAATGACACCAGACCTGCAGTTAGCTTTTAAAACAAATTTAAAAGCTAACTCCATCCTGGATAAGAAACAATGTGTCCGCTTTCCCTTGTTGTGATCACCCAGTACTAACGCTAATGAATATGATACTTGATGGGTTTATAAGTTTGTTTACAACAATGGACACCATGTTTATGAATCTTACTTTAACCGGATGTGTTAATGTCTTATTGAAAACCTGGATTTAACTCCACGAGTTGAATCCTTTGTTTATGTAACATGAAATGAATCTCTTGATTTGAATACCATGATGTGAACAACTTGACTTGAATACCATGTTTTGAACCAATGAATTTGAGTACCATATTGTGAACCACTTGTTTTGAATACCATGATGTGATGACCTTGTGTAACAACAAGGTTTATAACAAAAGAAGAGTTTATGAAACCATTTATATAAAAACATTTAACCTTTAAAAGAACATTTGAATGAAACTATTATAAAACCTTTCAAAGAAACAATTTATAAATCCTTTTTATTAATAAAAGTTTAACAGGGAATAATTTCCTTTAAAACAGTTGACAGTTCCTTAAACAGTTGAAGAATCCCTTGGATTCATAAGATAAACTTGTAATGCTTATGAATACACATAAACTGTGCCATGAAACAAGATTGAAATAGCGGTTTTGATCACGTGTTCCACCCCAAAACAGTTATAAAACAGTAAAAGAGGGGCTAAAGTTCTCACCTGTCTGCAGTAGACTCTGAACTAAAACAGTTAGCAAGTAGCAAACAGGACTTCTAACTTGTTCCTATATCATTGTAATCATACATAAGATATAAGATTTATAATTGTATAGACTTTGATTCATTGATTGACTTGTGTTCTCATGAACTTGGTTAATTCTTGATTACTTGATTGATCATGGGTTCAAGAAACTTGTGAAATGTTCTTTTGTATGATAACTTGTTTGTGTGCCACATATGTTTAAGTGTTTGATAAACCATTTGTTAACATGACTTATGAAAATATGTTCCCATTGTTTATGTCCTTGAGATTGTGATTTGATCCCATGATTAGGTTAAGTCACAACTTAAACCCCAATTGATCAATTCACAATCATCAAATTTATGTTCAATATTGGTCTTTGAACCTATGTAACCACAATGGTCCTTCAACCAAGTCTATGGGCTACTTAGGTTCACGATGGGCCGATTGAATATGGTGTTGGGCCAAGGGGATGTGATGTTGGTCCAACCACATGTATATGGGCCATGTAAGGTTCTAAGCGATATTGGGCCAATTAGAGATCAACATGAGTCATTATAACACAATTGGGCTTTGTTTAAACCATGGATCAAGTTGCTAATGGAATTGGGCCACATAGAGTTGTATTGGGCCGAAAGGTGTGTGAGTTGCTAACTTGGGCAGCGAACCTTCTATGGTTCTTGCCTAAGGTTTGCCAATGATCAAAGGTTCGTGAACAGGGAGGCCACATGTAGGTTCGCCAGGGTTCGGCCTTGACAGCCCTGAGGTTCGACAGTCTTTCATCTAATCAAGGTTCGTCTAAGTGCTTGGCGAACTAGACAAGGTTCGTTCTGCATGCATGAGGGTTCGGCTAATGTTCCTGTCCAAGGGTTCGCTGCATAGCTAAGGGTTCGGCTAAGTTGGTTCGCCTACATGCTCCACGAACCATGCAAAGGTTCGGCAGTAGAAGGTTCGGCATGCATGGGTTCGCCTAGGGTTCGCTGTTGTACAAAGGTTCGTGAGCTGCTTAATGAGTTATGCAGGTTCGCAGGGCCTTCAAGGTTCGTTCCTTGGTTCGGGAGGTCCCCCCAAAGGTTCGGCTAAAGAGTCACGAACCAATAGGGTTCGGGAAAACCCTCACAAGGTTCGCCACTGCTGAGGAAGGTTCGCCCGTAATCCCATCCAACGAACCTGTCACCTGCAATCGTCTTCATTGTCTAAAACTTGGTTCTAGGCCTTGATCTAAGTGTATACAACCTCAGAGAGGGTCTCTAATGGTGCGAAAACAGAATGGTGATGATATAACCGGTGGTTCGTCGGGTTTGATCACAAACACAAACATGAACATGAAAACCCTCTTTTTCCAGATTTTCAACCGAGCATACCTCGTTTTTGGCTGGATAATTCTGCTATTTTCTTGTACAATCTTGTAGAGAATGTCGAGAGCTTCGCGTGGGTTCGAGAATCACCAAAATCCGTTGAGAAACGAGCGAGATACGAGCGTTTAAAGTGGGTTTTCTAGAGAGAGAAAGGGGTAAACGGTTTTGTAGTGAGAGAAAGGGTTGTTGAGGAATTAAATGAGGTTTTAAGCCTTGTTCAAGGTTTTTATAGTCCGGTAGTATCCGGGTTCGTTTCGGTTGCTCGGTTCGCGTTTCCGAAACGTAACGCGTATTTTACGCGGTTTTTAAAGTAAAATAGATATTAAACTCAATAAAATGATGAGTTTCAAAATTGTAAAATATAAAAAATAATTATTCCAATTATTTTACTCTTCGTGTTTTGCCGGACCGTTAAACATTCACAATTACGTGTATACCCGCAATCGCGTACGTTTTCCGATCGTTTTAATTATTTAAAGTCGTTTAATCGTAATTATAAGTTCAACATTCGTACTATTATGGATCGTCACCCATAACTATACTCAGTCTCGCTTACAGATTACGATCTTTGTTGAATTACTTAATTGTTATAATATTCGTCTCGACACTACGCACTAACACTAACCTGTTACACCGAACGCAGTATATATATAGGGCTCACTCTCGCTGCCCACCACTGTTTCGATATAACAAGTTACTGTTCTTGCCTAGTGAAATCGACTGTAAATAATAATACATACATGTTTTTCTGACTATTAAGATCCTGTAACACACAAGCACACATTATGAACATACTGAATCACATTGATTGAACTGAACCTGACCAGACACTGTTCTAACACTGTTTACAACTATCATGACTAAATGCACAAATGTTACATGATGCCCCGGTTTCCCACACTTGGAGTAGACAAGACACGCTCCATAATGGAAGTAGTTACACTTTGCACACTTGGGTGCATGTTGATTCTTCTTTTCTTGGTTAACTGCCCCATAGATACAGGCAGTTGCAGGTTTCTTGTTGTTGTTAGGCCTCTTGAAGTGATTGGATTGGTTGGATTGATTGGTGTGGTTGGAATGGTTGGAGGGTGTAGGGTTATCAAGCTTCCTCTTCTCTCCCGAGTTTTTGTTCTCGAAAGCATTGTTTCTGACCAGATGGTCCCGGAGTTGGCCAGCCAAGAGGATTGCACTCTTGAGTGTGGTTGGTTTAGAAGCAGTGACCATGCTTCCAATTTGGGGTGCAAGTCCCCATATGTAACGCTCGATTTTCCGAGCTTCCGTGTCTACCATGTGTGGTAGTAAGCTCGAGAGTTCATGAAATCGGTCGTTGTAGGCCATCAGTTCGGCACCCTTCATGGTGAGGTGCCAGAATTCATTTTCCAATTTTTGTAGTTCATTGATGGGGCAGTATTCTTCTAGTAATAGGGCTTTGAATTCTTCTCAGCCCATGGATTCCGCCCCATCGACACCCCGAGCCTGTATTTGGTTGTTCCACCAGTTTAAGGCTTTCCCTTGGAAAGAATTAGCAGCATATCGAACCTTGTGGGTTTCAAGACACTCAGAAATACGAAGTACCGCCTGGATCTTATCTATCCACCTTAGCAGTCCTATGGCTCCATTGTTGCCATAGTAGTCCTTCGGTTTACAGGACATGAAATGTTTGTATGTACACCCCTTTCTTGCATTGCTGGTCTCGGGGTCGGTGGTGTTGCTATTATTGGTGTTGTGGTTATTATTGTTGTTTCCCGAGTTCGAGTTAGCTCGAGCAAGTATGCCGGGTATAGCTGCGGCTATTCGAGCTTCTACTAGTTTTTCGATGTCGGCAGGGCTCATTGGGACACTAGCATCTGTATTGTCAAGTGGTCGCTTTCCCTTCGGTGGTCGTCCTTTCCTTGTTGGAGCCATTAGCTTTAAAAATGAAATGATTTAGTACCATATTTGATGTAGTAATTTATTTATTACATACTTGATCGAATTTTCGTGTGTGCAAGAGTATGGACCCTACTTTTGTCAAACGGATTTATCTCGTTGGTCATAACCAATGCTTTGAGAATCCTGAGGTTGGGAACCCATATTACTTGTTAACTTATAATAGAAATTGCCAAAACTCTCATGCATTTCAAATGGCGATTACGTGTGCACTCGTAATGGTAGTTTGACTTGCATGATTACTTTGGTTCTTGCTATTTTACGTTGACATATGAATACGAGTATGGAAGTAATTGTTTTGGAATTTATATAAATCAATGATGTTGGCTTCAAAGTGAAGCGGAATGGCAACCCAAAAGGTTTGCCGTTGACTTATTAGAGTTGTATAGTTCGTACAACGTTTGGTATAACATGCTTTGGCCTATAGGTTAGAATACTCTCATCGGGAATCCCCAGGAAAGCTAGACTGGTCCCGCAGTATGTCAGGGATATATACGAATCGCTTTCCTAGATAGGAGTCCCAACTACCGGTATTCGCCCTTCCAGTTAGTACATGTCCGTTTATACAAACTTAGCTTTAACGAGATTAGAATAAAATTTTTAGGTATGAGAGTGTCCCACATATTTTTATAGTGCTTTGTCATACATACATATTATATGTTTTAAATTTTCATATAATAGGAAGAAGTAAAGGTTATAGGAATTAGCTAAGGTTTTTATAATCTAAGGCATACTTAATGGAATACTTAAATTCTAAGGAAACTTATTTCTAACAAGTAAGCAAGTAGACACGTATGGTGATAACAAATTGTTCAAGTAGTAGAATATACGGTTCATAGAAGTCCTAGGATGAGCTATAAGTTATAGTCTAGGTTTCATGCAACCTAATTCTCTATAACCAATGGCTCTGATACCAATCTGTCACACCCCCGCAAAAGCGGAATCACGAGGGCGAGACGAAATCGGATTACAAATACATTGTTTATAAAGAAACTTACTAAATTGCATTCATAATCCAAATAACATACATAAGAGATTTACAAAGATTCAAATAACATATCGATAATAGTTTTACAAAATGATATGATTCAAAATGATACAACAATATAAGATTTCTCCATATAGTCTAATTTAAATTAAACAATATCTTCAAAATCTTCTTGTTGTAATATAATCCATGTAGCTAATTTCCTGAAATACATGCTCAAGTATCAACTAAAAATAGTTGGTGAGTCCATAGGTTTATGACTCGATAAAGCATGATTACAAAAAAAAGGAGTTTATAGTAACATACATCCCATAATGTTTAACAATAAAGCATGCATTTTATGATTATGAGTTTAAACGATGTCAAACGTATACTTCACTCAAAATATTATTAATGTACATCATGAATATTAAAGAAGTTTAAACGATAGTAACACGTATACTCAAGTAATCCCTAAAATGCCTATTTTAATTAAACACATATGGATGTAAGTATCTAGCATGTATTCCACCCCAAAGTATTAAGTGAAAGAGGGGCTATGAAACTCACTAGTAGTAGGATGCTAGAAGATAGATAATATTAAGATCTTGCTCCTTGTCACAAACTTCAAACCCCTAAAATAAGGAAAGTATACATTTGTTGAGTTTTACGATGGATTTAATATTTAGTATATATATAAGAGATGCGTTAACCCGATTAATAGATTGGGGTTATTGCAAAGTAATGACTTTCCTTAAGTCATAAAAGAAATGATAATACGTTACTCGAACTTGTCATCTTCCAACTTAATAATGATACTAAGCCATAACACAGTTCGCTTTTTAATTTGGCATTTTAATCGACTCTTTATTTTGAGTCGTACCAAATTACGAATGAAACCACTGATGGTTTAATGATAATGACACCACGGATGGTTTAATAATAATAAAGTTTGTAATGCGTATAATCAAGGTTTTAGTTTTAGGAGTAATGATTAATTAAGTGCGTTACTTTGAAGTGATATTAGTGAATAAGGGTTTAAAGTTAACCCAAAATATATTACTAACCTTTAAGTGATGTGATTGACTACATATAAGTATATGTGTGCATGGGTTTTGGTCATTTAAAGGCACTACACATATATAAGTAAGGCAAATGTTGAAAGTATGTTTTGTATAGTTGTTGATCTTAGGTTAAAGACCCATAATTATACAAAACCTTTGTGTTATCAACATTCAAAATAATAAGGCAAATATTGAAGGTATGTTTGGATGTTTGGTAAAGAACAAACACACAAACCTTTTTGTTATCAATATTGCAAGAATCCATAACTTGAAAGTATGTTTGTGTATGGGTTGATCATAGGTTACTTGTCATAAAACAAGTTATTAGGAAACCTCACAACACACAAACCTTTGTGTTATCAAGCATGGTAACAACTTAGAATTAGAGGATTAGAAGAAGAAAATGAAGCATAAAGATGAAGAGCATTTAGTTTAAGTGTTTATTACCTTGGAAATCTTAGAAAGATCCCAAGAGAGGTGGATTAGGGAGATAGAATTAGAAATCCAAAGAAGAATGGATTTGGTGCAAAGGATTTAGGAAGGATGAAGCTTGGTATTTATAGTTGAAAAATGGAATGGGGGTGGCCTTGGGGTGGTCTTGGACGGCCAAGGAGAGGGGAGGAGAGGGGTGTGTGTGACAAAAGTGTTGGAGGGGGGACAAAGATGTTGGAGTGTAGGTTAGTAGGTTATAAAGTTAAATGATTATGTTTAATTAAGATTTTTGATTTAATTTTTAATTAGGGAAAGAGTTCTTTCAATTTTTATAAATAAAAATGGGTAATAATATTTATAAAATAAAGATTTGGGCATAAAATAGGAGTTTATAAAGTTTAGGGGCTGAAAATGTAATTTTCAAAACTTGAATGGGCTGGTCGGAAGCCATCGGGAAGGGTTGCCGAGGATGGTGCTGGTCGCCGAGGAGATTTGCCGAGAACAGCCTGGTCGCGAGCCGAAGGGTTGCCGAGAAGGTGGCCGAGAACTTGGTTGGTCACGAGCTGGCTGTTGCCGAGCAGTGCGCCGAGAGAGTGGGGCGCGGGCCTTGGTCGCGATCTGCCAACTCCCGGGTAAGGTGCCGAGATGGTGGGGCGCTGGGTGTTGGTCGCGATCTGCATGTTCTCGGGCAAGTTGCCGAGAATGGTGTCCGGAAATGGCCTGGTCGCGAGCTGAAGTGGCCGAGCATGTTGCCGAGATGGCTGCCGAGAGCTGCTTAGTCGCGAGCTGGAATTGCCGATGGCATCGCCGAGAACTTGGCTTGGGCTTGGTCCGGTCATGGTTCGGGCATGTCTCGGCCATGGCTTTAGCCATGGTTTGGTCCGGTTAGTCCATGGTTCAGTCCCACTATTTTAATACCAAAATATTTCTAAAATTTATAAAATTTCTAAAAATGTTTATAAATTCATAATTATTTAAAAGAACATCTTATAATTATTTAAATGCTTATTTTAAATTATTAGAAACTTTTTGATTATTTTATAATTATCTAAATATTTATTTAAGTATTAAAATAGTTATAAATCTATACTCATTCTATGCCTCCTTTAAATTTATTAATTTTTATTAATTGGAACACTTTTAAAATTGTTAATTATATCCACATTTTACTAAATTATTATAATTCTTAATATTTTCAAGATTTCATAATTTCAGGGTTTTCGCGTACTGTGATTATCGTTATTCCTTGATTATTTCTTTATACGCATTACTACATCTGAAAACCCATGACTGATCATGTTTTTTCTTAGTTGTTTAAATACCATCGACTCAACATACATATTAACTTGGTTTTTGTTCGTTAAGGACTAAATAATTAAGATCTTAATATGGATTTTACCTGGATTTTTCACGAATTTTACAACAAAAGTGCTTCACCATATTAAACAAATAATTTAAGAAACTTATGAAAGAAAAATGAATGAATAAATAGAACATGACAATAACTACTTTTGGGATTCCTACACATAATAGCCTGGTAACAACAAACACCCAAATGTCTACACACAGGTCGACCACAAAGGTCCACAATACCAAAAAATTGCATTTCAAGCCAGAAGAGCTAGAAGACCATTTGGGCCTCCAAAAGCAATGCCTAACGGAAGAACATTATAAGATTAAAGAACATATAGCAAATAAACATATTGAATTACACATTCTATACATTCTTCACACCTGTTTATTTCAAATCTACCCATTGAAAACACTCTCTACATGTTTAAAAACAAAGAACCTAAAATTTGTTCATGGATGAAATTGAATTAACAAAAAAAGGAAGAATCCAACACCTTTAGGTTAAGAATCCAATGCCTGATATATTTGCATTTCTTCCAGCATCCACTTCCATGTTTAAAAATCAAACCATATCGAATATAACCAGATTGAATGCAATCCCAAAAAAAATAATAACAGAAACATTAGTTATGTAAGATTATTTAACCCAAGAGTTCCTACGCATAAGTAAACATAGGCAAGAAGACAATTGTCCTCTGATATCATATATTTTGTCATCTTAGTACCCTGGTAAACAACTATATATGCCTAATTCTTACAAATTAATGCTACCTAAAAACTAAAAAAAGTTTCGTCAGTAATTCCTGACATAGATCAAGACTTTCCAAATCAGTTACAAACATAAAGTTGAGATGAGATGCTGCCTGTTAATTCCACACCGATATTCTTCTAAGAAAATCAAGATTCTCCAAAACCAAGTGTTGAAATTTATTAGATTGACAAAGTCGAGAATTGGGAAAACCTTGAGCAAAGTTTCTCACGAAGATAGAGAATGTAGCAGGTAACATGGTCTTTGTTCTAGTAGATTGTTGCCATCGGGTACCATTTAAATGAAGTCAACACTTAAAGCTCCACGCCTGATGGCTACCATCTACATGAACTGTAGAATGCACTCTCGATCTAAGTTCACCACGACCGAATCGCCAGTTCTTCTTGCATTCTTTCTCTGAAAATTTTCGTTAGGGTTTTTAGGTGGGAAGAATTCTTTAAGCGGGTTTGAATTTTGAAATTGGAACATGTACTTTGAAGGCAATTCAAAGCTATATTGATCCTGTACCAAAAGATGAAACGATGCCTACCACTTTCATCTTGATGTTTCTGTAGCGAAGATATCAACATAGCTTGCTTCAAGATCTGGTTCTCAAATCCCTTTCACCTGGTTCAAATATTAACCGATTAAGGAAACAATAATCAAAGGAGAAACAATGATAGATCTAGAGATTACCTGCCTGGGAGAATTGTAGCCAAGAATGGTAAGGATGTTTTGGAGAGAAGAAAAGTAGGAATCAGAGTTTTCAATAGAAAAAGATGAAAGAAGAGAAAACGGATGTATTTGATGCATGAATTGTTTGTACCACAAGCTTCTGAAGTTGTATTTTTCTTAAATTTAAGACTTTGGATGCTTATCTCACCAATATTCATTATATAATAGTAAAGATATATAAGTTTAATTAAAATGAAACAAATGAAAATTAATGGAAACGAGTTAAGTTAATATAACACAATTATTAACTTATAACAAATTCTATTAAACTTTGAATAAATATTTTCATAATATTGTTTCTATGTAAATTAATATGTTATAAAACTCTTAAAATATTTTAATCAGTATTGGTTTAAACATAGATTAAATTCTTTTAATATAAAACACTTTAAAATCCGTCCTAAAATTTATTATAAAATAGACCAAGATAATTTAATAAAAGTTTTATAAAAAATATAATTTTTAATCACAAAGTTATTTTATAACTTAAATTAATTACTTTTAGTAAAAGTATTTTTAGACAAATTATAAACATAAAATATAACTTTTGTAACTTAACGGACTACAAGGTTATCAACTAAAAGAAGAATCAAGTGTAATAGTGGTTAAGATTAAACTGTACAATATCATAAATGGAAGGATTGATCATGTCAGACTAGAATTTGTTTTGCCTCTTTTCTGTAAAGCTCACTTTTGAGACCATTGTTTAAAAACAAGCGTTTTACAATAAACAGATAACAGTTATGGTTGCACAATATCAATACGAAACTGAAGTGGGTGACCATTGTTTTGTTCAATCGGTTACAATATGCATTGAAGAATCAAAAATTGAATTGCTGCACACCTATACAACATCAAACTGAACCAGGAGGTTCAAACAATCGCAACAGGAAAACATTTTAAACTCAAATCATAAACCAAGAAACGATCAACTAGTTCTTGGCTCGATTACGATTAGTACAAACTTTTATCAGGTAAATTCTATGAGCCTAAGATTCTTATTATCGTCTAGATTAAAAGCCCCAAGCATAATTGGATGCGCGATGGGCAAGCAAAGCTGATTTGGATCAATGGATTTCTAGAGTTCAACAAATTTTTGGGACGAATTCGTGTTTGTGTTTATGAACAATTAGAAATGGGATTCCTCAACGATATCCACTCCACCTTAGAGGTAAGTCATCATAGCTGGGGGTGGAATGGTCTTCTGTTTGAAACCTCTCGTAGCATCCGAACTTGGTTTTGTTATGTGACTACGTATTTGACATCTTAACACCTGAAGAAGTTTTTTAAGAATTTATAAAAATTGTAAAAAATTTTATGTAAATACGTAAAATTTTAAAAAAACTTGTTTTTTATTTTATATTATTTTATTAATCATTTTAATTTAAAATTGATTTAAAATTTATATTTAATATGAATTTTATGTTTAACCATTTATATAAAGTTTGAAATTAAAAATTATTGTATATTTCACAAATATGCTTAATAACATTTAAACGAATTTATCGTAATGATTATTTATAAAATAATTTTAGATAATATAAAAATTTCAGCACTTTTATAAAGAATTTTATTCTTTTATACAAATTTTACTTTAATATATATATATATATATATATATCAAGGACCAATACACTCACACTCTTCTTCTTGAGAATATATTATATTATACAACATACATACATATTCGTATAGGTGACGATCTGTACGAATAAATCTGAAACTTTATTGTTTTGAAACGATGATTGAAAAGTAGAAAAACAAGAATCAGAAAGTGAAACCAACGTCGTGTTCGTTCGGGTGACGATTCGAACGAATACGCGCGAAGGTGACACGTTCTGACGAAACGAAAACGAATTTCGATACGAACGATACTAAATTTAAGAAAATGTAATATTTTCTGTTTTACAATTTTGAAACTCATCAGAAATAAATTAAAAAGGAAACTATTTTAATTAGAACGCGTAAAAATAATAAATTTCGATAAATAATTCAAGGAAAATTTAATTAAAACATTTACTAAGAATAACCACCTTTCAAAATTATTCGAAAATAATTTCTTGTAATAAAATTTCAAAGACACGCGCGTAACATGCCGGAAACGCGACGAAAACGGAAACCGAGCAACCGAAACGAACCCAAATACCCTCGGGGATAATCACTAAATGAGGCCATTTTCTCATAAATCACTCTCATCTTCTCTCTCTAACAAGAAAATCCCAAACCTATTTCCCTCTCTAAAAGTTCAAGCTTCAAATCGCGATATCTTGCTCGTTTCTTGACGAAATTGGGCGTTTTTGGTGTCCACGCGAAGATCTCGAGCTCCTCTACCATAAAGTACAACTGATCGGAGGTTTTATCTGGCCGTTTTCAAGGTATTGAGCTTGAATATTTGAGAAAAATAGGGTTTTTGTCACCTTAGTCGACCCATCTCTTTCAACCGGCTAGAAACCCTATCTCATGAGTCCTACACCCTCGAAATCGCTTCATGGTACCCCCCTCAACACCGAAACAACCTGGTACCAGCCTAGAGTCGGAGGAAGATGGTGATGATGAACAGGTTCGTGGCTTTTAGGTTGCCGAACCCAAGGAACTACCAGCCGAACCTGTTAACACAGCTATGGCCGAACCTGGCCCGAACCCTTGGGTGCCATTACCCACCGAACCTTGCAGGGAAACCCTACATGCAAACCTATTAGCCACTTACTTGCCGAACCATTTTGGATGCACACCAGACGAACCTTTCACAACAACCCCGAACCTTCAAGCATGACGGGCGAACCCTCTCTCCTTTGGCGAACCTGCTGGTCACCCATGCGAAGCTAAGACCAGCCGAACTCAGCCATCCTCAGCGAACCTTTGGGCCTAGCCGAACCCATGCTGAGCAGGGCAACGGGCAAACCTACATCACCACTCTGCCGAACCATCATCAACAGGCGTACCATTGAAGCCGAACCTTTGATCATGACAACTCCACATGCACGAACCTACATGGCTAAATCGTATTGACCGAACGCTTCGAGCGCTCATAAGCCTAGCCCATATGGTCAACTTAGCCCACGAACCCATTTAATCTCAAACCATTATCTCGGCCCATATGAGAGCTTTGTTAAGCCACATAACTCATGCGGCCCAACATATCTACTCGGCCCAAACCCACTTTCCTTCGACCCAATTTCGGCCCACTACCATGGTTTGGCCCAACACCATGGATTTAACCCGGGAAATTCGTTTGCGTTTGAGTCCAATGGTTTGGTTCACCCACACACACGACCCAATTACTTCATTTAGCCCAATAATCATTCGGCCCATGTGATGATAATTGGTCACTTGATCCACAATGTAAACAAGAAATACAAATCAAATGCATGAGTGTCATGCATTTATATATATTTTTATATATATACTACAAAGGTGGCAAGGTTAGGATGGTTTCCTAAAACCTAAAACCTAAAACCTAAGTTTATACAGTTAGGATCTCTAAAACATGACATTAATTCAAGTGAACTTTGAAGCAAATTGCGAGTGTTTTAGATATTAACCTAATTAAGATAGTGTTTCAAAAATTATTACAAGTATACAAGGCCGAATGAATACCGAGACTCACATGTGTTAGCCCACTTTAGGGTTAACACATACGTACATACACAACAATTATAACTCGTACTTATAAGTTGCTAACAACATGAAATAAATACAGGATCGTGATCACTACCACCAACACAACAAACGAGCGCGCGCATTCTTGTTTTACTTAGTCAACCACTACAAACACAAAGTGAGTTCATTTGTCCCTTTTCAAACATATTTGTTTTTACCTCGGGACTGAGAAGCATGTTATACATTTTAAGAAATTATTGAAATGTTTATTAAATGCTTTTACACATACTCATGATGCTTATACTAATACTTAAGCTTGAAACTCTTATTTTGGAAGCTACAAACTCGATGCTTAAACTATATGCTAGATACTTATGCTACAAACTTGATGCTTAAACTATATGTTTGATGCTTATGCTACAAACTCGAAGCTTAAACTAGATGCTTGATGCTTTTGCTATAAACTCTATGCTCAAACTATATGCTAATACTTAAAACTAAATGCTCAAAGCTATGATTGTATGTGAAATGCTAAGCTTGTATCTATTCATGGGCTACGTAATTGCTAAACATTGCTAGAGCAAAGCTTGTTCCCATGCATTGAGATACGTGAAAGCTAAACTATGAGGATGCTAAGCTTTTATCTATATATGAGATACGTAAATACCAAACATTGCTAGAGCAAGGCTTGTGTCTATATATGAGATATGTAAATGCTAAACTATTTGTGTGTGCACAGCTTGTGTCTATATATGAGATATGTAATTGCCAAACATTGCTAGAGCAAGGCTTGTATCTGCATATATGAGACACGTAATTGCTAGACTATTCGGATGCTAAGCTTAAACCAATTCATGAGATACGTAATGGCTAAACATTGCTAGAGCAAAGCTTGTATCTAGCCGTGGGCTACGTAAATGCTAAACATTGCTAGAGCAAAGCTTGTACCCACGCATGAGATTGGTGAAAGCTAAACTATGATGTGTGAAACAATGGTGCTTGTACAACTTACTCTAAAGCTAATCTACAAGAATGCTATAAACTTGTAAACTTTGAAACAGTATACTAAAGCTATGATGAAGGCTGGATTGAATGGTAGGTAAAATGCTTAATTATCCTTAACAACAGTGTCATATGCGGATTAGTATGTGGTGGGATGGCGTCTGGGCGGGTAGAAGGCTCGACCCTTTCGTATGCCCTATATATAAGCATACCGATTTGGATATTACATGTGATGTTAATGAGGTTAAGGTTTTACTGAAAGACGTTTGCTAAAGCTATTTTCAACTTTTAAACTATATGAACTCACCAACCATTGTGTTGACTTTGTTTTCTTACATGTTTTCTCAGGTGATGCACAGGTTTAAGCTAAGGTCCAGGATTACATGCTAGGATGCCCAGATAGAGGACCTAGTAGACTTTTGGAAAGCACATATTTTGTTATTGATACAAGTCACTTTTAATATCTTGTACAGATGAAAGATAGTAACATTTGATTCTTTTGATAGGTTTACTTAGTTAAATTACTAAACATTGATATTTGTAATTTAACTTTGTAATCCTAGTTGAATGCTTTATTGTGCTTTAGTTATTCTTAACATTGATGCTATGTAAACAATATGATCATCACGATTATCACTCACGATATCGCGCCCCGAGAACCTTCCGCCCGGCGGGCAAGTCGATCCGTCCCGCCGGCTCGGGGTGTGACAATATTTCATATACAAGGACCAATACACTCACACTCTTCTTCTTGATAATTATTATCACTGCTAGTAATATAATTTAGATCATTGCTACTATAATCAGATATATCTTCTTCACTAGTATTTGTTTCTAATATTTTATTAATTTGTTCTTTTAATTCTTCAGAGATATTTAATTCATTGATTTTTCTTTTTGTATAACAATTTTTTGATGTATGACCCATTTTTCCACAAGTATAACAAATAATTATATTTCGTTTTTTATAGAAATTTTGTTTTTTTACCTTTCTTATAAAACTTTTGTTTATCTTCTTCTTTTTATTTTTTATTTTTATAATTTCTTCTAAAATTTTTCCTTTTTATAAAATTGTTTTTTCTTTTAGAATTTTCTGGTAATTTTATATTTTCAAAGCCGTATTGTTGACAAAAATTTCCTAATTCATTTCTTTCATTTATTCCATCCTTTTTCATTTTTCATTTTAATTTTAAATCATTACATATTTTTAATCCTTCTTGATTTATATAATTTATAATTTGTCCATATGTTAAATCTTTATACGGTATATTATTATTATGTTCTTTTTTAATATTTTATCATATTTTTCCTACAAATAATTTTGGTAATCCTGCAATAAATCTTTTTTTTCTAATAGGCTTCTCTACAATCATCTCTTGTCATTACTTTTGATATAAATACATCTTTATACCATCTAAAATCTAGTAATTTTCTACATGTTAGATTTAGTAATATTAATGAATTTCTTTCTTGATAATCTGAAGGATTTCCTATAAAACTTTTTATAATAGCAAATATAAGAGTGTTTATTATATACGTTTCTTGAGTTGGATTTTGCATATTATTTTCCATTTTTATTATGGTTTTCTTTGCATTAATTATAGTCTGTTTTTCTGATTCTATAATATAGTGATCTCACCATCCTTTAAGGGTTCCAGTAAAACCAAAAATTATCATAGTAAGAATTTGGAGTTCATCATTTCCTATTGATTTATAAGCATTAGCTACCATAGTCATTTCTTGTAATATATTTAAAATTTGAAATTCAGATTGTCCATCTATATTCCATTCATATAAAGATTTTCCATCATATTGATTACAGGTTCTATTATTTTCTTCACATTGCAAATCCGAAGGAGTTGGCCTATAATACCAATTCCTTGTTTCTGGTCTTGGAGTATAAGTATTAAAATTATATCTTCTTAATTTATTTATAACTTCTAAATTAATGTTATTAAATTGGGCTTCTAATTCATCATCAGAGAATTCTGTTTCATATGTTACATTCGATTCATCTTTTATTGTATTTTTATTTTGCTTTTTTAATTTTTCTTCTAATAGTTTTAATGTTTTTTCTTTATTATTAAGATTTATAAGAGTATCTATATTGAAAGGTTTAAATATAGGATGTTCTATTGCAAGTTTTGATGTACTTGCTTTATCATTAATTTTAGAATTAATTTCTATTGCTTTTTTATTAATTTTAGAATTAATTTCTATTCTTTCTAATTTTTCTCCTATTGTATTTAACTTTTCATGTGTATAATTGTTTTGAAAAGTAAATGTATTTAGTGATTTAAGTGTATCTTCTTTAGTTTTTGCTAATGGTTTACCTATATATTCTTCATTATCTTTTAAAATTTTTATATCCCCATGGGGTGGATGAATACTTATTAATTCTTCATTATTACTTATTTTTATATAATTTTTAGTAATTTTAGTATTAACAGATATATGTTCAACTTTGGGATATTTAATATTGTTTTTTACACAATATATTGGAAACCAGGTAAAGAAAGTAATATTTTCACTATTTTCTGGAATATATGATTGCCATTCTATATTATGAATAAATCTAGAATTTTCATCAAAATTATTATAATACAATTTTAAACTTTCTTTATTATAATCATTTAATATTTCACATTTCAAATAATTTAACATTTCTTTATTCATCTTAACAAGTGAATTTTGATATTTCTGTTGAAATTATTTTTATAAGTTTCCATTGTTCTTCTATATTTTCTTTTAAATTTAATTGAAGATTTGTAAAATAATATAACCTATTTACTTCTTCTTTTATATTATTATCAATTTCTTCTTTATCAAAATAATTTTTTACTTCTATTAATTCTTTTGGTAAATTTTTTATTTTATTAAAACAATCTTTTAATATTGATATATTAAATCTCATCCAATTATTTCTTATTTGAACTTTTGTATCATTCATTATAATTCTTCATAACTTCCCATATCTGATCTAGTTGGTACATAAGTATTGTTATCATTTATACTTTCTTCATATAAAGGTTTGGGTATAGAGTTAGAAAAATCTATTCCTGAGATTTTCATGGATTGTGCTCTTCTAAGAGTATTTTCTTTTGAAAAATTTGTACTAGTATTTGATATAGAATGTCTAGGAAAATCATTATTAAAATTTATTTTTTCAGATCAATCAGAATTTTCAATTATATTTGATGTCTAATTTTCTATTTCTATACGTTTTAGAGGATTTATTTATTGTAAATTCCATGATAATGATTGCGTAATTTCATTCCATTTTAATCTTTTTGGTGTTCCTATTTTTGTATGCATAGTATTTGCTTCAAATAATATAGTTTCATCTCTAGGAGATATTAACTTAGTTTTTAGTTCTATAGTAGTAGTCATAGTTTTATAATAAACTCTATATATTACTACTGCATCATTTGTTTTTTCTTTAAATTCTAGGTTTCTTGTTTTAATAGTTAAAGTTAAAGTATCTAAAATATTTGGATCAAATAATCCTATTGAAAAATTAGGATCGCAATTAAAGTATATTGGGCCATTTGCTATATTTAATTCAGCCATAGCTAAAAGTGAATTATTAAAATTAGTATGTCTCGCATCTCTTAGAATAAGTAGTACGAGAGCATCTATTCCTAATCTAAACATGGGTTTTATGGCTACTTGAACTAATCCTATATGTAAAAACTTATAATTTTTTATATGTCTTTTTATAGCTTCTACAGATAATAATTGTAGATTTTGATGTTCTTTGTTAATATGTATAGTTTGTTCAGTTGTTTTAATTGAATAATCTTGTAAAAAATCAAAGGTTCCTATTTTATATATAGTTTTAACATCTTGTTTCGGTATATTCCAATTTAATGAATTATTTTCAATTTGAGAAATACTAATTTCTAAAGAATTCATGTTTAAATCTTCATCTTGATCATTAGAAGTACTTGAGCTATGATCTTTTCGTGTTAAAAACCTAGATAACTGATTCATTATAACAGTTTAATGTTAAATTATTTTTGAATTAACTTGATCTTGTTTTAAAATGTTTCATATATACTGAGGGAACACCCCCATATCTTCGTGGTCCGGCCGCTCATCTCTGAGAGTCTTACGCTAATCCAACCGATTGGTCGACAAGGTTTACCAACACAATAACCTTTTAGCATTTCAAAATATGATTTTGTAGCTTCAATAAAAATTTTGACATTATAACAGTTACAATTCATCAGATTAAGTATACATAAATAACACTACTTCCATCATGGCTCTGATACCATAAGGTAAGGATCGAGAGCATGAAGATTTAAATAGTATACATATAATATGTATGTATGTTGTATAATATAATATTTCAAAATAAGATAGCATTATGGCATAAGCATAAATTAAACAACAATAAATTTTAAAAAGTACCTTCTTTTATTTCTTGAATATCGGAAGTACAAATGATTTTCTTATAATTGGATGCAGCTATTATAATTTGATAATCTAGAGTTTTTGAACACTGGGTTGTGGATAATACAAGCTTTGGTTGAGAGGGTTTTTTCATACATCTGAGTTTTATTAAAAATTTTTGAGTGCCTAGCTAATGTCTGGAGTCTTCAATTTATAGGAAATAATTCATATAGAGCATCTTCAGAATCAGAGTGATAATTGAGAGTTGTCTGCCATTGAGAAAAGTTGATTGTCTTGGTGATGAATAATTGGTCTTCTTTTTTGAAAAGTTATTTGTCTTCATACTGAATAATTTGCCTTGAAAAAGTTGGTTGTCTTTATACTGAATAATTGGCTTGCTTTTCAGAATGCCTTGAAAAAGTTGGTTGTCTTCATACCGGATAATTGATCTTCTTTTAGGCCAGACTAGAAGACAGTCTGGAGTCTAAAATTTTTTTTTCAAATATTATTATTATTTTTTTTAAATTTCTCCTATGTCATCATAAGGATCTTGAGCATCTTGTAAAAAATTGTCTTCAGCTATAGACTTCTTTAAAGGAGATAGAGAATGTCTAATTTCACTTATAATGCGTTGAATATCTTCTGGATTAGAGCATGATTGTAGTAGCCTTATAATATAATATTCGTCCTCATATTGATTGAGAGATTGAATTATTGGAGATTTTATAGATCTTTCATGTTGATTTGTAATATTCCTATAATACTCTTGGACTGCTGTAATATTTGATTTGTTGACTAAAAATTTACTCAACCATTTACTTCTATAATGCCTTATAAGAAGAGGGGGAGATAAATCTTGTTGTTCTTGATAATGGTAAGTCCATGAGGAAATCCATGGGATTCTAAACACGCTCATAAATTGTAGAGTGTATTCAAACATGGGAGTTCCTTCTTGCTTAAAATAATCTATAAATTTATTAAATGCTAGAGATATATCTTTAGGAAGAGCTTCTGGGATAAGTCCCATGTATTTGAACCACTTAATAAACCATTTTGGATAATTGTTTGAGAATTGATCATCAAAATGAAAGAACCATGAATGATTGAAATTTCTTAATAAAAAAGTTTTATCCCATGCTTCTTGATAATCATAATAATTATATTGAGGGTAAGAATCGAAGTTAGAAAGAGTTTTTTGAACGAATGGTTTAGATCTCCATTTTTCAGGAGTTATAACTCTTCTAATTTTTACTTTAGAATAATCAATTTTTGATGGATCTTGAGAATTCAAAATATGTTGGATATCTACTGATCCTGTATCTATTAATATAGCTTGATAATATTCTTTGGTTTTTTGATCATTGTCATAAAAACGAAAACTTCTTGGATATAGGTAGTCTATAAGACTGAAAAAGCTTTGAGAAACCTTTTCTACTTTTAAAGGCTCGAGAAATATTTATAACTTTATAATTTGGGTTAATTGAATATGTAATAGGTTCAGGTTTTCTAGGTATAGATTTGGTTAATTTTGAAGAAGTTGGATGAATTATAGAATTAGGTAATACTCTTGTTTGGATAATGGAAGAATAAGGAGGTCTAGGCCTTGGGGCTGGAGATAGTGGAGCAAATCTGTTGATAATTGGTAATGGTGATGGTGAGGTCTGTGGTGAGGTTTGGGATGAACATGAAAATTGAGGAGACTTTAATAATCGTTGATTTTTCAAAAACAATCTTCTTAGAGTCTGAGCTCATGTTCCTGTAAAAATTCTATAGATAAAAAATCTGGTAAATAATTGTTTTCTCCTTTTATAAATTCAATTTGAAAATCAAAATTGCTTAATAATGCTTTGCCATCTTGCAAAAATTTGTTTAGAAATTAATTTTTTTATATCTGTTTCTAAAATATGCTTAGCAGATAAACAATCAATTCTTAATAAAAAAGGTTTCATATATAAATCATCTTCAAATTTTTTAATGCATAAAACAATACTCAGAATTTCCTTTTTTATATTAGAATAATTCTTTTGGGTTTCATTCCATGATCCAGAGTAATATCTAACTAATTGCTCTTTATTATTATTTAAGGACTATTTTAAAATTCCACCAAATCCAAAATCACTAGCATCCGTTTCAACTATTAATTTAGCATTAGGATGTGGAATATTTAAACATGATAGTTGTTTTATTTTACTTTTAATATGTTTTACTATTTTAGTATGCTCTGTTGACCATGGTTCAAGATTTTTCTTTAATCTATCATTTTTCTAAATCCCCATGGTGATGTTCTATATATATTACGTATACTAAGTTACAAACCTTATTATTTCATCATAATATTTTATTTCATTACAAACTACAAGCAATTCCATTGAAAAGCTATTTATTTATTTTTAATATTTTATTCAAACATTTAAATAAAATATTTGTAATTATAAACTTAATTATAAAACTAATAAAGTTATTCTTTTATATTAAATTTAAAGCAAAGCTTTGGAAACATTTAAGTTATTATTTTAATTATTCTTTTACACAATTAATAAAATTGTTTTTAAATAAATATTATTTATAAATTATATACAAGTGCAAATCATATATTAAAATACATTTGGAAAGCAAACACAAGGGATTTCCCGTATTCCTTTTTACATTTTGTAATGTTTTAGGATGTTACACATGTCTTGGACACAAACATTATTATTAATGATACAAAAACCATTTGTAAATGCAACAATCTTAGTTCTAGATTGAATAGTTTTGATTGTTATATCTGCATTACTTGATGCAAATATGGTTTAGGGTAGAAGACGTTTTATACATAAACATAAATGTACGCTAGTAGCTTGGAATGGTTAGATACCTTGCACACGACTTAGGTCTTTGTGTAAATAAATGAAAATGTGCATTTATCTCAAACTTGTGAATTACATGTTTAAACCTATGACCTAGCTAGTCTAGATTTGAATATTATAATGGCACTTGTTTGGAAACACTGGTTGAAGAAATAAACATTGTGCTGATTTGAAAATATACTTTGGATCTATTTCATTCTGGAACATTTTCTTTAGCATCTTTCATATCTATATATAAATAAATATATGAGTTCACACCAAGTATGCAAATAGATGATCAAATTGTACTTTACATGTTAAACCTATGGATGAAGATCATATAGGAATCATAAGACCTAGTTTAAACATTAATCAATGTTGTGTAATTGAATTCATGATGTAATAGTCGAATGGTATTATATGAATGATGACGTGTTTTGAATGTAATAAATGTTTTGATTTTAAATGGCTATATTTAAATATGAAATTTACAAATAGCACTATGAGCTTTTGGACAATTGCAAACCACACTTCGACGAGTTCCGCAGTAGGTTGGAGTGTGACATCAAGCTCCTATGAATGCCAATAATCTAGTTGCTTCAATTGATTGAAATCCAATTGAGGGAAATCATGGGAATCCTGGAACCAAGGAAATGAGGGAAACCAAGGAAATGGGTGTACATTACAGTTAGAAAATCACTCTTTTGATATTGAACTCAATCCATTTGAAGTTGGGAGTTTTGACATAGTAATAGGAAAGGATTTGTTAACTAAAAATCAAGCTTAAATTATATGCCACAAAAAGATAGTATCAATCCATTTCAAAACGGTAAAATACACAATGTTTATGGAGAAAGAATGGGGTAGAAATTAAGGCTCATGTCATGCATCAAAGCAAGGAAATGTTTAAGAACGCAATGCCATGCATTCCTGGCACACATTGTGCAAAAGGAAGCGGACGGGAAGCATATTCAAGACGTTCCAATTGTGAGAGACAATCATGAAATATTTCCTGACGACTTATCTGGAATACCTCGTCCTCGACAAGTGACATTTTGCATTGATTTCTTCCACGAGCAACACCTGTTGCTAAAGCACAATATTACCTAGCACCACCAGAAATACATGAACTATCCAAGCAGTTGCAAGAAACTTCTTGAGGAAGGCTTTATTTGACCAAGCTTTCCTCCATGTAGAGCACAAATACTGTTTGTTAAGAAGAAAGACAAAATGCTCCGGATGTGCATTGATTATAGGGAACTAAAAAAGATGACGGTTAAGAACCGATATCATCTCCCAAGGATAGATGATATATTTAATCAGCTACAAGAGGCGAAGTATTTTTCTAAGATCGACTTAAGGTCTGGATACATTAATAAAGAGTCCAAAAGAAGGACATGCCAAAGGCTGCTTTCAGGAATCGTTGTGGCCATTATAGATTATTGGTTATGCCATTTGGATTGACAAATGCACCAACAATATTCTTGGATTTAATGAACCGTGTTTGTCAACCTTATTTGGACAAATTTATGATTGTCTATATTGATGATATTCTAATATATTCACAAACCAAGGAAGATCATGAGAAACATCTAAGATTGTTATTTGTTAGTACCCTGATAGTATTAGTTTCAGATGTTGAATTGAAGATGAAGAACATGGAAGAATTGTTGTGAAGATCTTATGTTTTTGTGTTGTTTTCATATGTAATTTCTTGTTTTGATTTTGTTTTTAGATTTGTAATTTTGACTAAGTGCTGGATTGGTCGGTCGATACTAATAGTATCGATGGAAATAGTATCATCGATACTAATAGTATCGATTAAACGATTAAAAATTTTCTAAGTGTTTTAATATACACTTAGTATTGATATTAGTCTCATCGATACTATTAGTATCGATATTAATAGTATCGACAGAAAGTTTTGAAAATTTACTAAGTATTGATATCGATATTAAGAGTATCGACATTTCTATACTATCGTTACTAATAGTATTGATGGTTTCAACACTTAGAAAATTTTTAAAAACATTTTAATTTTTTTTAAAACAAAAAATTTTAATACTAATGTTTGTTTGTTTGTGTTTTTGTTTTTAGGACAAAGGATGTATAATGACAAGCATAATGTCATTGCTTTGCTAGATGAAGATTTAAAGGAAGCTTCTACGTACGTGAACATCATTGCATTTCTAAAGCGATCTAGGTTTTCTCATGCTATATAAACTAATCCAGTTATATGCATGAATAATATTACTTCTTTCTGGGATCATGTTGAATATGATTGTATTGCAGAGCCACCATTCATGAAATCCAAGATTAATGATGAAGTTATTCAATTTTCTATGGATGATTTGAGAGCAACATTACAGTTTCAAGATCAGGATGATGATCCATTCACACTAGCAAATGAAATTATATGTGGAGTGTTCAATCGGATGGGCTATAACAGTGATGCAAAAGCCTATCAGTTAGTGAAGAAGCACCTGTTTGGACAATGGAGATACCTGTCACACCCCGAGGCGGCGGGCTGGATCAACTTTCCTGTCGGGCGGAAGGTTCCCAGGGCGCGATATCGTTTTGATAATCGTAGTGATCAGATTGTTTACTTGGAACATGATATTTAATGAGAAATGCTAACATGACATTGATATATAATTACAAAGTTAAATTAAACAATTCATGTTCATAATTTAACTAAGTAAATCTATCAAAAAAGAATCATTGAGTTTCTATCTTGTATCTGCACAAGATTTACAAAAGATGATTCAAAGTTATGTCATTCAAAAACACACACATCACAAAAAGTAAGCTAGGTCTCTTCTAAAGTCCACTAGCTTAGTCCTGATTGCTTGGTGACTATACCTGTTCATCACCTGAGAAAACATACATTTAAACAAAGTCAACACTAGGTTGGTGAGTTCAAAAATTTAGTATCTGACAACAGTTGTATTCTTGTCATTCACAATCACAATGTCATACACAAGTCTTATTGATATTGTCTCATTTTGTCTCACACAATGTCCTCTCCATAGTTATACTTACAAGTAATATGTCATCCGAATCAAGCATGCTTATATATAGGGCATACGTATCACGAATGAAGCCGCCAGCCCACCACATACTTGACTTAATTCAACACCACTTGTAAATACAACTATGGATACCCATTTCTATCTCACATGTGTTCATCCCAATTGATATTCAACCCATAGAATGTCTTCATCCCCCGAAGTGTTATATGTGTATAGAATAAAAGTGTATGAGGGAATTTAGTTATCATGACCTGAGTTATGATAATCCCCCAATGTTTTAAGGAAAACAGATTTATCAATCTTATCCTCATTATTATTCTTTCGATTGAAGGGTTAACTACATTTTACTTATAATATTGGAAGTAATAGTTAACTCTTTGATGTTGTTCACAATTTGAATGTATAGAGCATGAATTGGACCCATTGTGATCCTCACGTAATCAGGTCACAATGCCTCCGATTCACCTCTATCCCATTTGTGTTTCCATAGAATCTGTGTCTTCAACAAAAATATTACTAGTAATATGACTTGAGAGAAAGTCAATTCCTCAGTCTACCAGTTAATAGAATCGAAGGATTTTAATTACAATCAATTTATGTAGATTAATATCACCATGTGTCATTTACCTAACCTGACCGATGCAGCCCTGTTACTGGTCATACGATACCGGCCAATGATAACAAATAGGAATAACGTACCGACCTCACTCACCGGCGGTTTGTCAAACCTATGGTACCATTACGCTATCATCGGTTTAGTTGTACTAAATTAATGGTAAATGATTTACTTGTAGGGACTTACGACTGGACATGAACTCATGAACACATGATTGTTGTGATATAATACAAACAGTCTTAATAGTAATTATTATTGTGTTCTCCCAATGTTATTGTCTCAGTGTCATTTGTACTTTGTTGTCGCACCCCAGCCTTCCTGAGGGCGCGACGCGACTGTCAGAATCGTAGTCTCCGGTCATACAGTTGCGAGACCTACATGTCTGGTTGCATACATACATCCAATAAACATGGATAGAACAGTTTTATAAAATCAGAGTTGCAGAAGTAATTGTAAAAGTTTTCAAATCAGTTGAATTCTTAAGTTGTGGAAGCGTTCTTAAAACAATTTTCAAACTAACATAAAGTATTAGTTTGCGGAAGCAGCTTAAGTTGTTTATCATTACACGAAAAAACAAAATGACAAATGTTCTCAAAGCCTAAAGCACTATGTAGATGCATGAGACTCCAGCCTAGCATCCTATCCTTACGTGTGTGCCTTAGTTACCTGAGAAAACATGCGAGTAAAAGGTCAACACAATGGTTGGTGAGAACACAGGTTTTATAACAGGCAATAAACATCAAATGTTTAAAGTAAATGTTTGCATGTCTACATTTCATTACAATGCAATATCTGTCACACCCCCAATTTTCAACTAACGGAATCATACCGTTTGGGACGTGACAAACCAGGATCTCAGATCATTAGACATAACGAGACCTCTATATGAATTTCAAATCATACTTTGGTCTAAAAATGTAATTTCAAAGTTCTACGTTGCGGAAGCGTTTTCAAAATAAAAACAAACATAATAGTTTATAAACTGAAAATTTCAAAACAAACTTTCAAATATTCAAATCCAAATAACTGAAATACAAAATATGCATGCGACTTGATCTCCAAGTCCATGCTTGCTTGATTGTGCAACCTTAGTGTTCTGAGAAAACATGTAAATCAAGTCAACACAAAGGTTGGTACATTACACAGGTTTAAACATTCACAAATATTTGAAACAACAGTTTGAATATAATGTTTGCAGATTACATAATCACACATGCATAGTCATGATAGCTAGTCATTTATACTATTTACATAAGTGGTCGACACCGAAGCTGAGTGTTGCATGCTAACGCATGTTTTGCCTTGCCACTATTGTCTAGCACAAACAATAGTAATGTGAATTGGCTAGTCAAACACTTGCGTAGATCCCATCTACCAAGTGAGGTTTGTCAAACCTAATAGATCTATTTCCAACTTCCACGCTTTGCACTACGGCAAACTAAACGGTTCGAAATGTAAGGACTTGTAATGCTATGTTTGCACTTAATGTAAACAGCTAACTCATGCAAGTGATATGTATCTAAAAGTGTTTGTTGCACATGTTTTCTCCCCCAAAACAGTTAAAATAAGAAAGGGGCCGTGTACGCACCTTTGCTTGTGATTAGAATGATTAATACGCGTGAAATCGTGCAGATAAACTTCTACGAAAGATCTGTGATTTAAACAGTTCATTGTGTTACTCGGAATGTCGTTTAAAGTATGAAATCACATACGTGTCAATACACGTATGTTAGAATGTTAGAAACGTGTGTTTGTACGTAAGTGTGTCTTTGAAATCATTAAATTAAATCAAATAAACATATATTTGATTATAATAACATGTTCGTGTTTATACACGATTATATTTTTCGGGTAATAATATAAGTTTTATTATTTTAGATTGTCCGTATTCGCGATATGGTTCCAACGCAACTCGAACGAGTCGAATCGGACTTGAAACGAAGGAGTTACGGGCTAAAATCAAAAATGGTTTGAAATTACAAAAACATGGCAGTCCTCGGGTTAGAACCCGGGACCTCCCACACACACACACACATGCTCGGACCAGTTGGTCTACCTTTGATTTCGCATTAGAATGCCAGATTAATCCCTTATAACCTCCAAACCCTAGTTTCCCTTTTGTGGTTACAACCGAACCACTTGGGTTTCAAATTGACCCACTACTCCACCCCGATCGAACCGATGACCATGGGGTTTCGGTTTAATGTTCACTAACGAGTTCAGGGTAAGTTTTAATTCGATTATAAGTCCTCATAAAGTAATAATTTTATGTGTATACAGTTTCGAACCCATGTTCTAAGATTTCACGATCAGTGGAATCAAATTCATTTAAATTAAACTGAAATTGTATGTAGTGTGCATTAAATCAAGGATTTCGAATCCTTCTGTGATTAAAATTCCAATTTTCAAATTCATTTGGTTCGAAACACCCTAAATCGATTTCAACTCGGTTTCTTTCGATCGGTTTGCATAGAATTCAATGTTATTAAACAAAATTATTGTATAGTCTTCGTTAATAAAGATATTCTGAAACTGTGTATATGATTTAATTGGATTTTTGAACTAGTTTGAATAGAAACCCCCAAAGCCGATTGTCTTTAGAACCCTAGAACTCGAATTCATACAATTCGTGATAATCTTATGAATTTAACTTAGGAATTTCTTTTAGAAGGGTATTCCGAAGCTACCCATATAACTTAATTAAATTCTGGAATCCGTTTTATTAAAAACCCCCAATTCCTCTAACCCGAAGAACCCTAGAATTTGAACTCTTGTAATTCGTGATTTCCATGTTCTATTTGATTGGGGATTTGCTTAGACATATTAAGATGAGTATGTAGTTGTTGTTAATTACCTGTATTGCCTTCGAATAGATGTAAATCGACTTGAGCCTTGAGTTCGGTTGAGCCTTTGATCGAATCTTCTTTCCACCGCTCTTGGAATCGAATTGCTGCTTACAGAACCTCCAGAGGGTGTCGATTAAAGCTTTAGGAGATTTAATTTCGAGAATTACATTTGGTTTATACGAATTTGATATTTATTGCAAACCGTTTCGAATTTTAATCATTATTTTAGTTTAATTCGACGAGTTAATATGTTAATAACGTATGTTAGTTGTTTAATGATCATTATGGTGATGTTTTAAACTGATTTAGCTCAGTGAATTTCAATGTGTTGCCCAATTTTCGAATTTTTAAGTTGATAACCCATAGAATTTTGACTTTGTAAGTCAAAATTGACCATTACTTCAAATCATAAATGTAATCCTTGCAATTTTGGACCTTATAACTCGTTTTGTTCAATTTTAACCCTTGTAATTTATTTTTGTTCGATTACATATCGTTTCAGTTAGTTTTTGTTAACGGGGTTAATCCGGAAAAGTCGGATTGTCACATCATCCCCTTGTTGAAGGAATTTTCGTCCCGAAAATTGTAAAATGTTAGAAGTAGTTAGTAGTTAGGAAACTACTTTGTGAGTTCAAATTGTATGTGTTAGTGTGGTGTCTGATCATTCTGTGTGCTTGTGTGTACTCACACACAAAACCCAATGTTTGCAACAACACACCTAAGTGTGATCGTTCAATGTAACTCTTTGCGTGCACACCAGTTAGTACACCTAACTGTGAATGTTTGTGTTTGGTCATACTGTGCTATGTAACCTCGCACATAGTGAGTGTTTGTAACTGTTCGTACTATGCAACCTCGCACATAGCAAAATGTGTGTAACTAATCATGCATGTACTACCATAACATGTAACATATGAAATGTAGCACATAAAATGTATGTAACACAATGTTTGTAACAAAACCAATTGAATAAAGTGTTCGTGCTTACAGTTTGAAATCTGAAATGTTGATGTGTGAAGCATCACGTCATCCCCTTGTTGAAGGAAATTTCGTCCCGAAATTTAACGTGTCTTCACAGTGTTTGTGGTTGCTGTTTTGAACAGATGAGGATACTTCTTCATCATTTGGTCTTCCCGTTCCCATGTGAATTCAGGACCACGTCTTGAATTCCACCGAACTTTGACTATCGGAATCTTACTTTGTTTAAGTTGTTTGACCTCTCGGTACATGATTTCAGCTGGTTCTTCAATGAATCGTAACTGTTCGTCTACTTGTATTTCCTCCAGCGGTACAATCAATGTCTCATCAGAAAGACATTTCTTTAAATTCGAAACGTGAAAGACATCATGAACTCCGTTGAGTTCATCCGGTAATTTGAGTTGATACGCAACCGGGCCAATCCTTTTCAGAATCTCAAAAGGTCCTACGTACCGTGGACTAAGCTTCCCGCGCTTGCCGAATCGTATCACACCTTTCCAAGGTGATACTTTTAGAAGAACTCGGTCTCCTACTTGAAATTCCAACGGCTTGCGACGTTTATCAGCATAACTCTTCTGTTGATCCGGGCCGCTGCCATACGGTTCCGGATTTGAACTATCTTCTCTGTCGTCTCGTGCACTAATTCAGGACCTGTTATCTGACTGTCACCGATTTCAGCCCAACAAACTGGTGAACGACATTTACGACCATACAATGCTTCAAACGGTGCTGCCTGAATACTTGTATGATAACTGTTGTTGTAAGAGAATTCCACTAACGGTAAGTGGTTTTCCCAGCTATCACCAAAGTCAATTACACAAGCTCGTAACATATCCTCTAGCGTTTGAATCATACGTTCACTTTGACCGTCGGTCTGTGGATGATATGCGGTACTCATATCCAAACGAGTTCCCAATGACTTATGAAGTGATTTCCAAAAGTTGGAAGTAAATCGAGTATCCCGATCTGATATGTAGAAATTGGCACGCCATGCCGCGCTACCACTTCCTTGATGTAAATGCGAGTCAGTTTCTCCATCTTGTCGGTTTCCTTGATTGCTAAGAAATGTGCAGATTTCGTTAATCGATCGACAATTACCCATATCGTATCACAACCACTTGGTGTACGGGGTAACTTAGTAATGAAATCCATCGAAATCTGTTCCCATTTCCACATCGGTATTTCTGGTTGTTGCAGTAAACCAGATGGTTTCTGATATTCAACTTTGACTTTTGAACAAGTCAAACATTTGCTAACGTACCTGGCAATGTCTGCTTTCATGTGAGGCCACCAATACAGTGCCTTCAAGTCATGATACATCTTGTCTGATCCCGGATGGACTAAATATCTGGACTTGTGCGCTTCATCCATCACAAGTTCCCTCAAACCTCCATACAAAGGTATCCACAGTCGGTTAATGAAATAATGAATTCCATCAGGTTTAACATCCGATTGTTCTTCCATTCCTCGTAAGGATTCCTGTACCAAGTTTTCCTTTTTCAAGGCCTCGAGCTGAGCACTGCGTAACTTGTCAGGTAAGTCAGTATGTATCGTCATCATAAGTGCGCGAACCCGTCTTGTTGATGTGTCTTTTCTGCTTAAAGCATCAGCTACCACATTAGCTTTTCCCGGGTGATACTTAATCGCGCATTCGTAGTCGTTCAACAACTCAACCCACCGTCGCTGTCTCGTATTAAGCTCCTTCTGATCAAAGATATGCTGCAGACTCTTATGATCAGTGTAAATGGTAACTTAGTTCCATATAGGTAATGCCTCCAAATATTCAAATTAAAAACCACAGCTCCTAACTCCAAGTCAAGAGTAGTGTAATTCTTTTCGTGTGGTCGTAGTTGCCTTGAAGCATAAGCAATCACTTTATCACACTGCATCAACACACATCCCAAACCCTGTGCAGATGCATCACAATACACCACAAAGTCTTCTGTTCCTTCTGGTAAAGACAGAATCGGTGCACTACAGAGTTTCTGTTTCAATAACTGAAATGCAGCTTCCTGTTTATCCGTCTAGTTATACTTCGTTTCCTTATGCGTAAGAGCTGTAAGTGGTTGAGCGATCTTTGAGAAACCCTCAATGAATCGTCGGTAGTAACCCGCCAAACCAAGGAATTGTCGTACCTCGGTAGGGGTCTTTGGTGCTTCCCAATTCTTAATCGCTTCAATCTTTGCTGGATCAACATGTATGCACTTTTCATTGACTATATGACCCAAGAATTGTACTTCTCGCATCCAGAAATCACATTTCGAGAACTTAGCGTACAATTGTTCATGTTTCAGTAATTCCAATAGCAATCGAAGATGTTCAGCGTGTTTCTCCTCAGTTTGAGAATAGATGAGAATGTCATCAATGAAAACAATGACAAACTTATCAAGATAAGGTTTACAAACACGATTCATGAGATCCATGAATACAGCTGGAGCGTTTGTCAACCCAAATGGCATGACCAAGAATTCATAATGGCCATAGCGCGTCCTGAATGCTGTCTTCGGGATATCTTCTTCCTGTACTCTGAGTTGATGATAACCAGACCTGAGATCAATCTTCGAGTAGTAGCTCGAACCTTGAAATTGATCAAACAGATCGTCAATTCTAGGTAACGGATACCGGTTTTTGATAGTAACCTTGTTAAGTTCCCGGTAATCGATGCACATACGGAAAGTCCCATCTTTCTTCTTGACAAATAAGACTGGAGCTCCCCACGGCGAAAAACTAGGTCGTATAAAACCCTTATCCAACAACTCTTGCAGTTGTGTAGATAACTCTTGCATCTCAGATGGTGCAAGTCGATAAGGTGCCCTAGCTATCGGTGCTGCATCTGGTGTAAGGTCGATTCGAAATTCCACCTGTGTGATAGGCGGTAATCCCGGCAAGTCTTCTGGAAATACTTCGGGAAATTCACAAACTACTGGGATGTCTTCAATCTTCTTTTCAGCTACCGGCTTCTCAGTTATAAGTGCTATAACTGCTGTATGACCTTTATGCAGACATTTGTGTGCTTTCATACAAGATATGAGACGCAGTGGCGTACTGGTGTTTTCGCCTTGTACATACAATGTCTCTCCATGCGAAAGAGGTATACGAACGATCTTTTCATGGCATACTATTTCAGCCTGGTGTTTGGACAACGAGTCCATGCCAATGACTACATTAAAACTGCCTAAATTGATAGGCATAAGATCAATTTCTAATGTTTGACCCATCAAATCAAGGATACATCCCTTGAGGATATGTTCTACTACAATTAACTTGCCATCAGCTAATTCTACAGTGTATGGATTTTCTAAGGCAGTGGGACTAACATTTAGCAACTTAGAAAATGAACTAGATATAAAACTCCGGTCTGCACCAGTGTCAAATAGCATAGAGGCATAGTGATTATTTAAGAGGAACGTACCCGTGACAATGTTGGGATCATCCCGTGCCTGACGTCCTCCAATCACAAACGCCCTGCCCCGAGCACCATTGTTGTTGTTATTGTTGTTATTGGTGCCATTGCCGTTGCCGTTTCCATTTGCGTCATTAGTCCCGCCTTTCTTTAATTGTGGGCAATCCTTTTTGAAGTGTCCCAGCTTACCACACTCAAAGCAGCCCTTCTGTGCATTGTTCTGGTTGTTATTCTGATTGTTGGAATTGTTCTGCAGCTCTCCGCGGCAATCTTTAGCTGCATGCCCAACTTTTCCACACCTTTGACACCTAAATTTATCACACTGATTCCCAGCATGATGAAATCCACACCTGTTGCACTTTGGGTGTTTACCAATATACCCCCCTGATGATGATGGCTGCTGACCACTGTTCGAGTTGTGGTAAGACTTGTTTGAATCCTGCTTTCGGTTCTGCTGAAAAGGCTGTTGGTTGGAGTTCTTGGAGTTATTGCTTTCCCACTTCCTCTTGTGGTCTCCCACCTTAGTAGCTGATGTTCGTTTAGGCAGAGTTCCCTGTAACACTGCCTGATCAGTCAGTTGGTGCGCTAAACGAACAGCTTGTTGAATCGTTGTGGGATTTGCAGATGTAACCAATCCCTGGATCTGAGGCACCAATCCTCCTATGTACCTCTCTATCCACTTACTGGCTGGAGTAGCCATGTGAGGTAGAAGTCTGGCCAGTTCATGGGACCGAGTCGTGTACTCCTCGATGTTTGACCCCTCCATCTTAAGGTTCCAGTACTCCTCCTTCAATTTCTGCATTTCACTACGAGGACAGTACTCCTCCTGCAATAAGGTCTTGAAACCATTCCAAGTTAGGGCATTGGCCTCGCCCAATCCCAATGTTTGAACATTCGAGTTCCACCAAGTCAATGCCGGACCTTCCAAAGTTCCAGTAGCATACTTAACCTTATTCTCCTCAGGACAGTTACACATCTCAAAAACTGATTCGGCTTTTTCAATCCATCGTAGGAGTCCAATGGCTCCCTCCGATCCTTTGAAGTTATGTGGATTACAGTCCAAGAACATCTTGAACATGCACGCCTGTGGGTTCACCAATCCCCCTGCTGGACCCTGTGGCCCTGTAGTGTGTGTCTGAACGTAGTTCGCGATTGCCTACGCGACCCTGTTATTGATCAGCTCATTGAGCTCAGCAACTGTCATCTGTACGTTCTCACCAGCCATTATCTTCCTAGTTAAAAGAAACGTTAGAGTATTATCAAAGTCCAATGTGAAACGAGTAAACAATACAACAAACATCAAACATGTAATGTATAAATCAACACAACTGTTGGCAATAAGTAATAGTTTTCAATAGATAATAATCTGATTTGAGTACAATACTTTCAAAATCAAAACATAAGTTTTCCAATCATCTAATGTAGGGACACAACCCGCCCCTACTAATTTCAACTAGATCAGTCCTCTTGGTCATCAATAGTGGATTCAGGATCAGAATCAACAGCTGGTGCGGGTTCCTCCCCTTCCTCCTCTTCATCCTCTTCTTCATTCTCCGAGGTCACCAAATCTTCCAAGGCTACAAGTCTGCCTTCCAGAATCTCAGCTCGGTTCTCAGAAGCTTGGAGAAGACCAGTCAACTGGAAGATCTCATTTCGCATCCCATTGACCAAGTTGTAAAGGTTATCGTGTCTTTCATTCGCATCCCAGAGTTCCCGAACATTGTACTCAATCCTATCATTTGCCCAGTACAAGTCCTGACGTAGTTGGACAATCTCCTCTGAATCAGTCTGTTGCCTCTTAGGCTCAGGAACATCCAATGCAGGTGGTGGATGAGTAGAAGATCCCTCAGCAAGAATCTCCTGAGTATCCTCAGCTGGTTCCTCCTTAGGCTCCTCTTCCGGATCCTCCTCAGGGTCTGAATCATCCCTCTCAGATGGTGGAGGAGATGGGATAGGTGGTGCTGGTGATGATGGTGGTACTGGAGCTACCTGCTCCTCATCCTCCGAATCAATAATGTGTATGTATGGTCCTGATGATGAAGATGCCATATCTGTTACATAATACCATATGTAAGTGCAGTGTCATGGAATGTGTAAGCAAGTCTATTACATAATGCCATATGTAATTTCTAAGTGATATGTGTAAGTATGCGTGTCTAATGTCTAACAGTTATAGTCTAAGTCTACAAATGCAAACCTAGTTCGCTATAACCAATGACTCTGATACCAATCTGTCACACCTCCCATTTTCAACTAACAGAATCATACCGTTTGGGACGTGACAAACCAGGATCTCAGATCATTAGACATAACGAGACCTCTATATGAATTTCAAATCATACTTTGGTCTAAAAATGTAATTTCAAAGTTCTACGTTGCGGAAGCGCTTTCAAAATAAAAACAAACATAATAGTTTGTAAACTGAAAATTTCAAAACAAACTTTCAAATGTTCAAATCCAAATAACTGAAATATAAAATATGCATGCGACTCGATCTCCTAGTCCATGCTTGCTTGATTGTGCAACCTTAGTGTCCTGAGAAAACATGTAAATCAAGTCAACACAAAGGTTGGTGCATTACACAGGTTTAAACATTCACAAATGTTTGAAACAACAGTTTGAATATAATGTTTGCAGATAACATAATCACACATGCATAGTCATGATAGCTAGTCATTTATACTATTTACATAAGTGGTCGACACCGAAGCTGACTGTTGCATGCTAACGCATGTTTTGCCTTGCCACTATTGTCTAGCACAAACAATAGTAATGTGAATTGGCTAGTCAAACACTTGCGTAGATCCCATCTACCAAGTGAGGTTTGTCAAACCTAATAGATCTATTTCCAACTACCACGCTTTGCACTACGGCAAACTAAACGGTTCGAAATGTAAGAACTTGTAATGCTATGTTTGCACTTAATGTAAACAGCTAACTCATGCAAGTGATATGTATCTTAAAGTGTTTGTTGCACATGTTTTCTCCACCAAAAAAGTTAAAATAAGAAAGGGGCCGTGTACGCACCTTTGCTTGTGATTAGAATGATTAATACGCGTGAAATCCTGCAGATAAACTTCTACGAAAGATCTGTGATTTAAACAGTTCATTGTGTTACTCGGAATGTCGTTTAAAATATGAAATCACATACGTGTCAATACACGTTTGTTAGAATGTTAGAAACGTGTGTTTGTACGTAAGTGTGTCTTTGAAATCGTTTAATTAAATCAAATAAACATATATTTGATTATAATAACATGTTCGTGTTTATAAACGATTATATTTTTCGGGTAATAATATAAGTTTTATTATTTTAGATTGTCCGTATTCGCGATATGGTTCCAACGCAACTCGAACGAGTCGAATCGGACTTGAAACGAAGGAGTTACGGGCTAAAATCAAAAATGGTTTGAAATTACAAAAACATGGCAGTCCTCGGGTTCGAACCCGGGACCTCCCACACACACACACACGCTCGGACCAGTTGGTCTACCTTTGATTTCGCATTAGAATGCCAGATTAATCCCTTATAATCTCCAAACCCTAGTTTCCCTTTTGTGGTTACAACCGAACCACTTGGGTTTCAAATTGACCCACTACTCCACCCCGATCGAACCGATGACCATGGGGTTTCGGTTTAATGTTCACGAACGAGTTCAGGGTAAGTTTTAATTCGATTATAAGTCCTCATAAAGTAATTATTTTATGTGTATACAGTTTCGAACCCATGTTCTAAGATTTCACAATCAGTGGAATCAAATTCATTTAAATTAAACTGAAATTGTATGTAGTGTGCATTAAATCAAGGATTTCGAATCCTTCTGTGATTAAAATTCCAATTTTCAAATTCATTTGGTTCGAAACTCCCTAAATCGATTTCAACTCGGTTTCTTTCAATCGGTTTGCATAGAATTCAATGTTATTAAACAAAATTATTGTATAGTCTTCGTTAATAAAGATATTCTGAAACTGTGTATATGATTTAATTGGATTTTTGAACTAGTTTGAATAGAAACCCCCAAAGCCGATTGTCTTTAGAACCCTAGAACTCGAATTCATACAATTCGTGATAATCTTATGAATTTAACTTAGGAATTTCTTTTAGAAGGGTATTCCGAAGCTACCCATATAACTTAACTAAATTCTGGAATCCGTTTTATTAAAAATCCCCAATTCCTCTAACCCGAAGAACCCTAGAATTTGAACTCTTGTAATTCCTGATTTCCATGTTCGATTTGATTGGGGATTTGCTTAGACATATTAAGATGAGTATGTAGTTGTTGTTAATTACCTGTATTGCCTTCGAATAGATGTAAATCGACTTGAGCCTTGAGTTTGGTTGAGCCTTTGATCGAATCTTCTTTCCACCGCTCTTGGAATCGAATTGCTGCTTACAGAACCTCAAGAGGGTGTCGATTAAAGCTTTAGGAGATTTAATTTCGAGAATTACATTTGGTTTATACGAATTTGATATTTATTGCAAACGGTTTCGAATTTTAATCATTATTTTAGTTTAATTCGACGAGTTAATATGTTAATAACTTATGTTAGTTGTTTAATGATCATTATGGTGATGTTTTAAACTGATTTAGCTCAGTGAATTTCATTGTGTTGCCCAATTTTCGAATTTTTAAGTTGATAACCCATAGAATTTTGACTTTGTAAGTCAAAATTGACCATTACTTCAAATCATAAATCTAATCCTTGCAATTTTGGACCTTATAACTCGTTTTGTTCAATTTTAACCCTTGTAATTTATTTTTGTTAGATTACATATCGTTTCAGTTAGTTTTTGTTAACGGGGTTAATCCGGAAAAGTCGGATTGTCACAATATCTATTGATAGCTAGTCAATATGTGTTATATCGTATGCGGGTTCGCAACCGAAGCTAACATGCTGCCTCCCACCATATCCATCCAAATAGAGAATAGCAATGTTGTTTGGTCAATTTTGCACTATTCCAACCTCCAGTCGGGGTGGCCATACGGCGCGCAACAGTGGGCTTTTTATGCCCAAATAGTACTATTCAGAATTACCACGCTAAGGGCCACGCGTTATTAACAGTTCGAGATGTGTTTAATGAGGACTTATCAGTTTTGTGGATGAGTGCCACACATATGCATATACGTGATATTAGCATGTACAAATGTAAAGAAAAATTATGTATGTTGTTCAAAAACAGTTTGTATGCAATTTTTTCTCCCCCAAAGGTAGAAAATAGAAAAAGGTACCGTGAACTCACCTGATAAAGCAGTTCCGCTTTAAGTGGTGTTCACAACTCGCGAATTCTAGAAACCTGGTAGTACACACCTATAATCATATAGGTTGTGAGGATGTGTTATGTGGTGCGTTGTATCCCATACAACTCCAAGTGTCGATGTGCTCAACCGAGTGTTTGTGTGTTGACTTGTGTTGACTCGACGAATCGTTGGTGACATGTTTGTTATGTTTAGTTTGCTTAAGTTCTAATTGAATATTAACATGCACATAGGACATCAACATATATCCTATGACTCTAATCATAACACTTTCACACATGTCGTGTTACGAAATCGTAAATGTTACCATTGTTGGAAAGTTTCCCTTTTTGGAAAGTTTGGTTATGAAATCCAATTTCATAATTCTAATACATCTAGTATGTTTGTAAAAACTTATGTAAATACTTAAAATACATTGTGTGCGCATAAATTGCCATTTATGCCATTTTGTCCAAATAAAGTTTCCTAATATATTAAGTATTCGTTTAAAAGTCCGTTTTCACAAATCCAAGTTTCCAAATATGTTAAAAAACGTTTTTAAACATATTTCAATAATCACAAATCACCGAAACATGTTCAAGCATCAAAACCCCTCTTTTGATTTACAAAAGTTTCCATATATAGTAAGTTTTTATAAAATCATGTTCTTCACAAAAATCAAATACCCAAATGTGTTTCTAAACACTTCAATATGCATTTGACAATATCTAGACATGTCTAACATGTCTAGATCATCACAAATCTACAACATGCAACAGAAAAGTTTCCTTTTATGGCAAGTTCTACAAAATCAACACAATAACCTATCAAAACTCAATCCCATCAATGCTATGTTCTAAAATCAGTAGATCTGTATAAAAAATACACAAGAACACCAACAAATTTCGTGCACAAGAGCCACATGGAGTTGCATGTGGATGGATGTTCATGCATGTGGGTTTTCATGATCTAACTATAGATAAGCTCATAAAGCTACCTCACAAAGCTATAAAACACTGAGATTAAGCTGGAACAGGGGCTTGGAAGCTCTAAAACCTTCTTGGAATGATCTCCTAGGAGGTTCAAGTGATAGTGTTGATGAGGAAAAGCTTCCAAGCTTCTTTCTATGCTTCAAGCCTTCCAAGAGTTCCAAAAATGGCTTCCAAGCTCAACAACAGAGGTTTTCTAGTGAAATGATGAGGAAATGGGTTGGTTTGCTCGAGATTTAGGTGCTCTGCCCCAAAGATTAGGATAGAAACGATTATGGTTAAGCTAGGTTGAGTGTTAAAGTGATTTTTAGCCTCTGCGACATCCAAGCGTACCGCCTAACGTGCGTACACGAGGCCAGGCGTACCGCCTAGATTAAAATAATCAGATTGGCGTCTGGTTCATTCGTGCGCACCGCCTGGTGTCGTCGTGGCTCCCCGGGCGTAGCGCCTAGTCCTTGGCGTACAGCCTAGGTCCAAATCTTGGCCCTAGGCGTACCGCCTGGTGGTCTGATTAAGCCCAATTGACCAATTGACCAATTATGTTGTTTAAGCTCGTTTTTCGCGTATTTCTCATTTACGATCACAGAGCTTAATTATTGTTAAATTCATTTGTTGTTTGTTTAATTCACCAACGTTCGTGAAACTCGTGTGTGTTTCGATAATTCCTCGAATTATAAGTGATAGTTTGTGTTTGTGTTTTACGAAATGTCTGCGTTCTTGATTAATCATAATCAACATGTAATGCACAATCCAATAATTCCCTGAATTATTGTTTTGCGTTTGTGTTTGTGTTTGCCACACTTGGTTTCCAAAACCAATGTGCAATGTACGATTCGATAGTTCCTTAAACCATCGTTTCGCAGTTGTTTGTTCGATTGTTCCTTGAACCATCGTTTCGCAGTTGTTTGTGCCTAGCTTATCTAATTAAACCTAATTAAATGAAATGCAACAGGTATGAATGTGAAATGCTAAGTTGTAAGAGTTGCAATTTACCTGAAATTGTCGGGTGCCACATCATCCCCTTGCTGAAAGAAATTTCGTCCCGAAATTTGGTTGTTGTTGTAGACTTTGAGAACAACATTTTTCTGGTTGCCACATCATCCCCTTGTTGAAAGGAAATTTCGTCCTGAAATTTATTCGTTGTTGTTGGCGTTCGACGTTGTCTGTGTGAAGAGGTGGGATATTTGCGCATCATCTGATCTTCACGTTCCCACGTGAATTCAGGTGCGCGTTTTGAGTCCCATCATACTCTGACAATCGGAATCTGACTTTGCTTAAGCTCTTTGACCCCACGGTCCATGATCTCTACTGGTTCCTCCACGAACTGTAGTTGTTCATCCACCTATATTTCATCCAGTGGAATCAGAAGTGTCTCATCGGATAAACACTTCTTCAAATTTGAGACATGAAACACGTTGTGAACTCCATCGAGTTCGGCTGGTAGGTTGAGTTGGTATGCCACCGGACCAACCCTTTTCAGGATCTCAAACGGTCCAATATACCGTGGGTTCAATTTGCCTCGTTTCTCCAAACGAATAACGCCTTTCCATGGCGAAACACTCAGAAAGACTCAATCTCCTACCTAAAATTCCAGAGGCTTTCGGCGTTTGTTGGCATAGCTCTTCTGACGATCACGAGCTGCTGCCATGCGGTTTCTGATTTGCACGATTTTCTCCGATGTTTCGTGTACGAGTTCAGGGCCTGTGAGCTGGCTGTTGCCCACTTCCGCCCAGCAGATGGGTGATCGGCATTTCCTGCCATAATGTGCCTCAAAAGGCGCTGCTTTGATGCTCGTATGATAGCTGTTGTTGTAGGAGAACTCTACCAACAGCAAGTGAATTTTCCAGATGTTGCCGAAGTCTACTACGCATGCTCGTAGCATGTCTTCGAGAGTCTGTATCGTGTGTTCGTGTAACACCCCGTTTATGGACATAAATAAAATACTCTCGTTTATAATTAAATTATTATTAGCCATATATATATAAATATATATATGTATAAATAAAAATGATCAATTAAAAACGTAAGGTCTCGTCTAATAATATAAAATAGTTTATTTCATAAATATGATTATTCGAGGGTATAAAAGTTTAAATAAACGCTCAAAATTTTTTAGCGTTCGTTTAAGTGAATAGGCATGATGAAACACTTATTAGAAATAATTGGTGTTTGAACGATCAATTATTATTATAGGACACCGCCTAAAATTAATAAAATATATTATAATTAAACTTTCTTCGTTTTTAACGAAATTTAGGTCGAAACGTAAGACGCGTTGCGTTGTAGTTCCTAACCAGTGACAGTTATAAACCAGTGTATGCAATAGTTGTATCGATCAGTGAAATAACCTGCTAAATGTGTAGTATTGCCAATATTACTTATGGTTAAAGGACCGAACATGCTATGCTTACATATCGAGCCTGTTATTTGTATTCACCAACTTTATGTTGACGTTTTATTTTCAAAAACTTTTCAGGTAATAATGAATGATAAATCAGAAGCAAGATTAGAGGTTTAGGACCTATTACGCCTTAAATAAAAATCTTGTGGCAAAACCAAGGAGCGATTGGAGTTAGACCTCTAAGTCCCGTGTAAACCGGGATATGTAAATATATGTTTGTAAAAACTCGGTTTAAAATGAAATAAAATGATATGTTCATATCAATGCATATGAAATTTTATAAAACACAGAAAAGTAATTTGCAAGCGATGAAAATGTGGTTTTTCATACCTATACGTATGAATTATTTGTAAATTATGAGAAACGGTTTTTCACATCCATGCATGTGATTTATTCATAAAATTATGAATTTATGAAATAGCGCTTCCACTGAAACATATTAAAATGAATAATAAACTCTGACCGAGACTGTATTTGTCAATGAAACCAATCGGGTCGCAGCGCCCGGCTCACCGAGAGCCCGGGGCATGACAGGTTGGTATCAGAGCTCCTGGTTTTAGCAAAATAGGTACTAATGATAGTGTCTAAGCTTTAACAAAACTGAGATAAGTGCCTATCAAAGGAATAGGTAGAATAGAATACTTGAAATACTAAGAATGATTAACATGATGAATTCTAATGATAGCTTATAAGCTAAATTATGATGAATTATTTTAAGACCTTGTCAAATATCATATTTTGTAGACAATGTCTCGAAACCAAAATTCTGGCGGACCATCTGCAAACACTCGTGGGAAAAAGAGAACGCACACGGATGTTAATGAACCTGTGATTCGAAAAGCTGAACTTCAGGAAATAATAGCAAAATAAATTAAAGACGCAATACCTACATTTATTGCGGCTATGAAAGATAATGAAAATTCGAATCCAGAAAACACAGTGAAAAAGGCAAAAGAGGTGTCTGGTTCGAACAATGAGAATATTGTAGCTTCTAGTGCAAAACGATTTAGAACTGAAGGATGTTTATACAAAAATTCCAATCTTGTAAACCTCCTGAGTTCGCAGGAACAGAAGGAGCCGAGGTAGCGTTAAGATGGCTCGAAAAGATTGAAGCGGTACTTGCTATCAACAAATGTGCTTAAGAAGATATGGTTCTTTATGCTTCGAATTCCTTTAAAGACGGAGCATTGGAGTGGTGGAACTCCATTATTTAAACCAAAGGCAGAACCAATGCGTATGCTATGACTTGGGAAAGTTTTTGGGATCTCTTAACTCAAAAGTTTTGCCCAATGAATGAGATGGAACAAATTGAGCGAAAATTCCTGACTCACCGCATGGTCGGTGCTCGGCATTGTGAGTACACTTCCAAGTACTTTGAGTATGCTTGATTGGTGCCACATCTTGTAACACCAGAATCAAACCTGATTAGTCGCTATATCTGGGGACTGGTAAGTGAAATTCGGGATAAGGTTAAGGCAGCGATGCCTTAGACCATTGATTCAGCCGTTGAGCTGGCAAGGTTGCTTACTGATGAGATGGTGAGAACCCAAGAAGAAAAGAAAATTCGAGAAACGATGCAAAAGATTAATCAAAGTTCAAAGAAACCTGGAGGAAAATTTGAAAAGAAAGAAGGAGGTAGCGGTGTAATCCCACGGGATAAGAAGGTGGTGTACCAAGAATGGATGGTCCGGAAGAAGCAGATAGAGGTGAGGACAGGTGAAGAGATGAATGGGTGTTAGACCGTTTTGCACTGTTAGCTGATGGTTTATTGGCTTTCTTGGACTTTTTCATCTTATTGGGGAGATTCCCTTTAGATGAAGAAGCCTGTTCAGCTTTCAATTTTTCAGCATTCAGTCTATCTCTAGCTTTCTCCAAAGGAGTTTTTGTCCAGCAGTTTTTAGTGGTGTGATTGTACTTAAAAATTTAGACAAGCAGGAGATAGTGAAGAATAGTTGGGGATGAAAGGCTTATTTGCCTTCATTCTTTGATAAGGTGGGTGAGGATGAGAAGAAGGAAATCTGATATCAACCATGGGCCTCTTTCCTTTATCAAGACGGGCCACAGGGTTATCAGAGGTTTCAAGGTGAGTTGTACGTTCCGAACTTCGAGTAGAGCTCATGGTTGGAGCAATCTCAGTTTGTTCAGAAGAATTATTGTTATGATTACTTTCCAAGTGTGTCTCTTCCAGTTTTTCCACATTTGTTTCTGTGGGATAAACAAACATAGGAAACTGTCTTGGTTGATACACTCTTGGAGGTGTGATCTTTATGGATGGAATTTCATCAGGGAGAAAGGCAGGGGAGATAGGTTTAGAATCAGTCTCATTTATTTTATTATCAATCGGGGCATAGTCCTCTGGAGGACTAGTGTGATTGTACCCGATTTCGAACTTAGCCTTACTGTGAACTTGCTTGCTAAGAAGCATTTTGAATCCTTTGCAGGATTCAACCCACTTGTCACAGCTGACTTTGGTTTGACACATTTCATCTCTACAAGTCACATATTTTTCATTTTGCAAATCAAATAGAGCTTGTAGGTTAGATTTTTCAGTTTTTAGGATAGAAATTTGACTATCTTTATTTTTTATTAATTTTTCTACTTCAGAATTTTTATTAGCTAGCAGTTGCTCCACCTCCTGATTTTGTTGTTGAAGCAACATGTTGGCTTTCTTTATTTTTGCAAAAGCCTTAATGCACGCATCGGTGCACAATTTTTCCCGAGTTGAATAAGAAACCTGCGCATCATAAGTGTCTGCTTCAGGTTGATCAGAAGGAGTAGGATCTTCACCAACAACCATGAGAGCAAATTCTGTTGTTTCAGAAGTGATGAGGGCATAGCCTACATCTTCAGGTGTAACGCCCGTCTCCTGTGACACGTCACTATGTCGGATTTACTCATAAGCACATTGATAAAATAGAGATAACTTAATCGCAGCGGAAATAAAACATATTATACATAAGTAAACCCGATTACATATATGTCACACAACCATTTTTTTATTTATTTACAAAATCTACATCTATGCTAGTCTTCTCAAAATATGCAGCCAACATCCATCCAGAGTCACTTATGCCAACTGTTTCTTGCCTCGACTAGCTGAGGCTTCACCATCTCTACCTGATGTGCATGCTAAAAATTGTCAGCTTAAGCTGGTGAGTTCTAAGTTTAATAAATATCTTTTCATATCAACTCATATATTTCAAAAGCATTTTATAATGGCATACATCAATATACATATATCATGTCATACCAAAAACATTCATTTAAAACTATGTTCACCCGAAGGTGCTCTGTCTTACCCGAAGGTAACTCTGTTTTACCCGAAGGTAACTCTATTCACCCGAAGGTGCTCTGTTTTACCCGAAGGTAACTCTGTTCACCCGAAGGTGCTCTTTTACCCGAAGGTAACTTTGTTCACCCGAAGGTGCTCTTTTACCCGAAGGTAACTCTGCCTTACCCGAAGGTACTTATGAAAAACTTTTATTCACCCGAAGGTGCTTTCAAAATCTCTTTTTAAAAACTTTATAATAAGCATCGTAGTGAAAAAAAAACCTTCTTGAAAATACCGTCTTTACCTCAGACTTATACACCGGCATTATCCTGTTATATCGAAGGAGCATACGACTACACACCTTCGGTATACTAGGACCATGTCTTTGTTAGTATATGAGATTTAGACCTCTTGATAACTCTTTTAATAAACTTCTTTTCAAAATAAAGATTCGGGTTGCATTTTTCTATTTTGAAAAATACGTACATAAAATTCGGCATTATCCCGACTTAACATTGGTATAAACGGGAAACATTCCGGCATCAATATAGCATCATATATATCAAAACATTATCAATATAACATTCACATCAGCCCAAAGCATTTAAAACAGTTAAACAGGTCTCATAGAACTCACCTTAACTTAGTTATGCACAACGAGCTAATTCTCTTTGCTATCCTTCAGTTTCTCAAGTTCACAGTGATATCCTATTAACATGGATATCCTAACATAATTATAATCTTAATCATATAACGCAAACCCCTTTTTATTTTAGGGTTTCTAAACGGGCAGCACAACGGCTTATCCAATAGTGTTTTTGGATTTTAAGTCGGGCAAAACCTTGACTTATATTCCTTAATTGGGCAGAACCTCTGCTTATAATTGTTTGTTTTTCAAAAGCTAATCGGGCAGAACCTCGACGTGTTTTTGATTTAAACCAAACAATTAATCATAATCTTATTATAAATAATAATAATAAGATCTTAAACGAGCATTATAACAAATTAAGATTTTTACCGTACAGAAGTTTGGTAGCACCTCTTGTTGAATACTAGATGATTGGAGGGGTTAAATATGGGTATTTAGTGGTGCAGGGTCGGTATTTAAGAGCTGGAAAGTGAATTTTTGCAAGCAGAAACGAAAATCTGATGTTCTGCTCTTTATAGGCGAATTCTGGGTCCGAGGCGGTACGCCGATCCCCAACTTTTGGCTTGGGGCGGTACGCCCGGATGTAATATGTTGCATGCGTGCCACGTGTTGACACGTGGTGCCACATGTCGCGTTCGCGCGTGATTTTCTTGTTTTCGCGATAACTTTAGCATACGAACTCCGTTTTACGCGCGGTTTTCGCCTACGTTCACGATTTTTTGAGATCTTTCCAATGGTTATAATTTCAAGACCTGAAGAGTTCAATTCATATGACCTCTTATTTAACGCTTTATTCGACTCAACATATCTTGAAATCGGAGCCTCGTTTCGCGATTTCGCTTACACTCATTTTCTCTATTTTCAAGTTAGGATTCTAGATATGAAGTCGGTTTAACACTTTATTAAATCAATATAAGGTGATGTATGTTTCTTTAAGATCTATTAACACCATATTCCTTTCATTCTTCTTTTGCATATTATCACTAATTTAGCTAAAGGCTTATTAATATTAAAATTCCTTTAATATAATTGCTATATGTTTAAAGTAAAAGAAAACCAGATGTTACAACTCTACCCCGCTTAAATGGGTTTCGTCCCCGAAACCTATTACAACATAAACAATTGAGGTAGCATGTTCTTATCTCTTCTTCAGTTTCCCAGGTTGCCTCTGATCCCTTTCTATGCTTCCATTGTACCTTAACCATCTTGACAATTTTATTACGGAGTCTCTTTTCATTGAGATCGAGTATCGCGACTGGTTCTTCTACGTAATTAAGCTTGTCATCAACCTCGATCTCAACAAAAAGTACATGAGAGGTTTCATCCGCCAGACATTTCCGTAGGTAAGACATATGAAACGTCGAGTGTATGCTACTAAGTTCATCTGGCAATTCCAATCAGTATGCCACTTTACCGATCTTGGCCAAAAATCTTAAATGGTCCGATATACCTCGGACTTAACTTTCCTCGCTTTCTAAATCGAATTAGAACTTTCCATGGGGATACTTTTAACAATACTCGATCCCCTACGTTGAATTCAGTTGGTCTTCTTCTTTTGTCTGCATAAGACTTTTGACGATCTTGGGCAGCTTTTAGTCGTGCTCTGATTTGAGTGAGCTTATTGGCCATATATTCTACATCAGTTTTGCTCCCCATGTCTTTTTGTCCAACTTCACCCCAACATAGTGGTGTTCGACATCGTCTCCCGTATAACATTTCATATGGTGGCATTCCAATGCTAGCATGGTAGATGTTATTATACGAGAATTCTACTAGCGGTAAATGATCGTCCCAATTACCACCAAAGTCAATAACACACGCACGTAGCATGTCTTCTAATGTTTGTATCGTTCTTTCAGTTTGCCCATCTGTTTGTGGGTGATATGCCGTGCTCAAACATAACCTTGTCCCCATCTGTTCGTGAAACTTCTTCCAAAATCTGGAAGTAAATCTAGTATCTTGATCCGATATAATCGAGATTGGTACTCCATGGTGTGCAACAATTTCTTTCACAAGTAATTCCGATTGCTTTTCTGACGAATACGTCTCACGTATTGCTAAGAAGTGAGCGCTCTTCATCAATCGGTCCACAATCACCCATATGAAATCATGTTGTTTAGCTGTACGCGGTAGCTTTGTGATGAAATCTATGGTGATGTGTTCCCATTTCCATTCAGGAACTTCCAAAGGCTGCAAATAGCCATGAGGCTTCTGATGCTCAGCTTTCACTTGTAAACAAGTTAGACATCGGTTGACATATTGTAATATGTTGAATTTCATTCCTGGCCACCAGTAATTCTTGTGTAAATCTTGAAACATTTTGGTAGTACCTGGATGAATGGAATATCGAGACTTGTGTGCTTCGTCGAGAATTCTTGATCTAATATCCCCATATCGAGGTACCCACATCCTACCATCATGAGTTTTGATTCCGAACTCGTTTTCATCAAGCTTCGATATCAGACCAAAAATTCTTTCACTCATAACATCCTCTTCTTTCAATGCTTCTTGTTGCACATCTTTGAGTTGATTCAGAAAATCTGATGTTATAACCAGTGCATAAGATTTTACTCTTATAGGAGAATACTCGCCTTTGCGACTTAGCGCATCGGCCACCACATTGGCCTTTCCTGGATGGTATAGCTTTTCACAATCATAATCCTTAATTAACTCGAGCCATCTACGCTGTGTCATATTCAAGTCTTTTTGTTCGAAGAAATACTTCAGACTTTTATGATCAGTGTAGATAGTGCACTTGGTACCATACAAATAGTGTCTCCATATCTTTAGTGCAAACACGACTACTGCTAATTCCAAGTCGTGTGTTGGGTAATTCTTATCATGGGTTTTCAGTTGTCGTGAAGCATAAGCAATAACTTTGCCCCGTCGCATCAGAACACAACCCAAACCCTGATATGATGCATCAGAATAAATTACCATGTCTTCTATTCCATCAGGTAATGATAGAACTGGGGCATGTGTTAATCGTTTCTTTAGTTCGTCAAATGCAACTTGTTGTTCAGTACCCCATTCAAACTTTACTTCTTTCTTGGTTAACTTGGTCATGGCAAAAGCAATCTTGGAGAAATCTTGGATGAATCGTCGGTAGTAACCAGCCAAACCCAGAAAGCTACGAACTTCAGTGGATGTCTTTGGCGGATTCCATTTTGTCACCGACTCGACCTTACTTGGGTCAACCAAGATTCCATTAGCATTTATTACATGACCTAGAAATTGTACTTCTCTTAGCCAAAAGGCAAATTTTGAGAATTTGGCATACAACTTCTCTTTTCTCAACGTCTCCAAAACTTCTCTTAGGTGACAGGCATGGTCTTGTTCATTCTTAGAATATATCAAAATATCATCAATGAACACAATCACTGACCTATCAAGCATTGGTCGACATACCCTATTCATGAGATCCATGAATGCTGCTGGGGCATTAGTTAAACCAAACGATATTACCAAAAATTCATAACGTCCATATTGCGTTCGGAATGCAGTCTTTGATATGTCTTCTTCTCTCACCTTCAGCTGATGATAGCCCGAACGTAGGTCGATTTTGGAGAACCAACTCGCGCCTTGTAGCTGGTCAAACAAGTCATCGATTCTAGGAAGAGGATATTTATTCTTTATTGTGAGTTTATTTAGCTCCATGTAGTCTATGCACATTCGCATACTCCCATCTTTCTTCTTTACAAATAATATTGGAGCTCCCCAAGGCGAAACACTTGGCCGCACAAAACCTTTGTCTAATAGGTCTTGCAACTGCGACATTAACTCCTTCATCTCTGAGGGTGCAAGTCGATAAGGTGCCTTCGCAATTGGTTTAGCTCCTGGTAAAAGATCAATGCAAAACTCTACTTCTCGTTCTAGAGGCATAGCCGGTAATTCGTCAGGAAACACATCGGGGAATTGGGATACCACCGGAATATCTTTTAGTTCTTTCGTCTTCGCCTTATTATCGACCACATATGCGAGATAATCTTTGCAACCTTGATTCATAAACTTCTGGGCCTTCAGCATTGAAACGATCTTTATAGAAGAGCTCGTACGATCTCCAAAGATAACAATCCGATCTCCATCAGGCACTTGGAGTTGAATGATCTTCTTTTTACATAATATTTTGGCTTCATGTTCTGTTAGCCAATCCATGCCCAGCACGACATCAAACCCGCCCAAAGTTATTGGGTAAAGGTTAATGGGTATTTTATGACCATCAAGGTCAATAGAACAACCCTCAACAATGGTAAAAATAACTACCTTCTTTCCTAGTGCCGTTTCAACTTCTAGTAGGGTATCTATCTTATTGGGGATCTTATTGAGCAGTATACGAAAGTTAACAGATATAAAACTTCTACTGGCACCAGAATCAAATAATACAGTAGCGGGCATGTTATTGATAAGAAGCGTACCTGACACAACATCTGGGGTTTCCTTAGCTGCGCCAACGGTCATTGTAAAAGCTCTCCCCTTGGGTTTTGGAACCATGTCCATATTCTTACTTGGGCATTCTTTTGCCCGATGACCTTGTTTTCCACAATCAAAACATTTCACAGTCGGGCATTTGTTGGCATAATGCCCCTCCTTGCCGCACCGGAAACAGACGTTCATCCCCATTCTGCAGTTCCCACTATGCATCCGGTCACATATCTTACAAACTGTTGGACTGCTACCATATGTCTTTCTTTTTGGTCTAAAGTTATCTTTCTTATAACTTTGATTGTAATCTCCCCATTTCCTCTTATTTGACCCAGGCCTTCCTCCTAGCCCGTACACTTCTTCGAATAATTCTACTGTAAGCTCTACTACAGACTAATAGGTTCCTGGTTCTAAACCTTTAACTAATCTCCTTACCTCTGATGGAAATCCCTGAATATAACGCTTGATTCGGGACTCCTCTGGTGTTACTAAGTGAGGTACAAATCTGGACATCTCATTAAACTTGTTCGTGTACTCTTGATGAGTCATAAAACCGACCTCTAGATTCATGAAATCCTTCTCCATCTTATCTATAACAAACTTTGGACAAAATTTTGCTAACACTAAACGCTTGAAACTCTCCCAACTTAATGCTTCTACTGCAGGCACCCCCATTGCTTGCTGAATTGTGTCCCACCAAAACAAAGCTTCAGATACAAAGGAATGAGCTGCAAACTTGACTTTCTAACTATCATTGCACTCACTAATCTTGATCACGGACTCCATCTCTCGAAGCCACTGGTGTGCTGTCACTGCATCTTTCTTTCCATCAAATGAAGGAGGGTTACAACTCTTGAAGATCTTGTAGTCGCACCCTTTCTTTTTATCTTCTTGTCTAACCGCAGTGAGTGGTAAGGCAATTTGATTAGCTCCATTTTCCATAGCTGCACCTGTCTCTATTCCCGTATTGTTATCAGCAAAAGAGCGATTACCATTACTGTCCTTCTCTTGTCGACGTATTTCTGCCGCAATTTCTGGTATTGCTGCTTTAAGCATTCTTACAAAGTTTGCTTCCATCTGATCTGGTTGATCATTGGCTCCGTTATTCTCATGAGAGTTTTCATTCGTTTCAATGTGTACTTCATCTTCCAAATTTGGATTTAATCGAGTACTTCTTCTTCTAATTAGGGGTTTACCAGTATCATGACTGATATTTTCACCTAAAGCACTTTCTTTATTGGCCATCCTACAATTAAGGTATAGGACAATTCAATAATTGCATGATAGGTAGTAATCCCAGAATAAAAATGTATAATAAATAATCAATTACAGAACCTAGGATGTAATTAGTTATTTACTATGACATCATTTTCCAGTTTACATTCTATCATGTTTATATTAAATATCCAACCTTAACCTTTAACTTACAACACCTTTACTAATAACGGATAAAACTTTAGCATTATTTGCAAATGCCAAACCTCAACTACAGTAGCTAATTGCAATTGATTTTTAAGCATTTACGCATGTGTCAAAAGTTTCATTCGTTATATGCTTGATGTATCCTATGTGGCTGGCATGCGGCTGCGTTGACTGGCATTCCTATGTTCTCCTAGAGTCTTAGTTTAAGTTTAGTTACCGCTTGAGTACCTAAATCTCTTAAACCAGTGCTCTGATACCAACTTGTAACGCCCGTCTCCTGGGACACGTCACTATGTCGGATTTACTCATAAGCACATTGATAAAATAGAGATAACTTAATTGCAGCGGAAATAAAACATATTATACATAAGTAAACCCGATTACATATATGTCACACAACCATTTTTTTTATTTATTTACAAAATCTACATCTATGCTAGTCTTCTCAAAATCTGCAGCCAACATCCATCCAGAGTCACTTATGCCAACTGTTTCTTGCCTCGACTAGCTGAGGCTTCACCATCTCTACCTGATGTGCATGCTAAAAATTGTCAGCTTAAGCTGGTGAGTTCTAAGTTTAATAAACATCTTTTCATATCAAATCATATATTTCAAAAGCATTTTATAATGGCATACATCAATATACATATATCATGTCATACCAAAAACATTCATTTAAAACTCTGTTCACTCGAAGGTGCTCTGTCTTACCCGAAGGTAACTCTGTTTTACCCGAAGGTAACTCTGTTTTACCCGAAGGTAACTCTACTCACCCGAAGGTTTGGCTTGGGGCGGTACGCCCGGATGTACTATGTTGCATGCGTGCCATGTGTCGCGTTCGCGCGTGATTTTCTTGTTTTCGCGATAACTTAAGCATACGAACTCCGTTTTACGCGCGGTTTTCGCCTACATTCATGATTTTTCGAGATCTTTCCAATGGTTATAATTTCAAGACCTGAAGAGTTCAATTCATATGACCTCTTATTTAACGCTTTATTCGACTCAACGTATCTTGAAATCAGAGCCTCGTTTCGCGATTTCGCTTACACTCATTTTCTCTATTTTCAAGTTAGGATTCTAGATATGAAGTCGGTTTGACACTTAATTAAATCAATATAAGGTACTGTATGTTTCTTTAAGATCTATTAACACCATATTCCTTTCATTCTTCTTTCGCATATTATCACTAATTTAGCTAAAGGCTTATGAATATTAATATTCCTTTAATATAATTGCTATATGTTTAAAGTAGAAGAAAACCGGATGTTACATCAGGCAATCCGCTCCAGTCTACGTACTCTTGGATGAAAAGAGCCGGTTGACTAGAAGAAGAAGAGGACTGGTCAACAGGGCCTGGTGCATTTATTTGTGAAGAAGATGGTGCAACAATCTGAAGAGTAGCAGGAGTGAGCTGGTACACACTACCATTGGCAGCTTGTAAAAATTGTACATTGGTAGAAGGAGAGTTCTGTACAATGTGTGCTGACTCCTGAGAATTGTTGTGCCTTCTGAAAGGTGAGGAAGAAGAAGAAGAAAAAGGTGCTGTAGAAGTATGTGAGAGTGTGTTTAGGAAAGTCACATACGGTGAAGAATTAGAGTTGGGAGCATTTTTGCATTCCCTTGAAAAGTGTCTCGTGCCATGACATCTATAGCATTGGAGAGTGGTCATCAGAAGAAGAAGAAGAAGAAGTGATGCCAGTAGTTATGTCAATGTATTTATCATAACCCTGATCATTTGTTTCAGAGTTATGACTGAGAAGAGTCGTGTTCCCTTAAAAGCACTCTTTGGTTGATTTACCAGACTTTATTAGTTTTCTTTTTTGGTCAATCTCTGGCTCAAAGGTGAGCAACTTACCATGGATTTGGGTAAGTGAGATTTTGCAGAAGTCTAGCGAAGATCTCATGACTATGGAAAAAGTTTCCTATTTATTAGGAAGAGATCTCAAGAAACGATTGAGAACAGAGATAGGGGGTACACTTGACCAGCTAATTTTAGTTTACTTAAGAGAGAAGTGAACCATTCAAACTGTTGAGTCAGTGACTCATTATTTAGTTGGAAGGATGTCTCATGTTGTTGAGCTAATATCTCCCTTGTATTAGCCACAACATCGTCGCTACGACCGAATTGCTCTTTTAGAGCATCGCACAAGTCTTTAGCAGACTCATGGTGAAGAAGACCAGAATATATTTCATTCGGGAGGGCCATAGCCAGTTGAGCATGTGCCTTGGCATCAAGCTCTAACTTCTAGTTGTCTTCTTCGGTGTAATTCCGAGGATCCTTAGGGACATGATCTCCAGTCTCTGTGTCCAAGACCATTGGTTTATGAGGCCGAACATCACGGACTTCCAACATCCAGTATGATTGTTGGACAAGAAATGTAACATCCTTCTCTGCCATATGTTGTGTTGATGCCTTACCAAGATTGGTGGCTTCATGGCAGAGCCAGTGTTATGGGGGTCTAAGGTGAATTTTTCTGCCATAGGTTCACAAACGGTTATGAGTAAATCAAAGAGTGATGAGGTCTCAAGGTATTTGTTAGAATGATTTTTGAACACAGTTTAGTTCAAAAACTAGACTCCTGCAGATTTAAAAAGTAGAAAGACAGAAGAGACAGAACACAGTAAACTAAACAACAAGATATCGATGAGAGCTTTGAGTTAGCTTGTTAAGCTCTCTGTAATCAATGCACATTCTGAAGGATCCATCCTTTTTCTTAACAAATAAAACCGGAGCTCCCCATGGTGAGAAACTCGGTTAGATGAACCCCTTGTCTAGTAATTCTTGTAATTGGTAGGACAGTTCCTGCATCTCTGATGGCACGAGTGTTGGATATTGGATATCCGATTAACGATAAGTTCAACGTTACTATAAAAGGTATGATCCAAAGAGTTACACTTTGGAAGACAACGACTTTATGTTTAATTGTTAAACATAATATACGATCACGATCACGAATTGGCTTTTATTAGTTATGAAATAATAATCAGTGGGAACTAATTATAGAGATAATTAATTCATTAAAAAAATAAAGTTTTGAACTTTATTATAAGGGATTGTTAGTTAAATGTTAATTGACAAATTGACATTTAGTTAAACTTTAAACATTTAATTAAATGCTACTAACTAATTGTTAGTTACTAATATTGGAGAGTAGTAATTAAATGGTTTACTTACTAAAAGAGTTTAATCAAATTAAAAGAGTTTAATTTGAATTAAATAAGAAATAAGTGGTGGGAATTCCAATTTTGAATTGGTAATTCGTAGATCCTAAAAATGTGGATCTAATTTGACTATTAAATCTATATCAAATCACCACATTTCACCACCACTCTTTCACTCACTCTCTTTCTCCGTAACCCTAGTGGCCGTCGCCTACCACCACCATTTTGTGTGGTTTTTGGGTTGCCTCAAACCACCACCACCGAGCCGAGGCCGGTCCACTAGCAGGACGCACCAAGGGGCAGCGCCGGGCTACCATCAAGCCAAGTCGAAGGGCCAAGAGAAGCCGTAGGAGTGCTGCCTTGCCCGAGCCACGGCCACCGAGCCGAACCGTGTGTCGAGCCGAGCCAAAATCTGTTTTGGTCCAATCCGGTGTTTTGTAGGACGAGATCCGGACTCGGGTGATTGTAGCAGGTCAACTAGCGAGACCGTTGCTGATCCATCGTGTGGATTTGGAACCGCCTCGATAAAGGTCGATTTCTAAAAATGTCACACCACCACCTCTCATCACCTGAGATGATGTCATTGAGAAGATTGCGGAAGCATAGTGGTGATGTCTCAGAGATGAGGTGTGACTTACTTGATCCGATATCATAGCACAAAGATTAACTTAAAGTAAATATATCAAAAGGATCGTCATTACAAACAATAGTATGGTTTACAAACTAAGTTTATAACATTATCTAATTTATTTAATTACAAATATATATATATATATATAAGGTGCATCCTCACCCGCCAGTCACTATTTCCCTGCAAAAAGGTTTAGATTTAAAACGTCAGCACAAAGCTGGTGAGTTCGTAAAGTTCATGTTCAACAATATGATATGATGTACAAGTTCACAAAATGTTCAGTTCCAGATAATCATGGGACCTGTATCAAGTTCCTTTCGGACGTTCTTGTTTTTGTTCTTTAAAATACTACCCGTCGGTAACATCTTAATGCCTCATTGTCTTAATGTTTATCACTACATTAAGAAGTTCTAAAAACAGGTAACAAACATTCACAGCACGGGGAGTTGCAGACTCCTAGCAAATGGGTTGTCAGTAGATAGTACTATCATTGTTCCCTGTTCGGCCCCACATGGGTTCACTAGATACAATTCAATAAATGAGGACTTTTAAGTCTGTGATAAAGTTTTGTTTTCCGAGCAAAATCCCATGAAATTCACAAGTTCTCAACAATGACGTGAAATCACGCAGATAACAGTGATACATATCATATGTTCAATAAAAGTTCCACAGTAAGACCCCGGAGTTTATAAAACATTAAAAAGAAAAGGGGTTGTACTAAACTCACCTGATAACTTAGAAGTAGCAGAATATCACAAGACTGATAGTAATAGAGTGATTCTGCATTTATTTATGTTTTATAAGTTATTTACGTTTTAACTTACTGATTAGATCTTTCTAAACGTCCAATGTCAAAAACATTGTCTTAACAGTCATCAAACTGATGTTAAGTATGTAATTAGTTAATTTAATGTTATATAATATAATGTATGATAAGGTAGGAACCTACATTGAATTAGGTTCCTAATACGAGATTGATGACATACTTTATTGATCAGAATAGTCTCGGATTAACCAAGTAGTTAATATTGTTGATTAAAATGCCAAAACAGTTTCTAAACAGATTAATGGCTTAGGAATGATCAATCCTTGTTATTGATTACCCAAATATCATGAAATATCATAATGTAGCACTGGAATAGGTTTAATAACCATGTTTAACATACTAATCTGACTGTTATCATAAACATCAGATAATTGTTTCAATGAGTATGTTAATGATTGTGATTAGTTTGAAACACTTGGATTTAACCTTGCATTTCAAAGATTAATCAAACTAATCACCTACATTGTCATAATCAAATGGTTTAAACCATTATAATCATGTGAATGATTTCATGCAAACTGGGCATTACAACGGATCAAAACAAGGATTTACCTGTTAAAACATCGTGTTCTTCGTTTATAATCAATCCTAGCCATCATCTAGGCAATAATCAACAACCCTAACTATATCATTACGTTCAAAATCAAGATCTAATCAATCATTATCAAGCTAGAAGGTTAAAACGAACCGTTACCTAATCTAACGGATTTCTGCAGGTAGAACAGCGATCTAGGCTTGTAGATACGATCCCTGGTACGATCCACGCGATCAAAAGGCTTCAAAATGGTGATTTTATGGTTAAAGACGCAAAACTTTCGTCTGGGAAGAGTTTTTGGTTGAGATGGAAGAAAATATAACATTCTGGAAGCAATCTAATCTTTTAATCCTCATCCACCGCCTCTGAAGCCGCCGGGCACACCGCCCCAACTGGGCCCGTGGCCCGGGGCGTACCGCCCCAGGTCATTTTCTTCAACTTTTTAATTTTTTCTTCGTTTCGCGATTCCTGACAATCCGTAACTCCGTTTCGCGCACGGTTTTCGCCCACGTTCAGCATTTTTTGGATACTATCAACTTGTAATAATTACAATAGCTAAATCAACGTGGATTTCTAGAACGACCACATGTGCTCATGCCATCGATGACGTAATTTTCATCTGCAATTGTCACAGTCTCCTCCTGTTAGAAAAATTTCGTCCTGAAATTTAGTGAAGACTTACTTGATGACAATTGTTTATGAGAACATGTGTGGGTACTTTGCTTGCATTTGATCTTCATGTTCCCACGTATACGCAGGTCCATGTTGTGAGTTCCATCGAACTTTAACGATTGGTATGCGACTACGTTTCAATACTTTCATTTCCCGATCCATTACCTCTACTGGTTCTTCACTGAACTGAAGTTTTTCATCAATATGAATCTCTTCGAGAGGTACAATCAATGATTCATCAGCTAGGCACTTTTTCTGATTTGATACATGAAAGACATCATGTATATTACTGAGTTCAGGAGGTAATTCAAGTCTGTAGGCTACTGATCCGATTCGTTCAAGAATTTTTAATGGTCCTACCAATCTTGGTGAAAGCTTACCTCTCTTTCCAAATCTGAAAATGCCCTTCCAAGGTGAAACTTTCAACATTACTCTATCACCTATTTGGAATTCTAGAGGTCTACGACGATTATCAGCATAACGCTTTTGACGATCGCGAGCAGCTTTAATTCGTTCTTAAATGAGTGCGATCTTATCAGTTGTTTCTTGAATGAATTCTGGGCCTATGATTTGATTTTCATCTACTTCTGACCAATAGATAGGCGATCTACACTTGTGTCCATACAGTGCTTCAAATGGAGCGCATTGAATACTGGTATGGAAGCTGTTATTATATGAAAATTCAACAAGTGGAAGATGAATATCCCAGCTACCTCCAAAATCAATCACATAGCTTCTGAGCATGTCTTCAAGAGTTTGATTCATTCGTTCGGTCTGCCCGTCCGTTTGTGGATGATAAGCTGTGCTCATATTGATTTGTGTGCCCAAAGCATTCTGAAGAGTCTGCCAAAATCGTGACATAAATCGACTATCTCTGTCTGAAATGATAGAGATTGGTACTCCATGTCGAGATACAATCTCATTAACATAGAGTTTAGCGACTCGATCCATAAAGTCATCCTCTCGGATGGGTAAGAAATGCGCAGATTTAGTAAGGCGATCAACGATAACCCATATAGAGTCATGATTACGTGATGTTCTGGGTAGTTTAGTGATAAAATCCATAGAGATCTGATCCCATTTCCACATGGGAATCTCAAGTTGTTGCAATAACCCAGAAGGTCGTTGATGTTCAGCCTTAACTTTGAGACATGTTAAACATCGATCCACGTATTCTGCTATGTGTTTCTTCATTCTAGGCCATCAGTAAAAATCTTTAAGATCTTTATACATTTTATCAGCACCTGGATGAATAGAATACCTTGATTTGTGCGCCTCATCCAAGATAATTGTTCTAGAGTTACCGAATAAAGGAACCCAAATTCGGCTTTTAAAATACAACACTCCATCAGTCTTGGTTTCGAGTTGCATGTCTAATCCCCTTAGTTCCTTAGCAGGATAGGTCGTTGCTTGTAAAGCTTGTTGCTGAGCATCTTTAATCTGGGGAATTAGACTGGTTTGAATAGTCATCCCTAATGCTTTCACACGTAAATGTTTGACTCGTTCTTTGTGACTCAAGGCTTCGGCTACGACATTCGCTTTGCCTGGGTGATAACGAATTTCACAGTCATAGTCGTTTAAAAGTTCTACCCAGCGCCTCTGTCGCATGTTCAACATTTTCTGATCTAGAATGTGTTGAAGACTTTTGTGATCAGTGTATACGATACACTTGGTTCCGTATAAATAGCGTCTCCAAATCTTGAGTGCAAGCACCACTGCACCAAGTTCTAGATCATGAGTGGTATAGTTCTTCTCATGTACTTTCAGTTGTCGAGAAGCATAAGCAATTACCTTGTCTTTCTGCATTAACACACACCCAAGACCTTGACGAGAAGCATCACAGTACACTGTGAAATTATCCGTACCTTCCGGTAATGCCAAGATAGGTGTGTTGTAGAGTTTGTGTTTCAACAGTTGGAATGCCTCCTCCTGTTGGGAACCCCATATAAAAGGTTGATTTTTATGTGTCAATGTGGTCAGTGGCAAAGCTGTAAACCCCGACCGCGGCGGAATCGTCGGGATGCCACGAGGGATGTGTAGATTGTTCAAAAGCTCGTGGGCATCTAAATCAAATCATCACATAACATTCCATTCATCAATTTAGTTACACAAAAATCATGTTCGTCATGAATCAAATACATCAAATACACAAAAGATTTAGTTAAACTAACTAAACTCTAATCGCCAGAAATTTAGTTAATTAACTAACTCCGAGAATCCTATATGATGATGATGTCCAAAATAGAAGAGATCCTCTCTTCATCCTACTTGTCTCCATCACCTGAAACATGTAAGAAAATCAAGTGTCAACTACAAAAGTAGTTGGTGAGTAATCATAAGTTTTTATATTTAAAAACGTTTTAGTAAAATGAGTTTAAAAGTTGGTGTTTTAAAATAGTTTAATAAAATGCTTTGTTTAAAACGAGTATAAAACTTATGATCTTCTTGAGAAAATCCATATGAATACCTGTATGAGATAATCCAACACACATCCATTAATTCAACAATCAATCACATACACAATCACATAACCACATAACCAAATCAATCATAGTCAATCACAAATAATCATACTCAAATATAGATAATCAATCCACAAACTAATCAACCAATCTCATCAATCATATTCTCAAATAATGTTCGTGACTATACATGATCATTATGTAATTAACATAAGTTAAATACATGATTCATGGAGTGGTCGCTAACCACGTGACAATACATGAAGTCAGAGCAATTAACCAAAGTCAAAGGCAATGATTCACAGATGTGGAAATCATCCACGTGACAATACACAAGGTCAAAGCAATTAACCGAAGTTAAAAGAGATGACTCTCGGGGTTTGTGACAATACTTGTAATCTTTGTTATCGACCGAAGTCACTAACAAAGTTTACATGGATATAAATAACAAGAGACAATCCATAATAAATGATAATCTTATATCGTGAATATCATATTGATAAACAGGTATTAACCTTGAGTTATCAAAATAATATTTGAATTTGGTATACATGCTTCACATCCGAGTTTTAAAACAAAATAGTTTAAAGAAAGGGAGGTTATGAGAACTCACCTGAAGTCCTTCGAATATGTGTTCTTGTGTTATGCGCCCTCGCGTAGAGAACCCAAAGCAACTCAACTATCTGAAATTTTATTGTGTTTTTCATACTCATAAGTATCTAAGTGTGGTCATCATTAATTCATTATACTTGTTAACTTTCTTTAAATCATTAGTTGTGCGAATTTCTTAGGTTTGTTACCTAAGTTATAGTAAATATAAGTAAGATTTATTATCCTCGTCATATAAGGTTAATTCACTTTAATCAATCTAATCAACCTACTTATGACATCTCTTAGAACATACACAAAGTTGTACATCTTGTAAAGGTCACACTCCTCATACGTGTGTACCCATCCCTATTTACATGCTTGATTAATCCATCGGCCATCCTTACTCAAGTCATAAAAATCAATTTCAAGAATTTAGAGGTTGTTTTAAGTTACTACCATATACATATGTATTAGAAAAGATTTCCACTTTAGAGTTGTTATCATGTTAGAAAGGTGGTGTATTATAACCATTCATGCATACATGTTCATACCCCACCAATTTAATCTCAATTATCCTTAATCAATAGTTAATCGAACTGAGGTCGTGTTTTTCCTCTTAGAGGCAGCGAACCCTTGTTCCTATTACTCTACAGGTTCGGCCAATATAGTGTTAGGGTTCGGCCCACTGCATGATAGGGTTCGGCTTACGTAGGTTCGCAGCCAAGGGAAAGAAGGTTCGGGGTGCCTAGGGTTCGCCACCCTAGGGTTCGGCTGAAACAAGGGAGAATTCGCCATGCATGGTTCGTTTCCTGCATACAGTTGGTTCGACGAACCCTGTTATAACATCATGGGTTCGTTGCAGGAGTGGTACAGGTTCGTTGCAGGCTAGTGACAGGTTCACTGCAGGCTTAGGGTTCGTTGCAGGCTGGGAGAGGGAAGGCTCGGCTGAAACTAGGGTTCGCCACCCTAGTTCCCGCCCAACAGGGTTCGTGAGGACCTCAGGGTTCGGCCCTCACCTGCTGTGACGACTGTGCACTGTTCATCATCACCCTAATCGCATTCTACTGGTTTACGGTCATCCCTAGCTCACCTCAACTCAATAATATCTCGATTAACACATTACAAGGCCTTAAATCCCGATTTAGTAAGCATCTATACACGAGATAGGGTTTTCACCCAAAGCTGAAAATAACATGGGTCTCTTACCTTCCAATCGTGAGCAAATGGCCACTTCCTTGGTATCTTCGTGTTCCTCTCGATCTCACGAACGCGTAGGAACCGGAATCTCTCGAATCGGTTGAGAAACGAATTCAAAAAGTTAGAGAGAAGATGGAGGTGGTGAGGGTGACGAAATTTAGAGGGTTTAGAGAGAGAAAGGGTTTGTGAAAATGTGAGGAAGAAGGTGAATAATCTCTTTCATATACCGCGTGTATTTTACCGTATCCGGTCTCGTTTTTATCGCGATTAGAATAATTAAATACTCGGTTTTAATCGTAAAAAATATATCTAAACCTTACAACATTTAAGATAATAATTTTCATCTCTATTAAAATGATTTTTATTTAAACATTATTGTTTCATAAAACAATTTTCGTTTAATCATCGTTAAATCACTTAGTTAATAATTTAAATTATTCTAATTTAATTTAAGTTGTGATTCCTAATAAATATTTTTAGTTTTAATTTATTAAATTAATATCGTTTAATATTATTTAATTATCTCGTCGAAACACGTTACTCGCGTATCTATTCGTAAAGATCGTCACCTTTGCGAATCCAACGCTCATATCGTATTTGATTCGAAATACTATTTATGAAATATCGTTTCAGTATATTATTCTTAATAATTATATTCGCATGAATCGTCACCCACGCGAATACATTATTAAGTTAATATTTCTGAATTAATATTCTCGTTTAAATGATATCCGTAACCTCACTTCGCGTAATTAATTCCCATTATTTAATACATTAATATTATCATTTCCCCAAACCAAAACCCACTAAACTCTAGTCACTGACACATCCATGATAGACCGAAATATGCATATATATAGGGCATATGTAAGGGTCAGTCGCAACTGCCCTAGCCACCGTCCCACCGCTATTTCGATAAACCATGACCATGGGTCCTTGACTATGTTTAGCAACCAGACTCAAACAAACTCCCAGTTCCATCCCCAATCCATTCTCAGACCATTAGTTCATCATCATCAATAATAAGTCACTGCGATAAACACTACAGGCCTGTTTAGTTGAATTACAACTAAACTTCCCGTGGTTTACGCGTATAATAAATCATAGACATGCATACCAGTACAGTGATAATATCAGCAATGAAGATCAGTAATTCATAATCATTAATAATTATAAATCTCCGGTCGTAACAGTACATTCGTACGGATGTACGGATGTACGGACAACCGAAAGTACAGTGATGTTACAGTCTCCCCTAGTTAAAGGAATTTCGTCCCGAAATTCAACTTGGAGTGACCGTAGTAAATAAATGTGGTTACTTAAGCTTCATCTGATCCTCTCGCTCCCATGTGAATTCTGGACCCCGTTTCGATTCCCAACGTACTTTGACAATTGGAATTCTACTGCGTTTGAGCTGTTTAACCTCACGATCCATTATCTCCACTGGTTTTTCAACAAAGTACATGGTATCATCGATACGAATGTCATCGAGTGGTACCTGAAGATCTTGATCAGCTAAGCACTTTCTTAGATTGGACACGTGAAACGTCGGATGCACATTACTAAGTTCAGGAGGAAGTTCCAATTTGTAAGCAACCTTCCCGATCCGTTCAAGGATCTTAAAAGGGCCAACGTATCGTGGAGCAAGTTTCCCCTTCCTTCCGAATCGAACAACGCCCTTCCAAGGCGATACTTTGAGTAATACCATATCTCCCACTTCAAACTCTAAAGGTTTTCTTCTTTTATCCGCGTAGCTCTTCTGTCGACTGCGAGCAGCTAACAGATTGTCACGGATCTGGCGGATCTTGTCAGTCGTTTCCTGAATAATCTCAGGACCAGTGATCTGCGAATCGCCGACTTCGGTCCAACAAATAGGTGACCGACATTTCCTGCCATACAGAGCTTCAAACGGTGCCATACCAATGCTCGCGTGATAACTGTTGTTATACGAGAACTCAACCAATGGTAAGTGGCTATCCCAATTGCCACCGAAATCGATGACACAAGCCCTCAACATGTCTTCTAATGTCTGAATCGTTCGCTCCGTTTGACCATCCGTTTGAGGATGATAAGCGGTGCTAAGATCCAGTCTTGTTCCAAAAGCTTCATGAAGTGATTCCCAAAATCGTGCCGTGAAACGAGCATCACGATCCGATATTATACTCAAGGGAATACCATGTCGGCTAACGATTTCATCAATGTAAATACGAGCTAACTTCCGCACAGGGTAAATTTCGCGTATCGGTAAGAAATGAGCCGACTTGGTCAATCTATCAACAATTACCCAGATACTATCTTTACCGTTCGCGGTCCGTGGGAGTTTAGTAATGAAATCCATGGAGATATTCTCCCACTTCCACATTGGTATTTCTGGTTGTAATAACAATCCAGAAGGTCGCTGATGTTCTGCCTTGACCTTAGCACAGTTAAGGCACTTAGACACATACTCAGCAATATCCTTCTTCATTCCAGGCCACCAGTACAAGCCCCTAAGGTCTTGATACATCTTATCAGAGCCCGGATGGATTGAGTAACGGGATTTATGAGCTTCATCCATAATCACCATCCTAAGATCATCCCTGTTCGGTATCCACAACCGATTCAAATAATACATCAAACCGACATCCTTAGTTTCCAATAAGATTTCAGCCCCACAAGACATCTCATTTTTCAAGTCATCTTGAGCTAATGAGTGTTGTTGGGCTGTGAGAACATCATTTCGGAGACTATTGTGCACTCGGACACTATGGATCTGAACTTGACTTTTGCGACTAAGCGCATCTGCTACTACATTCGCTTTACCAGGATGATAGCGAATTTCACAGTCATAATCATTTAACAGTTCAACCCATCTCCGTTGTCTCATATTGAGTTCTTTCTGATTGAGAATATGTTGCAAGCTTTTATGATCAGTGAACACTACACACTTAGTGCCATAAAGATAATGTCTCCATATCTTCAAGGCAAACACGACTGCACCAAGTTCCAAGTCGTGTGTAGTGTAGTTCTTCTCGTGAATCTTCAGTTGCCTTGATGCATAAGCCACAACCTTTCCCCGTTGCATGAGAACACAACCGAGACCTAGGTTGGATGCATCACAATAGACTACAAAATCATCATTTCCATCAGGCAGTGTCAAGACAGGAGCATCACAAAGTTTCTGCTTCAAAGTCTGGAATGCCTCTTCTTGCTTTGGTCCCCACTCGTATGGCCTATTCTTCTGAGTCAAAGCAGTGAGAGGGACAGCAATTCTGGAGAAGTTCGATATGAACCGCCGATAGTAACCGGCAAGTCCAAGAAACGATCGAATCTCCGTCGGTGTCTTCGGTGTACTCCAATTCTTCACAGCATCAATCTTCGCAGGATCCACGTGAACACCGTATTCGTTGACTATGTGTCCCAGAAATTGAACTTCCTTAAGCCAAAATTCACATTTAGAGAATTTGGCATACAGTCGCTCCTCTCTTAGGATCTCCAAAACCAACTTAAGGTGTTTCTCGTGTTCTTCCTTGGTCTTTGAGTAAATCAAAATATCATCAATAAATACAATCACGAATTTATCCAAGTATGGCCTGCAAACACGGTTCATGAGGTCCATGAAAACCGCAGGTGCATTGGTAAGACCGAAAGGCATTACCAAAAACTCATAGTGGCCATATCTGGTTCTGAAAGCAGTCTTGGGAATATCATCATCATGTACACGAAGCTGATGATACCCAGACCTAAGATCGATCTTTGAAAACCATGCCGAGCCTTGAAGCTGATCGAAGAGATCATCGATACGCGGCAGTGGATATCGATTCTTGATTGTGAGTTTGTTCAACTCGCGGTAGTCGATGCACATTCGGAATGACCCGTCCTTCTTCTTGACAAACAGGACCGGTGCACCCCATGGCGAATGGCTCGGGCGAATGAATCCTTTATCGGTAAGTTCTTGCAGCTGGCTCGCCAATTCTTGCAACTCCGAAGGCGCAAGTCTGTAGGGAGCTTTGGCGACTGGGTTCGCACCAGGTACTAAGTCGATTCGGAACTCAACTTGACGTTCTGGTGGAAGACCCGGCAAATCATCTGGAAATACTTCCGGAAAATCTCGTATTACTGGAACATCTTCAATTCTCTTTTCTTTCTCTTTCTTCTCCACAATATGAGCTAGAAATGCTACACATTTCTTTCTAAGGTACTTGTGTGCTTTAGTGCAAGACATCAGCTTAAGACCTTTACTAGCAGTTTCTCCAAATATTCTCAAAGTTTCACCCGAAGGTAAGGGAATACGAATATACTTTTCATGGCATACAATCTCCGCTTTGTAGGTGGCTAACCAATCCATGCCTATGATAACATCAAAGCTACCAAGATGCATAGGTATAAGATCAATCGGGAAAACGTGATCATTTAAGTTCACAGTACATCCGATAATAACAGTGTCAATATCAATAGTGTTTCCGTCAGCCACTTCCACGTTAAACGGTTTATCTAAATATGTACGTGTTCTACCAAGCAAGCATTCAAAGTCATATGAAACGAAACTCCTATCGGCACCAGAATCAAATAAGACAGATGCATAAGAGTTGTTGATCAGAAATGTACCGTTGACCACATCCTGATTGGCTTGAGCAGCTGGAGCATTCAGTTGAAAAGCCCGGCCTCTTGCCACCCTCTGGTTGTTCCCGGTCAACTTTGGGCACTGATTCCTAAAATGACCCACTTCACCTCATTCATAACAGGCTCTTGCCTGTGCTTGAGGTGCCTGGCGAATGGGTACAGCCGGGATAGGCTGTGCATGAGGAGCTGGCAGTGCAAGCGGTGCATGTTGCATCCTTTGTGCTTGCGGTGCACTCCGACAAACATTAGCATAGTGCCCAAACTTGCCACAGTTGTTGCAAACGCGACACGGCAAGTTAGGGGCATGATGATATCTGCAAGTGTTACATTGGGAGTGTTCCCAGTGTAATTTCTGGCAGTGGAGTTGTTTGAGGATTGCTGCGCAGATTTGGCAGCAGGAGTAGTGACCATGAAGTTTCTGGTCTTCCTCTTCTTGTTGTTGCTCTTCGATGAACTAGCAGCTTCAGACTTGACTTCAGTTTTGACTTCCTTTGTAGCACTCTTGGTATCAGTCTTCTTGTGTCCCTTCCGAGTAAGTGTTCCATTCTTCACGTGATTATCAGTGAGAGTTGCAGATAAACGGATCGCAGCCTCCAGTGTCTTGGGATTGCTCCCATAGACTGTGTCCTGAATCTGTACCGGCAATCCGCCGATATACTTCTCGATCGCCCTATCCAAGGGTGTCACCATATGAGGCACCAGTAGACTATACTCATGGAACTGAGTATTGTAGATGACATTCTCGCCACTATCCTGTTTGAGCTCCAAGAATTCAGTCTCGAGCTTCCTCATCTCGCTCCTAGGACAGAATTCAGTGGTCATCAAGTTCTTGACCTCTGTCCAGGTCAGTGCGAGTGCAGCATCCACTCCCCTAGTTCGCTTTTCCCCATTCCACCAAGTCAGTGCTCTCTTTTGGAAAACACTGGTGGCATAGCGGACTTTCAGATTCTCGGGACATTCACTGTTGATGAAGGTGTTCTCCATACTCTCGAACCACTGCAAGAGACCAGTGGCCGATTCAGCACCCGTGAATTTCAGGGGATTACAGGAATTGAAGTGTTTGAATGTGCAAGTTGTCTGGTTTGCACCACCTCGGTTCTGGTTGATGTTTTGGTTGGCCTGAGTCAACTGGTTCACCAACCCAGTGATGAGGTTAGCTAACTCTTGCATGCCAGGGTTGGCATTACCGTTAGCATCCTCCGCGTTCGTATCATCTCCGTTGTGACGGCGAGGCGGCATGTTTCTGAAGGAAATAGAAACATGTTACTACCGTTTACAACGTAAGTCATACAAACAATGTTTAAATGAGTTCATTAGACAATTAGGATTACATATAGGAACTATATTTCTCTCCTATTAGTCATTCAACTCAAAAAGGTTTATAATTTCCTATTATTATTCTAAGTGTCCTAGTTGGTCATAACTAGTGTTAACTAACTAATTCCTAGGTCCTATACATTCCTCACTCTATACTAACACTGACAACCTCCCAATGCAATGCAACAAGCTTATATATAGGGCATATGCAGAGGTAGATCGCAATCTCCCCTACACCGTCCCACCACCGCTCCATTGCACCACGATTATGCCCTTGCTAGTGTGTAGAGTGTGTCATGTATTTCACCATAATCTCACTTCACAAACCTTATCCTAAATAGGATAATTTTTGAGTGAAGTGATCATTAGTGTCTTTGGACAATTAAGTTTGCCTAATGTCTAAGTTCACCTGACATGTAGGCTTGCCTATTTCTAAGTTCACCTAATGTCTAAGTTCACCTGACATTAAGTTTCCCCCAATTGTATAAGTTCACTAAAATCCATATCAATCCCAATGTAGATAATCATCATTAAGGGTTCATATCATCACAAAGTGCTCTTATTGCCACTAAGTGTTCATATCCTCCCTATAGTTTATTCTCATCAAGTGTCCATACCATCACTAAGTGTTAGTATCATCACTATGCGTTTATATTATCATCAAGTGTCTATATCATCACCCAAGTCCATATTTCATCACTAATCGCTCATATCGTTCATTAATCCTATGCACCCTACGTGTCCAATCCGTATGTTTTTATAAGTGAATTTATAAGTGTTTATCAAGTGTGATCATCCAAAGTGTCAATCCAAACCAACCTTAACCAACAGACCATCAACATCCATCTCACAATAATTCCTAGTAATATCCTAAGTTCCTGACACTGACAGACCCCCAATATACTACAAATGGTATATGTATAGGGCATATGTAGGGGTCAGTCGCAACTGCCCCAGCCACCGTCCCACCACCTTTGTAGTATACCACGAGTGTGTCCTTGTCTGGAGTTTATAGATAAAACAAATAATTCCTAAAGCAGATAATTCCTAAGCATTTAATTTCTTAAGCAGGTAATTTCCCAAACGGGTAGTTCCCACATTCTTCAATACTGACATCCACCCAATGTACCGTAAATGGTATATATATAGGGCATATGTAAGGGTCAGTCGTAACTGCCCTAGCCAACGTCCCACCACCTTTACGATACACCACGTGCATGTCCTTATCGAATCATTAGGGCACACGTAAGCAAGAAATTAATAAGCAGCATATATATCAGATGTATAACAGGAGTTCAGTTAACATGTAATAAACACATAAGCATGAAATCCTGAATATACTAACTAGTGTATGAAATTAATTCATACTAGGGTATCCTACGGTTATAGACTAGGTCAACCATTTCTAGTAACCTAATTCCCTATAACCCAGGCTCTGATACCAATCTGTAACGCCCCGACCGGCGGCGGAATCGTCGGGATGCCACGAGGGATGTGTAGATTGTTCAAAAGCTCGTGGGCATCTAAATCAAATCATCACATAACATTCCATTCATCAATTTAATTACACAAAAATCATGTTCGTCATGAATCAAATACATCAAATACACAAAAGATTTAGTTAAACTAACTAAACTCTAATCGCCAGAAATTTAGTTAATTAACTAAGTCCGAGAATCCTATATGATGATGATGTCCAAAATAGAAGAGATCCTCTCTTCATCCTACTTGTCTCCATCACCTGAAACATGTAAGAAAATCAAGTGTCAACTACAAAAGTAGTTGGTGAGTAATCATAAGTTTTTATATTTAAAAACGTTTTAGTAAAATGAGTTTAAAAGTTGGTGTTTTAAAATAGTTTAATAAAATGCTTTGTTTAAAACGAGTATAAAACTTATGATCTTCTTGAGAAAATCCATATGAATACCTGTATGAGATAATCCAACACACATCCATTAATTCAACAATCAATCACATACACAATCACATAACCACATAACCAAATCAATCATAGTCAATCACAAATAATCATACTCAAATATAGATAATCAATCCACAAACTAATCAACCAATCTCATCAATCATATTCTCAAATAATGTTCGTGACTATACATGATCATTATGTAATTAACATAAGTTAAATACATGATTCATGGAGTGGTCGCTAACCACGTGACAATACATGAAGTTAGAGCAATTAACCAAAGTCAAAGGCAATGATTCACAGATGTGGAAATCATCCACGTGACAATACACAAGGTCAAAGCAATTAACCGAAGTTAAAAGAGATGACTCTCGGGGTTTGTGACAATACTTGTAATCTTTGTTATCGACCGAAGTCACTAACAAAGTTTACATGGATATAAATAACAAGAGACAATCCATAATAAATGATAATCTTATATCGTGAATATCATATTGATAAACAGGTATTAACCTTGAGTTATCAAAATAATATTTGAATTTGGTATACATGCTTCACCTCCGAGTTTTAAAACAAAATAGTTTAAAGAAAGGGAGGTTATGAGAACTCACCTGAAGTCCTTCGAATATGTGTTCTTGTGTTATGCGCCCTCGCGTAGAGAACCCAAAGCAACTCAACTATCTGAAATTTTATTGTGTTTTTCATACTCATAAGTATCTAAGTGTGGTCATCATTAATTCATTATACTTGTTAACTTTCTTTAAATCATTAGTTGTGCGAATTTCTTAGGTTTGTTACCTAAGTTAGAGTAAATATAAGTAAGATTTATTATCCTCGTCATATAAGGTTAATTCACTTTAATCAATCTAATCAACCTACTTATGACATCTCTTAGAACATACACAAAGTTGTACATCTTGTAAAGGTCTCACTCCTCATACGTGTGTACCCATCCCTATTTACATGCTTGATTAATCCATCGGCCATCCTTACTCAAGTCATAAAAATCAATTTCAAGAATTTAGAGGTTGTTTTTAAGTTACTACCATATACATATGTATTAGAAAAGATTTCCACTTTAGAGTTGTTATCATGTTAGAAAGGTGGTGTATTATAACCATTCATGCATACATGTTCATACCCCACCAATTTAATATCAATTATCCTTAATCAATAGTTAATCGAACTGAGGTCGTGTTTTTCCTCTTAGAGGCAGCGAACCCTTGTTCCTATTACTCTACAGGTTCGGCCAATATAGTGTTAGGGTTCGGCCCACTGCATGATAGGGTTCGGCTTACGTAGGTTCGCAGCCAAGGGAAAGAAGGTTCGGGGTCCCTAGGGTTCGCCACCCTAGGGTTCAGCTGAAACAAGGGAGAATTCGCCATGCATGGTTCGTTTCCTGCATACAGTTGGTTCGACGAACCCTGTTATAACATCATGGGTTCGTTGCAGGAGTGGTACAGGTTCGTTGCAGGCTGGTGATAGGTTCGCTGCAGGCTTAGGGTTCGTTGCAGGCTGGGAGAGGGAAGGCTCGGCTGAAACTAGGGTTCGCCACCCTAGTTCCCGCCCAACAGGGTTCGTGAGGACCTCAGGGTTCGGCCCTCACCTGCTGTGACGACTGTGCACTGTTCATCATCACCCTAATCGCATTCTACTGGTTTACGGTCATCCCTAGCTCACCTCAACTCAATAATATCTCGATTAACACATTACAAGGCCTTAAATCCCGATTTAGTAAGCATCTATACACGAGATAGGGTTTTCACCCAAAGCCGAAAATAACATGGGTCTCTTACCTTCCAATCGTGAGCAAATGGCCACTTCCTTGGTATCTTCGTGTTCCTCTCGATCTCACGAACGCGTAGGAACCGGAATCTCTCGAATCGGTTGAGAAACGAATTCAAAAAGTTAGAGAGAAGATGGAGGTGGTGAGGGTGACGAAATTTAGAGGGTTTAGAGAGAGAAAGGGTTTGTGAAAATGTGAGGAAGAAGGTGAATAATCTCTTTCATATACCGCGTGTATTTTACCGTATCCGGTCTCGTTTTTATCGCGATTAGAATAATTAAATACTCGGTTTTAATCGTAAAAATATATCTAAACCTTACAACATTTAAGATAATAATTTTCATCTCTATTAAAATGATTTTTATTTAAACATTATTGTTTCATAAAACAATTTTCGTTTAATCATCGTTAAATCACTTAGTTAATAATTTAAATTATTCTAATTTAATTTAAGTTGTGATTCCTAATAAATATTTTTAGTTTTAATTTATTAAATTAATATCGTTTAATATTATTTAATTATCTCGTCGAAACACGTTACTCGCGTATGTATTCGTAAAGATCGTCACCTTTGCGAATCCAACGCTCATATCGTATTTCGATTCGAAATACTATTTATGAAATATCGTTTCAGTATATTATTCTTAATAATTATATTCGCATGAATCGTCACCCACGCGAATACATTATTAAGTTAATATTTCTGAATTAATATTCTCGTTTAAATGATATCCGTAACCTCACTTCGAGTAATTAATTCCCATTATTTAATACATTAATATTATCATTTCCCCAAACCAAAACCCACTAAACTCTAGGCACTGACGCATCCATGATAGACCGAAATATGCATATATATAGGGCATATGTAAGGGTCAGTCGCAACTGCCCTAGCCACCGTCCCACCGCTATTTCGATAAACCATGACCATGGGTCCTTGACTATGTTTAGCAACCAGACTCAAACAAACTCCCAGTTCCATCCCCAATCCATTCTCAGACCATTAGTTCATCATCATCAATAATAAGTCACTACGATAAACACTACAGGCCTGTTTAGTTGAATTACAACTAAACTTCCCGTGGTTTACGCGTATAATAAATCATAGACATGCATACCAGTACAGTGATAATATCAGCAATGAAGATCAGTAATTCATAATCATTAATAATTATAAATCTCCGGTCGTAACAGTACATTCGTACGGATGTACGGATGTACGGACAACCGAAAGTACAGTGATGTTACAAAAGCTATCTTTGAAAAGTTCTTGATGAATCGGCGATAATAACCTGCCAGCCCTAAGAATTGACGTATTTCAGTTGGGGTTCGGGGTGTTTCCCATTGTTTCATAGCTTCGATCTTACTGGGATTGTCACACCCCGAGCTGGCGGGTTGGATCGACTTCCCCGTCGGGCGGAAGGTTCCCGGGGCGCGATATCGTGAATGATAATCGGAATGATCAGATTGTTTACATTGCACATGATATATGTAAATGAGAAACTGCTAAATGAAAATAGAATTACAAAGTTAAATTACATCAGTTTAGTTCATAATTTAACAATGTAAATCTACTATCAACATCATAAGTCTTCAATCTTGTATCTGCACGAGATATACAAAGTAATCTGTGAAATGATGTTTCAAAAATATGCAAGTCCAAAACGCTAGGTCCTCTAACTAGTATCCTAGTCCAAAAGAAATAACTCATTAGTTGACCTGTTCGTCACCTTAGAAGTCATGCAAAAATAAAGTCAACACATGGTTGGTGAGTTCATTAAGTTTTATAAAAATGAATTTTGAATAACCTGAATGACAACCTTAACCTCACCATTAACCACCTATACCATCCAGTTCAGTATGCTTATATATAGGGCACATGTAGGGTCTAACTTACCGCCCGCCCAGCCACCGTCCCACCACATACTAAACCACATGATATATTGTTCCTGGTGATAATTAAGCATTTCATCCCATAACTTTGATTCCGTAGCATTTGATTCCATAGTATTTGACTTACCCTGAAAAAGTTTACCTTGATCCCCCGAAATGACAACCTTAACCTCCTTAACAACCACCTATGCTAACCAATCAAATATGCTTATATATAGGGCATATGTTGGGTCGAACTTACCTCCCGCCCAGCCACCGTCCCACCACATACCGGATTACTTAACATATTGTTGCCAATGATAATTAAGCGTTTCACTTCATTCACCTTCAATTTAGATTTTAGATTTCCACAAATAGATTCACCTTTAATCCCTTGAGTTCACCATGTATTCATGATTACCTCAAAACACTTGTAGAAATAAATATCAAATGATTAACTAAATTAATAATCAAACAATTAAATACAACTAAGACATGATGATTGGGCCTTATTTGACTCAATCAACTAGACTTAGTTGTTAGTGGTTGTCCAAGTTGTACCCTCTCACACGTGGCCCATATCAGGCATGACTCACAAGGAGTCTACCTATGTGTGCCGGGACTTTAATGATGCCCATATCAGCTTGACCCACTGGTCTACTGTACATGTCGGGACTTTACAGATATCTTTTGATTCTTGATCTTCTTTGATTCTCCTGATTTCTTTTGATAGTTCACGTTATTGCCCATATAGCATGACTACAAGAGTCTATTATTTATGCCGGGACTTTATGTGTGTTACACGTGGTCTTGATTTCTATACAACTGACATTGTAACACCCCAACCCGACTAGGGCTGACGTGTCACTATTACAGAGATCAGAACAATTTATGTTCTCTATTTAATGAATTTAACCCTAAATAAATACATAGTTTGACTAAAAGAATACCAATACCTAATTACATCACTTATTAACAAAATTAATTTAAACTCTCAAATCTCTTTATCTTCTCTTCACACATTCCCTGGATCCCACGTGTAGCTGTTATAAAAATGAAGAAAACAAAAAAAGAATATACGACTGAGCCAAAAATTGCTTAGTAACGAAAAAACAATAGTTATGATGAGAAATAAAAAAAAACGATTACAAAAGCGACAAAAGATGGTGGCAAAGAAAGCGGACGCATTTCAACATGATAACGAATGTCAGAACGAACTAACCATACGATTAACAATTTCAATCAATCAGAACGAATACATAATCAAATAATTCATATGGTAAGGAGATACCCATTTGAGCACAAAACAAAACAAAACAAATGGTGTACACAGACACGTCGGCCTAATGTATCAAATTATGAGCTGTATGTGGGCACACACCAACACTCACCAAAACAAAAATATTATCCTCGGACCAGTCCATACGCCTCTTCAAAATTCAGTAAGTGCACAGTTGTACTATCAGTGTACTAAATAGAGACGCCGTGAACCTGACGCACCAGTAGAATCACCTACCGGAGGCTCTGCTCGGGTACTGGAATCGAAACAATTTAAGGATACAACAAATCAAAGTATCAAATAATCTTATAAATCAATATATCGGAATATGCGATAATGAATACAAATTCTATAATTATATTGCATGCAAAACCAATCAGAATTAGAACTAACGGATGGTCGAATACCATACGGTTTAACTTAATGAAACAAATAGAACAAATGAGACAAACAAAATATACTATGAGTTAAATAAACAGAATCCGTACCTTAGGCTTAACAAATAATTCAAATAATAAGCAAGCAATCCAACACTCGATCGATTCAGAAATCTGTGTTTTTGAATGATTTCAAGTTAGTTTAGCCGAGTTATGATCCATATACGAATTCAATTGTATTTTGGTGACTTGGACTTTTAACGTTAAACCGGTCAAGCAGGTTTATTTGACAATCCATTTATTTATTATTATTTTATATATATATGTTTGTTTAAATTGTTAATTCTTGTTTTAAAATTATTTAAAAGAATAAAAAGGTCCAAGAGGGTTTTGAAATCGTGATCTCCTGGAAACAACACCTATGGACTAACCAATTGATCTAAGCTTCTATTTGTTTGTTATGCAGCTCATTTATTATATAATCCTTAACCGACTGGCTTTTTCTTAATCACTGTTATTTCGCAGATTACTACATAATTTACATGATGATTCATACCCAATTCTTATACGCATATATATACAAATATATCCATGCGTAGTTGTGATATGTAATAACAATTCAAAATCAGTTAATATGTTTACATTTTTAACAAAAATTCAACCGAATACGAAGATTTAATCGTAAGCGATTGACATAGGTTTGTCAAAAGAAAAACCGTGATGAACTATATTGGAGAATTAAACAGGCCTAGTGGATTCAGAATATTTAACCTTAATAGTTGTGACAATTGCAGGTAAAGATTACGTCATCAATGACGTTCACACGTTTGGTTGTTCTAGAAATCCGCGCGAAATTGATGATTGTAATTATTGCAGGTTTAAAGTATGCGAGAAATCGAGAACATAGGAGAAAACGGATCGCGAAACGGAGTTACGGATTGTCCGGAATCGAAAAACGAAGAAAAATCTCTAAGTATTGGTCGAAAGGGCTTATCGCGGTACGCGGAGGTGGGCTTGAGAGTCCTCCGCGGTACGCAATGATTGTAAAATATCTCATATTCCCGAAAAACTTCGCGGTACGCGAAGCCAAAATAGACTCTCCGTCGCGGTACGCGACGGATGAGGCGGTGGAATGATCTGATCCTTTTAATCAGATTTCATGCAAGAAAGAAGTTTATTCTTCTTCTTCGCTTCTGCTCCGTTCCCAGACGAAAACACACACACATACACCATCAAAACACCATCTTGAAGCCACCAGATCGCATCTTTGAAGCCAGAAAACGTGTATACAAGTTCTGATCGTTGTTTTATCTGTCCGATTAGGTAATGATCCATTTAAACCTTCTAGTTTGATTTTGATTGATTAGATCTTGATTTTGAACGTAATGAGATAGTTAGGATTGTTGATTATTGCCTAGATGATGGCTAGGATTGATTATAAACGAAGAACATGAAGTTCTAACGGTTAAATCCTTGTTTTGATCCGTTATAATGCCCGGTTTCCATCAAATCATAACAATGATTATAATGGTTTAAACCATTTAATTATGACAATGTAGGTGATTATTTTGGTTAATCTTTGAAATGCAAGGTTAATCCCAGGCATTTCAAACTAATCACAATCATTAACCTACCCATTGGAATAACTGTCTGGTGTTTATGATAACAGTCAGATTAGTATTTTAAACATGATTGTTTAACATATTCCAATGTCACATTGTTATGTTTTGTGATATCTGGATAACCAGTAACCAGAATTAATCATTCCTAAGCTGTGATTTCATCTGAAAACTGTTTCAGGAGCATAATCAACAACATTACCTAACTGGTTAATCAGAGATTATTTTGATTAATCAAGCATGTCATCAACTTCATATTAGGTATCTAAATCAGTCTAGGTACCTACATTATCATACATTGTATGATATTAGATTCAATAACTAATTAAACACCGAATATCGGTTTGATGACTTTTCATTACAATGTCTATGACATTGAACGTTCAAACAGATTTAATCAGCAGGTTAGAACATAAATCATTAATCAAATATAACCTAATGCAGATTTACATTATTAGCACCAGTTACGCGAGATCTTAGCACTCATCTGAACTCAGGTGAGTTTCGTACCACCCCTGTTCTTTTAATGTTGTATAAACATCGGGGTATAACTGCTAAACTTTTCTTGATCATATGATATGTGTCACTGTTATCTGCGTGATTTCATGTGATTAACTGAATTTGTGGATTTCATGGGATTGTTGCCGTTAGTATCTCTATCATGATATCAAAGTCCTCATTCTTGAACTGTATCTAGTGAACCCATGTGTGGCCGAGCAGAAAACATTGATATTACTATCGGTTGACACCCCATTCACTGGGAGGATTGCATCTCCCCTGGTGTGAATGTTTGTTATCTGTTTCCTGAACTTCTTAATGGTGTGATAGACATTAAGATAATGAGGCAATAAGATATGTACCGACGGGTAATATCGAGAACTGAACATATCGTCCGAAAGGAACTAGATACGGGTCCCATGGTTATCCGGAACTGTGAACATGTATTTGAACTTAACTGTCATATCATATGATTTAACTAAACTGTATGAACTCACCAGCTTTGTGCTGATGTTTTCGAAACTAAAACTTTTGCAGGCAATCAAGGACAACGGTGAGGATGCACTCACAGCACTAGCAATAACTGTAATTAAATAAATTGTAATATGTATAAACTGTAATAATATTTGTAACCACGAACCTTGTAATGTAAGTTTTACTTTTCGTAATCTGTGTGCTATGATGATACCGGATCAAGTAAGTCACCCCTCATGCTCTGAGACATCACCACTATGCTTCCGCTACCCTTTTGATGACATCATTCTCAGGTGGGATGAGGTGGGGGTGTGACAGGGTGGTATCAGAGCCACAGGTTATAGAGAATTAGGTTGACTTAGAAACCTAGACTATAACCATAGGTTCGTATAGTAACACAGAGAGCACCGAACATTAATATTGAACAAAACTTGTTTTGAATTAAACCAAGATAATCAGGTGGTACAAATTCCAGTTATGAGTGGCCAGCATAACTGAAATTTGCAACACGTGTGCATTCTAGTTTGATTTAATTCAAGCAAAACACTAACAATTCTAAAGACTAATAGTTGCTTTGAGATAGGAAGAGATATCATATCATGTTTGTATTGAATATTATTATTCAATGTTTATTTCATGATACTGATCTAGAACTTTGTTTATTCAGCAATGGCGAACCCGGGAGAAAACTATATTTACCAGAGATTCCCTTACATCATCATTGACGACACACCCAGTGACAGCTCGGGATCGAGCTCGGGTGCAGTACCATCTCATGCGTCTTCTGTATCATCTCAGGTGGGACCACAGCTACCAGCTACACCACCCGGATTTCCTTTTGTACCACCACTACCGCCCGGATCTCCGTTCATACCACCACCACCACCGGGATCCCCACCGGTGCACAGTCCACCCCACTCACCGCTGGCCGACGCTTCAGCCATGAGGAGGCAGAGCTCCTCACCACACAGAGCCCCGGCATGGGACGGGCTCAGGCGTATGCGGGGCCAGGCCCGCAAAACCACGGGGTTACCTCCACGACGCCCTATGGCTCCACGGGACGAGCCAGCACCAGTATACGAGGTGGGAGAATCCTCCCACCAGGCTGAGCTTCGGGCTCAGGTACAGCAGGTCTCTCAGGACCTGCTGGGCCTCCGACAGGATCTGCAGCAGCAACATGTCACGATGGAGGACACCCGTAACACGGTGTTGGAGATTTTCACGTCTCACCTGGCTCTTATGGGGCATGTGACTACTCAGGGTGCGGACACCCTAGCCTGGAGGGCGACCATTGAGGATCGCCTTCGGAGGACCTGGTGGAGGGAGATGATTGCTGCATGTAAGCAGCGGGTGGCAGCCTTTGGGGAAAGACTGCAGGGACTGATCTGGATGCTCGGTACGCTGAGCACCGAGGCTAGACTTATCTGGTTAGCTATAGTACTTGCTACTATAGCTATAGTGCTAGCCTGTTTACCGTATTTCTTACGGTAAGTCAGATCAGTTGACCCACATTTTTGGGATTTTCATTGTACATCTCATAGACGGATAGGTTGTTTGTATGGATATATTATGAGGGCACTCTTTGTATCATAAACTTTATGGTTTTATAATAACAGTGTTGTTTTAATCAAACGTTTGTTTCTGTATATCTGTTGTATGTTATGTGAACACTATATCTATATCAGTATGAGAACGTATCTATGAACATATCAGTATGAGAACGTATCTATGAACATATCAGTATGAGAATGTATCTATGAACATATCAGTATGAGAACGTATCTATGAACATATCAGTATGAGAACGTATCTATGAACATATCAGTATGAGAACGTATCTATGAACATATCAGTATGGGAACGTATCTAACTGAAAACATATTGCGCTGATATACAGTACGAGAGCCATACTGTATGCGAATATGTCGAACTAAAAATATATATATTGTGCGAAAATACAGTACGAGAGCAATACTGTATGCAAATATATCTAACTGAAAATATATTGCGCTGATATACAGTACGAGAGCCATACTGTATGCGAATATATTTAACTAAAAACATATATTGCGCGAAAATACAGTACGAGAGCCATACTGTATGCGAATATATTAACTAAAAGTACAGTACGAGAGCCATACTGTACGAGAACATATCTGAACGAGAACGTATCTGTAATGTGAACGAGAACATATCTAACGAGAACATATCAGTAACTAAAGTACAGTACGAGAGCCATACTGTACGAGAACATATCTGAACGAGAACGTATCTGTAATGTGAACGAGAACATATCTAACGAGAACATATCAGTAACTAAAGTACAGTACGAGAGCCATACTGTACGAGAACATATCTAAACAAGAACGTATCTGTAATGTGAACGAGAACATATCTAATGAGAACATATCTGTAACTAAAGTACAGTACGAGAGCCATACTGTACGAGAACACGTGAACATATCTGTTGTTGTGTGAAAACATATCTAGTACATGAACTGAGAACATATCAGAGGACTTGTGTGAGAACATATCCTAGTCCTGTATGAACATATCTCTAAAAACATGTATTGCGAGGCAATGAGTTGGGTTATACTCTACACATGTTTTGGAAATAACAGGACTAAGTATAACTACGAATATCTGAATGACTAGTGTGAATTGAGAACGTATCTGGATCTTTTCAATGTAGTTATACTTGAATACTTGAATGATCACATTTCAACATGAAATTATCAGCATGTCTGAACATGGTTGAGTTATGTGATTAAAAAGGGTTATATCTTTAATATTCTTGAACTGACCTGAGTTTGTCTGCATGTGAGCAGAACTATGGCTCCGAAAAGAGGTCGTCCAGCTAAGAAAGCTACCGAGAATATTACTTCCCCTGAACCGAATCCAGTTCCACCACCTGTTTCTGAAACAAATACCGTTCCTCTGGTGAACCAGGACCCAAACCCGACACCAATGGCAGCTCCTAGTGGGTCGGTATTGAATGAAGCAGCTATAGCCCGAATCGTAAAGGAACAGTTATCGGCTGCTGGCATTGTAATACCACCACAGCCACATGTCACTTCTGGGTCTGGTCATGTGGAACATAATGCCACAGGTGGACACGTTGAAACTGTTCATACCACAGGCACAACTACTACTGCTCCTGATCCACCACGACAGGGATGTACGTATAAATACTTTGCTTCCTGTAACCCACCTACTTTCACAGGTAGGGAAGGAGCGGCTGGACTCCTTAGGTGGATCGAGGAGATGGAAACAAAACTGAAAATCAGCCAGTGTCTGGAGGAGCATAAGGTGTCTTATGCTGCCTGTTCTTTGAAAGAATCAGCTCTTACCTGGTGGAATACCCAGGCTAAAACTTTGGGTTCTGTTACAGTTGATTCTATGGGCTGGAATGAATTCAAAACTCTGATTATGTCAGAGTACTGCCCAATCACTGAAATCCAAAAACTTCAGGAGGAATTCTGGAGTCACTCAATGGTCGGTGCTGATTCTTTAGCCTACACCGATCGTTTTCATGAACTTACTTGTCTACTTCCCAATATGTTTCCAACTGAGGCAGCATTGATTGAGAAGTATATCAAAGGGTTGGTTCCCCAGATTCGGGGAAATGTAACTGCTGCTGAACCCACAACCCTTAAAAGAACCATTCTGTTGACCACCAAGCTTACCGATGAGGCGGTAAGAAGTGGTACATTGATCTCAAAATCTCAGACGGCCGTGGGCCGTAGTGAAGCTGGTACCTCGAACGTTTCTAAAGGTACCAAACGTAAATGGTTTGGCAAGTCCAAGACCAAAGCTCCAGCTGAAACCAGTCAGAACAAACCAACCGTGAAAAACTATGGAGCGGCGGTACCGGAGAGGAAAGTTTACACTGGGCCGGCGCCCAAATGTGATAGGTGTCCCTACCATCACACAGGACCATGTCCTGTTTGTGCAAAATGTAATCGGGTAGGACACTATGCTAAATACTGCAACTTTCCTGCTCGTCAACCAAACCAAGCTCCACGACCCACTGCTCAAACGAACCGGTCATGTTACACTTGTGGAAGCCCTGATCACCTCATGCGCAATTGTCCAACCAATAACACCAATCCAGGGAATCAAGCTAGGGGTAGAGCTTTTCAGATTGGTGCAGCCGAGGCAAGACATGATGCAAACATTGTCACTGGTACGTTCCTTCTCAATAATCTTTATGCATCAGTTTTATTTGACACAGGAGCAGATAAGAGTTTTATTTCTCCTGAATTTGCATCATTACTTTCATTGCCTACGGTAGAACTAGAAACTCCTTATGTCATTGAACTTGCAAACGGCAAGATGATCAAAACTAGCAGTGTTATTCAAGGATGTTCCTTGAATCTGAATGATCACCTTTTCTGTATCGACTTACTTCCTATTGAGCTTGGTAGCTTTGATGTCGTAGTAGGCATGAATTGGCTTTCTGATAACCAAGCGGAAGTTGTATGTCAAACTAAGGTGATCCGTATTCCATTACCTAACGGTAATACACTGGTAGTTCAAGGAGAACGAGCCGGTAGAAAACTTGGTCTCATATCTTGTATGCGGGCTCAGAAATTTTTAAGGAAAGGCTGTTATGCTTTCCTGGCACACGTGACCGAGCACAATTCTTCACCTACACGTATCACTGATATCCCAGTAGTCAAAGATTTTCCTGAAGTTTTTCCTGAAGATATATCAGGATTACCCCCAACAAGACAGGTTGAATTTCGTATTGACTTGATTCCTGGCGCTGCACCTGTTGCTAAAGCCCCGTATCGGCTTGCGCCATCTGAAATGCAAGAACTTTCAGGTCAATTACAGGAACTTCTTGATAAAGGTTTCATTCGACCCAGTTTTTCACCCTGGGGAGCACCAATTATTTTTGTGAAAAAGAAAGATGGATCATTCAGGATGTGTATCGACTACAGGGAACTCAATAAACTGACAATCAAGAACCGTTATCCATTACCTCGTATTGATGATCTGTTTGATCAGTTGCAAGGTGCTACATATTTCTCAAAAATTGATTTGAGGTCCGGATATCATCAGTTGCGAATCCATGACAATGATGTTCCAAAAACTGCTTTCCGAACCCGGTACGGACATTACGAGTTTTTAGTAATGCCGTTTGGTTTAACCAATGCACCTGCAGTTTTTATGGATCTGATGAACCGAGTATGTAGACCTTATCTGGATAAGTTTGTGATTGTATTTATTGATGATATTCTCATTTATTCCCGGAACCAGCAGGAACATGCCCAACATCTGAAACTCATCTTAGAACTTCTAGCACGTGAACAGCTATATGCCAAATTTTCCAAGTGTGAATTTTGGTTACGAGAAGTTCAGTTTCTGGGGCATGTTGTGAATAAGAATGGTATTCAAGTGGATCCCAGTAAGATCAAAGCGGTAGAACAATGGGAGACACCTCGAACCCCGACTGAAATACGTCAATTCTTGGGGTTGGCAGGTTATTATCGTCGATTTATCAAGAACTTTTCAAAAATCGCTCTGCCACTTACCACTTTGACTCAGAAGAACCAACCGTTTATATGGGGTTCCCAACAGGAGGAGGCTTTCCAACTGTTGAAACATAAACTCTGCAATGCACCTATTTTAGCACTACCGGAAGGTACAGATAACTTCACGGTTTATTGTGATGCTTCCCGTCAGGGACTTGGGTGTGTTTTAATGCAGAACGATAAGGTGATCGCTTACGCTTCTCGGCAGTTGAAAGTACACGAGAAGAACTATACCACTCATGATCTAGAACTAGGTGCAGTTGTGTTTGCACTCAAGATTTGGAGACATTATCTGTACGGAACCAAGTGTATTGTGTACACGGATCACAAAAGTCTCCAACATATTCTAGATCAGAAAATGTTGAACATGCGACAAAGGCGATGGGTTGAACTCTTGAACGATTATGATTGTGAAATCCGTTATCACCCAGGCAAGGCAAATGTTGTGGCCGATGCCTTGAGTCGCAAGGAACGGGTCAAACCCTTACGTGTGAGAGCGTTAGGTTTGACTATCCAAACTAGTCTAATTCCTCAGATTAGAAATGCTCAGCAACAAGCTTTACAAACAACGAATTATTCGGCTGAGGGACTAAGAGGATTAGATAAGAAACTCGATACTAAGGTTGATGGACTGTTGTATTTCAAAGACCGAATGTGGATTCCTTTATTCGGTAACTCTCGAACTATTATCTTGGATGAGGCGCACAAATCCAGGTATTCTATTCATCCAGGTGCCGATAAAATGTATAAAGATCTTAAAGATTTTTACTGGTGGCCTGGGATGAAGAGAAACGTATTAGAATACGTGGACCGATGTTTAACATGTCTTAAAGTTAAGGCTGAACATCAACGACCTTCTGGGTTACTCCAACAACCTGAGATTCCCATGTGGAAATGGGATCAGATCTCTATGGATTTCATTACAAAACTACCCAGAACGTCACGTAACCATGACTCGATATGGGTTATCGTTGATCGCCTTACTAAATCTGCGCATTTCTTACCCATCCGAGAAGATTACTCTATGGATCGACTGGCTAAACTCTATGTTAATGAGATTGTATCTCGACATGGAGTACCGATCTCTATCATTTCTGACAGAGATAGTCGATTTATGTCACGATTTTGGCAAACTCTTCAGAATGCTCTGGGCACGCAAATCAATATGGGCACATCCTATCATCCACAAACGGATGGGCAAACGGAGCGAACAAATCAAACGTTAGAAGACATGCTCAGAAGCTGTGTGATTGATTTTGGAGGTAGCTGGGATATTCATCTTCCACTTGTGGAACTCTCGTACAATAACAGCTACCATACCAGCATACAATGCGCTCCATTCGAGGCACTGTATGGGCGCAAGTGCAGATCTCCTATTTGCTGGTCGGAAATAGGAGAAAATCAAATCATTGGCCCAGAATTCATCCAAGAAACCACTGACAAGATCGCACTGATTCAAGAACGAATTAAAGCTGCTCGCGATCGTCAAAAGAGTTATGCTGATAACCGTCGTAGACCACTAGAATTCCAAGTTGGTGATCGTGTAATGTTGAAAGTATCACCCTGGAAGGGCATTTTCAGATTTGGTAAACGGGGTAAACTTTCACCGAGGTTTGTAGGGCCATTTAAAATTCTTGAACGAATTGGATCTGTAGCCTACAGACTCGAATTACCTCTTGAACTCAGTAACATTCATGACGTTTTTCACGTATCAAATCTGAAAAAGTGTTTAAACGATGAATCTTTGATCGTACCTCTCGAAGAACTTCAGATCAATGATAAACTTCAGTTTACCGAAGAACCGGTAGAAGTAATGGATCGAGAAGTTAAGGTACTCAAACGCAGTCGCATACCAATCGTTAAAATTCGCTGGAACTCTCAACGAGGACCTGAATATACCTGGGAACGTGAAGATCAGATGAAAGCAAAATATCCTCACTTGTTCTCATAGACAATTGTCGACAGATAAGTCTTCACTAAATTTCGGGACGAAATTTCTGTAACAGGAGGAGACTGTGACAATTGCAGGTAAAGATTACGTCATCAATGACGTTCACACGTTTGGTTGTTCTAGAAATCCGCGCGAAATTGATGATTGTAATTATTGCAGGTTTAAAGTATGCGAGAAATCGAGAACATAGGAGAAAACGGATCGCGAAACGGAGTTACGGATTGTCCGGAATCGAAAAACGAAGAAAAATCTCTAAGTATTGGTCGAAAGGGCTTATCGCGGTACGCGGAGGTGGGCTTGAGAGTCCTCCGCGGTACGCAATGATTGTAAAATATCTCAGATTCCCGAAAAACTTCGCGGTACGCGAAGCCAAAATAGACTCTCCGTCACGGTACGCGACGGATGAGGCGGTGGAATGATCTGATCCTTTTAATCAGATTTCATGCAAGAAAGAAGTTTATTCTTCTTCTTCGCTTCTGCTCCGTTCCCAGACGAAAACACACACACATACACCATCAAAACACCATCTTGAAGCCACCAGATCGCATCTTTGAAGCCAGAAAACGTGTATACAAGTTCTGATCGTTGTTTTATCCGTCCGATTAGGTAATGATCCATTTAAACCTTCTAGTTTGATTTTGATTGATTAGATCTTGATTTTGAACGTAATGAGATAGTTAGGATTGTTGATTATTGCCTAGATGATGGCTAGGATTGATTATAAACGAAGAACATGAAGTTCTAACGGTTAAATCCTTGTTTTGATCCGTTATAATGCCCGGTTTCCATCAAATCATAACAATGATTATAATGGTTTAAACCATTTAATTATGACAATGTAGGTGATTATTTTGGTTAATCTTTGAAATGCAAGGTTAATCCCAGGCATTTCAAACTAATCACAATCATTAACCTACCCATTGGAATAACTGTCTGGTGTTTATGATAACAGTCAGATTAGTATTTTAAACATGATTGTTTAACATATTCCAATGTCACATTGTTATGTTTTGTGATATCTGGATAACCAGTAACCAGAATTAATCATTCCTAAGCTGTGATTTCATCTGAAAACTGTTTCAGGAGCATAATCAACAACATTACCTAACTGGTTAATCAGAGATTATTTTGATTAATCAAGCATGTCATCAACTTCATATTAGGTATCTAAATCAGTCTAGGTACCTACATTATCATACATTGTATGATATTAGATTCAATAACTAATTAAACACCGAATATCGGTTTGATGACTTTTCATTACAATGTCTATGACATCGAACGTTCAAACAGATTTAATCAGCAGGTTAGAACATAAATCATTAATCAAATATAACCTAATGCAGATTTACATTATTAGCACCGGTTACGCGAGATCTTAGCACTCATCTGAACTCAGGTGAGTTTCGTACCACCCCTGTTCTTTTAATGTTGTATAAACATCGGGGTATAACTGCTAAACTTTTCTTGATCATATGATATGTGTCACTGTTATCTGCGTGATTTCATGTGATTAACTGAATTTGTGGATTTCATGGGATTGTTGCCGTTAGTATCTCTATCATGATATCAAAGTCCTCATTCTTGAACTGTATCTAGTGAACCCATGTGTGGCCGAGCAGAAAACATTGATAGTACTATCGGTTGACACCCCATTCACTGGGAGGATTGCATCTCCCCTGGTGTGAATGTTTGTTATCTGTTTCCTGAACTTCTTAATGGTGTGATAGACATTAAGATAATGAGGCAATAAGATATGTACCGACGGGTAATATCGAGAACTGAACATATTGTCCGAAAGGAACTAGATACGGGTCCCATGGTTATCCGGAACTGTGAACATGTATTTGAACTTAACTGTCATATCATATGATTTAACTAAACTGTATGAACTCACCAGCTTTGTGCTGATGTTTTCGAAACTAAAACTTTTGCAGGCAATCAAGGACAACGGTGAGGATGCACTCACAGCACTAGCAATAACTGTAATTAAATAAATTGTAATATGTATAAACTGTAATAATATTTGTAACCACGAACCTTGTAATGTAAGTTTTACTTTTCGTAATCTGTGTGCTATGATGATACCGGATCAAGTAAGTCACCCCTCATGCTCTGAGACATCACCACTATGCTTCCGCTACCCTTTTGATGACATCATTCTCAGGTGGGATGAGGTGGGGGTGTGACAATAGTAGTCTAAAAGCGAGTCAGAGAAAGATTATAAACTCGATAGAATTTGAATAATCATTAATTGAACCGGAAATCATGGTTTGACGGTTCCGTGCGTTGGTCTTGTTTTCTTTTCCGGATGTAAGTCTTGGTGATGGTTCCTGGCGAACCACAAGGATCTGATATAAAGTGTATATGGTTGAGACAAAGAAGATGCAAAATTACTCGTGTTCCCCTTTTGATATAAGAGGTGCAACTCGATTTAAGGATATGAGTATGAGGGTGTAATGGTTTATTTCTGATTTCTTCTGTGTTTGCAATTGAGGATGATGTTTTCGAACTGTATATTCTAAATGATATCGGATCGGAGGAGGTTATGTGATGATCAGATATGTTGTCCTATGGGAGTGGAAAGGAAATCGATCAGGTTACTATTTAATTGTCATTAAGGATAAAAATTTTATTGTTTAATTATCTTTAATACCAATTAATTCTTTCGGTTACCATGCAAAATATGAATGGTTGTATACCATCGTTTATTTATTTTCAAATTTGGCTAATTGTAATAAATGGCATCTACTTCACGATCTGAACATTATATGTGGATTGAGATATTGATTAATTCTATTATAATTATTAGAATATTAGTTTTGCTTGTGTCGGTTTCCAAACCAGTTTTTTTTATTAGTTACATTTTTTTACGGGTATTATAATCATACCCCACTTAGAAAAATTTCCTTCTCGAAATTTATTTAAATTCGAATTTGCGAATTAGCAAAGGGAACATAAAATAGAAAAGTCGTACAACCCAAAGACACTTATAACAAATATCAATTTCTTAGTTTCAAATAAGTCTAAATAACAAATACGAGTCGTCTGTTAAAATCACTTTGCAATAGTAGTTATATTGGAATAACTACTTAATAACGTCTAGGCATGTCAAATAAATTAAGAACCAACGCGTTTCAAATTACTTTGTCATCAGATGACATATTATTCTCTTGTTCTCTTGATCATGCATTATTGTTTGGTGGATTTTCAGCCTCTTCGTTTGTCAATGCGAAAACTCTCCCACCGATATTAAGGGGCGCATTGGTCCCTTCATTGTTCCCATTATGTCGAGGCCTTGGATTTTTACAGTCCCTAGCGAGATGCCCAACTTGTCCACATTGAAAACATGCTCCCGTCAACCGATGGCATGTGCCTCGATGTGTTTTTCCACAAAGTTTACAAATGGCAATAAAACTATTCTTGTTCTTTTCTTCTTGATTTTGTGGTTGATATATTTGCAATTGAGTATGGCGGTTCTTATTACGATTTGGTTTGGCTTTCTTGTTTTCAGAAACGGCATAATTATCATCATCATAATCTCTTTTTCGTTTCTCCTCAGTAGGAACCATTTTCTCTGCCAACCCTAGTGTCTGAACCGCATCAGCAACCTCGGTGATGATGTTAAACTTACTCATAACAATCAACTTTCTAAACTTTTCACATATTGCCCGTTTAATCTTGTTAGCTTGGACCTATTGATTTCCAGCAGCCTCTCCTTGAAAGCTTGCCAATCTTGTGAATCGAGCCATGAATTCCCTCATCGGCTCATCTTCCTTTTGTGCAATTGTAGCATATTCTCGATAGTACTTTTCTTGATGTGAAGTTGAAAAATACTGACGATAAAATACTTCTTTAAACTCATTCCAATTCAAAGTAGCTGCATATGAATCCCCACCATGAGCATGCTTGATTCCCCTCCACCAAGACTGTGCATCATCTTTGAGGTTATAAGCAGCTAATCTTACTTTGAATTGTTCCTCAACTCCCAGGACTTAAAAAATCTTCTCAACATGCATTATCCAGTTACAAGCATCCATGGGATCAGGTGTAGAAGTAAAAGATCGTGGCTTTTGTTTTTGAAACCTTGATAGCCACACATGAATTCCAGATGTTTTGTCGGCATGAGTTTCTGGACTATATGGTGGAGGATCAGGAATAGGAGGAGGTGGATACAACGGAGAATGTGGAGGTGGTGGAAAGTTCCTCGTAGGAGTCAACATGTCCACAATTGTTTCCATGATATTTGGAAGTTGTTCGTTGAAAACTCGATTGATTGAGGCTGTAATCGTGGCTGTGATCGCAGGGTCTGATTGCGTGTTCTCAGACGACATCTAAAACATGTTACATAATTTAGGAAATAGTGTTGACTTATCAAAAATTTTTAATCCTGACCCGATGTCTACCCATTAATCTCACATGATTTATTAGTTTAAGTTTTCTACAGGAAAGAGCCTTTTGCTTTGATACCATAACTGTAACACCCCAACCCGACTAGGGCTGACGTGTCACTATTACAGAGATCAGAACAATTCATATTCTCTATTTAATGAATTTAACCCTAAATAAATACATATTTTGACTAAAAGAATAGCAATACCTAATTACATCACTTATTAAGAAAATTAATTTAAACTCTCAAATCTCTTTATCTTCACTTCACACATTCCTTGGATCCCACGTGTACCTGTTATAAAAATGAAGAAAACAAAAAAAATATACGGCTGAGCCAAAAACTGCTCGGTAACGAAAGAACAATAGTAATGATGAGAAATAAAAAAAACGATTACAAAAGCGACAAAAGATGGTGGCAAAGAAAGCGGACACATTTCAACTTGATAACGAATGTCAGAACGAACTAACCATACGATTAACAATTTCAATTAATCAGAACGAATACATAATCAAATAATTCATATGGTAAGGAGATACCCATTTGAGCACAAAACAAAACAAAACAAAAGGTGTACACAGAGCCGTCGGCCTAATGTACCAAATTGTGAGCTGTATGTGGGCACACACCAACACTCACCAAAACAAAACAATTATCCTAGGACCAGTCCATACGCCTCTTCAAAATTCAGTAAGTGCACAGTTGTACTATCAGAGTACTAAATAGAGACGCCGTGAACCAGTCACACCATCACGGAAAGTGCTACGCCATTGATGCCATAATGACGCACCAGTAGAATCACCTACCGGAGGCTCTGCTCGGGTACTGGAATCGAAACAATTTAAGGATACAACAAATCGAAGTATCATATAATCTTATAAATCAATATATCGGAACATGCAATAATGAATACAAATTCTATAATTATATCGCATGCAAAACCAATCAGAATTAGAACTAACGGATGGTCGAATACCATACGGTTTAACTTAATTAAACGAATAGAACAAATGAGACAAACAAAATATACTATGAGTTAAATAAACAGAATCCGTACCTTAGGCTTAACAAATAATTCAAATAATAAGCAAGCAATCCAACACTCGATCGATTCAGAAATTTGTGTTTTTGAGTGACTTCAAGTTAGTTTAGCCGAGTTATGATCCATATACGAATTCAATTGTATTTTGGTGATTTGGACTTTTAACGTTAAACCGGTCAAGCCGGTTTATTTGACAATCCATTTATTTATTTATTATTATTATATATATATATATATATATGTTTGTTTAAATTGTTAATTCTGGTTCCAAAATTATTTAAAAGAATAAAAAGTCCAAGAGGGTTTTGAAATCGTGATCTCTTGGAAACAACACCTATGGACTAACCAATTGATCTAAGCTTCTATTTGTTTGTTATGCAGCTCATTTATTATATAATCCTTAACCGACTGGCTTCTTCTTAATCACTGTTATTTCGCAGATTACTACATAATTTACATGATAATTCATACCCAATTCTTATATGCATATATATACAAATATATCCATGCGTAGTTGTGATATGTAATAACAATTCAAAATCAGTTAATATGTTTACATTTTTAACAAAAATTCAACCGAATACGAAGATTTAATCGTAAGCGATTGACATAGGATTGTCAAAAGAAAACCGTGATGAACTATATAGGAGAATTAAACGGGCCTAGTGGATTGAGAATATTTTACCTTAATAGTAGTCTAAAAGCGAGTCAGAGAAAGATTTTTACTCGATAGAATTTGAATAATCATTAATTGAACCGGAAATCATGGTTTGACGGTTCCGTGCGTTGGTCTTGTTTTCTTTTCCGGTTGTAAGTCTTGGTGATGGTTCCTGGCGAACCACAAGGATCTGATATAAACTGTATATTGTTGTAACAAAGAAGATGCAAAATTACTCGTGTTCCCCTTTTGATATAAGAGGTGCAACTCGATTTAAGGATATGAGTACGAGGGTTTAATGGTTTCTTTTTGATTTCTTCTTTGTTTGCAATTGAGGATGATGTTTTCGAACTGTATATTCTAAATGATATCGGATCAGAGGAGGTTATGTGATGATCAGATATGTTGTCCTATGGGAGTGGAAAGGAAATCGATCAGGTTACTATTTAATTGTCATTAAGGATAAAAATTTTATTGTTTAATTATCTTTAATATCAATTAATTCTTTCGGTTACCATGCAAAATATGAATGGTTGTGTACCATCGTTTATTTATTTTCAAATTTGGTTAATTGTAATAAATGGCATCTACTTCACGATCAGAATATTATATGTGGATTGAGATATTGATTAATTCTATTATAATTATTAGAATATTAGTTTTGCTTGTGTCGGTTTCCAAACCAGTTTTTTTTATTAGTTACATTTTTTTTACGGGTAATATAGACATCCACCTTAACTCAAGCATTAATGATTTCATTATTTCAATGATTCACACACAATTATGATTTTCTTGATTTCCTTGAGTGTCTTGATTTTGATCTTTAGAATTCCATGATTTGACAATGATTATAGATTTATGAGTAGGATCCTTAGTTTACAAATCACACACTCGATTTGATTTCCATTGCTTTTGATCTTTAGCTTTTGTTCTTTTGATTTCACTTTGAATTTAGATTCTGGAATTTGAATTCGATGGACTAAGGGTTTGTTTAGAGTTTAGAATTTAGGTATTACTCAAGCATATATAATAAACAATAATAATTAAAAGCATATACGTAAAAAAATTTAAATAAAACAGTTTACGCATGCTTCTCAGCTCCGCGTTTGAAAAGAAAAATGTTTAGAAAAGGGGCAAGGCACTCACTTGTGTTGCTCTGTACTGTACTACCACAAAATGCGCACTCTTTGTTTGTAAACTATGTATCTTCAGTTCCAGAGTTGTTTTAAAAGAATTCGAATTCGAATGCGATAAGTATACGTATTAGTCGTCGTATCTAAGGTTTAGTCTCGGTGTGCAACTAAGTGTCCAATGTACTAATGTGTTTCTAAGATTTAATCTAACTAGTCTAACTCAGATACCCATTTGTAACCCGTGTCCACTAGTCTAACTCAGATACCCATTTGTAACCCGTGTCCCAACAGTTTAATTATAACAAGTCTTAATTAACATGTTTTAATTTAACTCATTTTAAGTTTACATTAATTTAGAAAAATCATCTAATTTAATTTAAACAAGTTTACAATTTAACTTCTTTTATTAAAACATAATTTATCTAAGAAATGTGATGTTTCCCCATGATGGGCTTGGGTTGAGCCCCTTGGGCCAATTGCGGGCCCATTACCAAATTCTTTTGATTATGAAATGATTCCTGGTTTGATTCCTAGTAACGAAATTTTCAAGAACGACTCGGATTTAAAACAAGAACTTGAAAAATTATTTTAGGTGGTTATTCCAAGTAAATTAACTAAATATCTTCTTTTTATTTTTAAATTTTCAAAAATATTAAATTTGCTGTTTAAATTCGAATCGTATAGTCGTCGCGCGTATTCGTTCGAATCGTCACCCGTACGAACACGGCGATAACTATACTTTTCAATGTAGATTTCTAATTATTGGATATCATTCAGAATGTTAAACTTCCAGATTTATTCGTACAGATCGTCACCTATACGAATAATCCATCGATTTAGCATTCACATAACAACATCCGTGTTAATTTGTTCTGTAAGGCCGCATATACGTTTATACATAATAAATCTTAACACATAATCATATGATGGTTCTGTATTGCCAGATAATTATCTGACTGATGAACCATGTTTTCTGAGTTCTGTTTCCCTGAAATGATTCTGAGTCTGTTGTTTGATAACATAAAATGATAATGATATATGATATAAACATGACATAAAATGAAACACGTATAGTTCGTACATGATTTCTGTTCATGGCACTGTTGAGATCACTGTTCCGGTACGATTCCGGCACTGATGTTACAGTCTCCCCTTGTTAGAGAAATTTCGTCCCAAAATTTAAAAGTCATTATCAGGTACGTCTTCCTCTGTAAACAGTTGGGGATACTCGGACTTCATGTGATCTTCGCGTTCCCAAGTAAATTCAGGTCCGCGCTTTGAGTTCCATCAAACCTTTACAATTGGAATACGGCTTTGTCTCGGTTGTTTAACTTTGCGATCCATAATCTCTAAAGGTTCTTCAATAAAATGAAACTGTTCATCAACTTGAATTTCTTCGATTTAAATGACGAGTGATTCATCAGCAAGGCATTTCTTTAAGTTCGAGACGTGAAACACGTCATGCACACCACTGAGTTCATCTGGTAATCTCAGTCTATATGCCACAGGACCAATACGCTCAATGATCTCGAACGGTCCCACGTATCGTGGTGCTAATTTGCCTTTCTTCCCAAAGCGTACTACACCTTTCCATGGGATACCTTCAACATGACACGGTCTCCCACTTGACATTCCAACGGCTTGCGCCGTTTATCGGCATAGCTCTTTTGTCTGCTCCTAGTAGCTTGTAGCCTTCGTTGAATCTGGGCAATCTTGTCAGTGGTTTCCTGAATAAGCTCTGGCCCAGTTATTCGATTATCTCCGACTTCAGTCCAACAGATCGGTGATCGACACTTTCGACCATACAAAGCCTCGAATAGTGAACATCCGATACTACTGTCACACCTCGAGCCGGCGGGGTAGGATCGGAGTCCCCGTCGGGCGGAAGGTTATCGGGGCGCAATATCGTGAATGATAATCGTGATGATCAGATTGTTTTCATAGCATCAATGTTAATAATAATTAAGCACAATGAAACATTAACTAGGATTACAAAGTTAAATTACAATTGTCAATGTTTGGTAATTTAACTAAGTAAACCTATCCAAAAGAATCAAATATATATATCTTGTATCTATACAAGATATCAAAAGAGATTCGTATTGATCTCAAAAAATGTGCTTCTTCCAAAGTCAACTAGGATCTATATCTGGGCATCCTAGCGTGCAATCCTGAATCTTAGCTTAATCCTGTGCGTCACTTGAGAAAGCATGTAAGAAAACAAAGTCAACACAATGGTTAGGGAGTTCGTGTAGTTTATGTAAAAATAGTTTAAAAAATCCTTTGAATGACAACCTTAACCTCACCATTAACCACCTATACCATCTGTTTTAGTATGCTTATATATAGGGCATATGTAGGGGACAAGCCCCAGCCACCGTCCCACCACATACCAAACCACATGATATATTGTTCGTGGTGATAATTAAGCGTTTGATCCTACATCTTCGATTCTGTAACATTCGATTCATTGAATTCGATTACCCTGTAATTGTTTACCTTGATTTCCTGAATGACAACCTTAACCTCACTAACAACCACCTATGTTATCCAACCTAGTATGCTTATATGTAGGGCATATGTAGGGGACAAGCCCCAGCCACCGTCCCACCACATACCGGGCTGCTTAACATATTGTTGTTAATGATAATTAAGCATTTCATTCCACTACCTTGATTCCATGACATATAATTCTTAACATTTGATTTCACTGAAAATGTATACTTTGATTTCCCGAAATGACAACCTTAACCTCACTAACAACCACCTATGATATCCAACCGAGTATGCTTATATATAGGGCATATGTAGGGGAAAAGTCCCAGCCACCGTCCCACCACATACCGGGCTGCTTAACATATTGTTGTTAATGATAATTAAGTGTTTCACTCCACCCTATTGATTCCATGACTTATGAGTATTGAGTTTGAGAGGCACCATTATGGACAGATGAACACCTTAGGGAATTCAGCATCCATCCATAAAGGTCCTAAATATGACTCGTGACGTGTTATGATAAAGGAACCTTCAAGTTGACACAAAGTCAACTAGAAGAACCCAAATCATTCTAGTCACTTGTCATAACCATGGATGAATCAATAAGAACACTGAATGACTAGTAGGGCTTGACCAATGTCAAGACGCGGCGGCCAATCAGTCTGTCTTACATGATTCTGACAATGAAGAACACTGATGACTAGTAGGGCTTGACCAATGTCAAGACGCGGCGGCCAACAGTCTGTCTTACGATGTCTTATAGCTTAAGCATACAAGTTTAACGCATTCACATAGTTTCACTGATGACTAGTAATGGTTGACACACAGGTCAAAACGCGGCGGTCATTAAGTCTATAGTCTGAACATTCCAATGTTTCAAGCATTCAAGTGTTCAAGTGTTCCAAGCATATCAAGTATTCGCGTGTTTCAAGCATTCCAAGTATATCAAGTATTCACGTGTTTTAAGCTTTCCATGCATAAAAGTCTTTCGAAACGAGTGTATCAAGTATTAGTGTTTAGTGTAAGTGTTTCAAAACCTTAGTATTGAGTATGTAGTTTAAACATAGAGTTTATAATTTAAACATTAAATGTATAATTTAAGCACATATCTTATAGCATAAGCATTTAGCTTAAAGTTTAGTATCAAGTTTATATCATAAGCGTCAAGCAAAAAGTTTAAACTTCAAGTCTATAGCGTAAGCCTCAAGCATATAGTTTAAGCTCCTAGTTTGTAGCATAAGCATCAAGCATTTAATTTCTAAGTTCCCAGTTTGAGCACAAAGTGTAAGTATAATGTAAATAAGTAGAGTGTAAATAGCATTAGCTATTTACACTATAGCCTTAGTCTTTAGTTTCCAAATGAGCGCTACAAGTTCAATTATTAGTAAAAGCATTATCAATAGTGTAAAAGCATTTAATGGCATTTTAATAATTGTTTAAAATGAATAACATGCTTCTCGGTCCCGATTAAAACAAATGGTTTGAAAAGGGACAAATGAACTCACCTTGCGTTTGAAGTGGTTGACTGTGTATAAACAATAATACGCGCTCTCGTTGTACTTGGTGTTATATTCACGATCCTGTAATGATTTCACGTTGTTTGTAACTTGTTAGTATACGTTTTAGGTAATTGAGTGTGTGCGTGTGTTAACCCTATCCGTAAGTCTCAGTCATGATCTTCATTCGGCTCGGTTCTATGGTTGTGAGTCATGCTATTACATAATCAATTTAATTGTATTGACAGGAGACTTAGCAATATAAACCCAAGAACAAGCTTAGGGTTATGGTTTAAGACTTCACATGTTGTTCTTGTTACACTTGAAACAATTGTTACAACTTGATGTTTAAGGTTGGTGATGGTTATTAACCCAATTCACCACCTTTGTAGTATGAGGTTACCCCCTTAACTTTGGTTTAAAGTTATGTTTATATATTTCTTTTTTTTTATATGGCCAACCAAGAAATTCTTGGGCCGGAAGAACCATATGGGCCGAATAAGAGTGAGCCATCATGGGCCAAATAGGTAATGTGTATTTGGGCCGAATAACCCTAGTGAACCGAATGTCACCGGTTGGGCCTTTCAATTGAGCCAACCTATCTACTTGGGCCGAATTATTGGGTCGGGTATCCCTGTGGCCCAATCCATTTGTCGTGGTCTAATCAACTAAGGTGGGCCGAAATAGGATGCGTTGGGCCAAATAACAAGTGTGGGCCGAAAGGTTTTAATGGGTCGAATAAATATATTGGGCCAACAAGGAGTGGGCCTAAGAAATCCCTTGGGTCCATTGTGTTTTCATGGACCTATCCGTATTTCTTCCGAACAGCAACGAGTTCAGCGAACCTGTTAGCATAAAACTAGGGTTCGGCTCTATTCCGGTGAACCTATAGGTTCGGTGACATATAGGTTCGCAGAAGGGGTTCGTCTCAACCAACAAAGGGTTCGGCAACTGGTTAGGTTCGGCTAAGGTTCACCCATGCATTCATGCATGGGTTCGGCTACTGGTTTCAGATTAAGGGTTCGGCCAACTGGGAATTCAACCTAAAAGGTTCGGCCATAGTTCGCTTGCAAGGCTGAAGGTTCGCCGGGGGCAGAAGGTTCGCCGGAGGTGAGAAGGTTCGGCTCCAGCAGCTGTTTGGTCGAGCACCACCTCACAAACCTGTTCATCATTTGCATCATCGACCTACGGGTCAATTTTATGGATGGTTCTATCATGTAGTGATGCAATAGTCGACCCTTAAGCGTGTAAGATGCGCACGGATTAGGGTTTTAACCGGGTGTGTGTGTGTGTGTGGTCGAACAAGATCCAAGAAACCCTATATTTTCGGACATTCATTTGATCATACCTCGAGAATGGCTGGATGAAACCTCAGATTGGTTGTACTTCCTTGTAGAGGGAGTCGAGGGCTTCGCGTGGACACCAAAAACACGTGATTCCGCCAAGAACCGAGCAAGATACGAAGGTTTAAAGTTTGAATGCTTAGAGAGAGAGAGGTGCGTGGGAGAGAGTCTAGAGGGAGAGAGAATAAGTAAAAATGAGGTGAAAGCCTCATTTGAGGCCTTAAATACCCCGAGGGTATTCGGGTTCGTTTCGGTTGCTCGGTTTTCGTCTCCGTTGCGTTTCCGAATCATAACGCGCGTTTTTAATAAGATAAAAGTAAAAGACTTTGTTTTAAATATTTGGAAGGTGGTTATTTCTAGTAAATAGTTTAAACATTATTTTCTTAATTTATTTATCGCAATTTATTATTTTTACGCGTTACGATAATTGTTTCGCGAATTTACGTATTTTAATTGGAAATAGTTACTTTTTAATTTATTTCTGATGAGTTTCAAAATTGTAAAACATGAAATATTTTATTTCCTTATATTTATTATAGTTTGTATCGTTTTCGTTTCGTCAGAAAACGTCACTTACGTGCGTTTTCGTACAGAACGCTAACTGTACGAACACGATCATACGTTTCACTTTCTGATTTTTGTTTTCTACTTTTCAGTCATCATTTTAGATCGTTAAACTTTCAGATTTATTCATACGGATCGTCACCTATACGAATAATTCGTCGGTTTAGCATTCTGTAACAACAACTGTTATAGTTTTGTTCTATTTAACCTCGCATACGTTTATACCTAATAATAACAAATCAAACATGTATACATCTGTTCATTATTGTCTGATGTGTTTCTGACTGTTTAAACCATAAGGTCTAAATCAATATTTCAGAAACATAGTATTATAGTTTGTGTTTAGCATCAAATGTTAATAGCTTCTAAGTATTTATCCTAGTTTGTACCTGAGTTACTGTACAGATTACTGTTTCGGTAACAATTCCGGCACAGATCTTACAACTACTATGATAACTGTTGTTGTAGGATAATTCAAACAGTGGCAAATGAGAATCCCAATTCCCACCGAAATCCAACAAACAGGTTCTCAACATGTCCTCCAGGTTCTGAATTGTATGTTCTCTTTGACCGTCCGTTTGTGGATGGTAAGCTGTACTCAGATTTAACTGCGTCCCTAGAGATTTCTTTAAGGATTGCCAGAACCTTGATGTAAATCTGCTGTCTCTATCAGAAATAATGGACAATGGCACACCGTGACGTACCACTATCTCATTGATATACAGTCTCGCCGGTTTATCCGTCGTGAAAGTCTCACGTATTGGCAAGAAATGAGCAGACTTCGTCAAACGATCGATGATAACCCAAATCGTATCGTGACCACTGGAAGTGCGGGGTAGCTTGGTAATAAAATCCATAGCTATTTGTTCCCACTTCCAGAGCAGAATCTCAGGCTGTTCCAATAAACCTGAAGGTTTCTGGTGTTCCGCCTTTACTTTCGTACATGTAAGACATCGGCCGACGTACTCGGCTATGTCTTTCTTCATTCCCGGCCACCAATAAAATCCACGCAAATCTTGGTACATTTTATCGGCGCCCGGATGCACGGAGTACTTAGTCTTGTGTGCTTCATCGAAGATAAGTCTTCTTAATTCGTCTACCGCCGGGATCCATATACGATCATGGTAGTAGATCACTCCATCAGGCTTAGTGTCAAATTGTTTCTCTGCTCCACAGTCTAATTCTTACTTCAAGTTTCCTCGATCAACTGATTCTTGTTGTGCCTGAATGATCTTGACACATAAGCTGGTCTGCAAAGTCATTCCCATTGCTCTAACGCGCAAGGGTTTGACTCGTTCCTTCCGGCTCAAGGCATCAGCTACAACGTTCGCCTTTCCCAGATGATACTTGATTACACAGTTGTAATCATTTAGAAGTTCAACCCAACGACGTTGTCGCATGTTGAGCTCCTTCTGATCAAAGATATGCTGCAGACTCTTGTGATCAGTGTATATGGTACATTAGGTGCCATATAAATAATGTCTCCAAATCTTCAGTCCGAAGATTACAGCTCCCAGTTCAAGATCATGAGTAGTGTAATTCTTCTCATGAACCTTTAACTGTCGTGAGGCATACGCGATAACCTTGTCTCGTTGCATGAGTACACATCCAAGTCCCTGATGGGAGGCATCACAATAAACAACAAAATCGTCACAGCCTTCTGGGAGAGATAAGATTGGAGCATCACATAACTTTTGTTTCAATGTATGAAAAGCATCTTCTTGTTTCTGCTCCCAGAAAAACGGTTCACTTTTCTGGGTTAACTTAGTGAGAGGCAAGGCTATCTTAGAAAAGTTTGAGATAAACCTTCTATAATAGCCCGCCAATCCCAGAAAAGACCGTATCTCTGTTGGTGTCTTCGGAGTATCCCAGTTCTTATTTGCTTCAATCTTGGAGGGATCCACATGTATACCCTCGATGTTGACTACATGACCCAGAAATTGAACTTCACTTAGCCAAAATTCACACTTAGAAATTTGGCATAAAGTTTCTCTTCTTTCAACAGCTCCAAGATCTTTCTGAGATGTTGCTCGTGGTCTGCTTTGCTTTTCAAATAAATCAATATGTCATCAATAAAACAATGAAAAACTGATCCAAAAATGGTTTGCTCACTCGGTTCAAGAGATCCATGAAAACCGCTGGTGCATTCGTCAATCCGAAAGGCATCACCATGAATTCGTAATGCCCGTATCTAGTTCTGAACGCCATCTTCGGTATATCTTCGTCTTGAACTCTGAGCTGATGATATCCAGACCACAAGTCAATCTTCGAGAAGTATTGGGCTCCTTGCAGTTGGTCAAACAAATCATCGATCCTCGGCAATGGATACCGATTGTTGATGGTTAGTTTATTCAGCTCGCGGTAGTCTATGCACATTCGAAACGATCCGTCTTTCTTCTTCACGAACAAGACTGGAGCTCCCCAAGGTGAGTAGCTCGGTCTGATGAAACCTTTATCAAGTAGCTCCTGTAGTTGATTCGACAATTCCTGCATCTCCGATGGTGCTAACCTGTAAGGAGATTTAGCAATAGGAGTTGCTCTAGGGATTAAGTCAATACGAAACTCTACCGGTCGCGCAGGTGGCAAACCTGGTAGGTCTTCGGGATATACTTCCAGATATTCTTTCACTACCGGCATATCTTGAATCTTTTTCTTGTCCTTCTCCTTCTCCACCACATGAGCCAGGAATGCTACGCACTGCTTCTGTAGACACTTACGCGCCTTTATGCAAGAGATGATTTTGACACTTCGTTTTGCTTGATCCCCTCTAACTTCCAATACACGATCGTTCTGCAATGGAACTCGAAGCAGCTTCTCAGAACAGATGACTTCCACCCGATTAGATGAAAGCAAATCCATTTTAACAATGATGTCGAAACTCCATCGGTGTCAAATCGATGGTGAATGTATGACCATTAAGTGTCAATGGGCAATTCCTATATACTGTGCTAACTGTGATCTGTTTCCCGTTAGGTACTTCTATGATATAAGGGGAATCTAACTGTTCCTCTATAAAATCTAGTTGGCATGCAAAATCGGTAGAGATAAAACTCTGATCCGCACCAGTATAAATAGAACAGATGCATAAAAGTCATGTAAGAGAAATGTACCAGTGACCACATTCGGGTCTTAGCGTGCAGCTGGAGCTCCTATAGCAAAAGCTTGTCCACAGGGTACTTGAACTGCCTGTTGTGCCTTCTTTGGGCAATTCTTTGCAAAGTGGCCTTGTTCACCACAGTTATAGCATACACCGTTGTTCTGGTTGTTGGGTGGAGGGAGAGCTAAAACAACATTGTTGATTGCTTGGTTTGGTGTCATCCTGCGTTGCTGGACCCAGTGTCCTTTTCTTCCACATCCCGTGTAATGACGGCATTGGTTGCTTGCAGCATGATGATACTGGCACTTGGTAAACAGGGGGTCTGGGCCAGTATATTGTTTCTTATGCACATTCTGTGGTGCCATGGCTACTTGGTTGAGTGGAGTAGCCATGGTGTAGTTCTTGATGGTCTTCTATTTCTTCTTCTAGTGATGATGGGGTTTCTTTGAAGACTCTTCCTTTCTCTTGCCAGTGTCAGCCTCTTTCTTCAAAGTTCCAGAGGCTACCATCAGATCAGTGAGTTTCCCAGACAAACTCACAGCAGAATCTACAGTAACAGGGTTTGCTGCAACAACTAAACCCTGAATGCAGGCGGGAAGTCCAACTACATATTGATCAACCCTCTTCTCCAATGTTGGTCCCATGTCTGGCACCAAAGCAACTAACTCGTGGTAACGAGTAGTATACCCCATATGATCTGCCCCTTTCATCACATGGTTTGACAACTCCACTTCCAGCTTCTGCAGCTCGTTCTTAGGGCAGAATTCAGTTCTCAACAGGGTCTTGAAATCTTCCCATGACATTGCCATAGCTTCTTCCCTTCCTCTTGCTCGAATCTGAGAGTTCCACCAAGTCAAGGCTCGTTTGTTGAAAGTGCCAGCGGAGTAACGAACCTTGTGATGCTCTGGACAACTACAGAGGTCCAGAGTAGTCTCAATATTTTATATCCATTGGATCAGACAAACGGCTCCCTCAGTGCCGCTAAAACTCGACGGTTTGCATCCCACAAAAGATTTGTAGAAATAGTTTGAAGCACTGCCAGAATTTCCACTTGCTTCTCCAGGTGAATTCCCAGTGTTGTTGCCGTCGTTCCGAATACGGTTGAGCATATCCGGTATTACTTCCTTGAGCTGATTAGTCAGCTGATTGCTTAGTAGAGTTGCTAAAGCAATCGTGGCAAGATCCAGTGCTTGAGTCGGGCTTGGGTTTCGAAGTGAAGAGTGTGGAGGAGGAGGTGGTGGTGGTGAATCAGCCGGTGATAGCATCGACGAGTGTGGAGCCAAATTGTGCGGTGGTGGTAACAGAGGAGGTTGTCTTAGTGGCGGCATTCTGATCATAACCATAAGAATATTGGTTAGTGCAGTGTTCGAATGCTGAAGACACAATGCAAATAAAATCCTAAGTCCTATGTTCTCTACATGCAAGGTCCCTAGGTTATAGTATAGGCCAAACCGTTTTAAATTAGTGACCTATGTTTCCCTATAACCATGCTCTGATACCAATCTGTCACACCCTGAGCTGGCGGGTTGGATCGACATCCCCGTCGGGCGGAAGGTTCTCGGGGCGCGATATCGTGAATGATAATCGGAATGATCAGATTGTTTACCTTGCACATGATATATGTAAATGAGAAACTGCTAAATGAAAATATAATTACAAAGTTAAATTACATCAGTTTAGTTCATAATTTAACTATGTAAATCTACTATCAACATCATAAGTCTTCAATCTTGTATCTGCACGAGATATACAAAGTAATATGTGAAATGATGTTTCAAAAATAGGCAAGTCCAAAAAGCTTGGTCCTCTAATTGGTATCCTAGTCCAAAAGAAACAACTCCTTAATTGACCTGTTCGTCACCTGAGAAGTCATGCAAAAATAAAGTCAACACATGGTTGGTGACTTCATTAAGTTTTATAAAAATGAATTTTGAATAACGTGAATGACAACCTTAACCTCACCATTAACCACCTATACCAAGTATGCTTATATATAGGGCATATGTAGGGTCGAACTTACCGCCCGCCCAGCCACCGGCCCACCACATACTAAACCACATGATATATTGTTCCTGGCGATAATTAAGCATTTCATCCCATAACTTTGATTCCATAGCATTTGATTCCATAGTATTTGACTTACCCTGAAAAAGTTTACCTTGGTCCCCCGAAATGACAACCTTAACCTCATCAATAACCACCTATGCTAACCAACCAAGTATGCTTATATATAGGGCATATGTAGGGTCGAACTTACCGCCCGCCCAGCCACCGTCCCACCACATACCGGATTACTTAACATATTGTTGCCAATGATAATTAAGAATTTCACTTCATTCACCTTCAATTTAGATTTTAGATTTCCACAAATAGATTCACCTTTAATCTCTTGAGTTCACCATGTATTCATGATTATTTCAAAACACTTGTAGAAATAAATATTAAATGATTAACTAAATTAATAATCAAACATTTAAATACAACTAAGACATGATGATTGGGCCTTATTTGACTCAATCAATTAGACTTAGTTGTTGGTGGTTGTCCAAGTTGTACCCTCTCACACGTGGCCCATATCAGGCATGACTCACAAGGAGTCTACCTGTGTGTGTCGGGACTTTAATGATGCCCATATCAGCTTGACTCACTAGTCTACTGTACATGTCGGGACTTTACGGATATCCTTTGCTTCTTGATCTTCTTTGATTCTTCTAATTTCGTTTTGATAGTTCACGTTATTGCCCATATAGCTTGACTACAAGAGTCTACTATTTATGCCGGGACTTTATGTGTGTTACACGTGGTCTTGATTTCTATACAACTGACATCCACCTTAACTCAAGCATTAATGATTTCATTAGATTTTAATGATTTCATTATTTCAATGATTCACACACAGTTATGATTTCCTGGATTTCCTTGAGTCTCTTGATTTTGATCTTTAGAATTCCATGATTTGACAATGATTATAGATTTATGAGTAGGATCCTTAGTTTACTGATCACACACTGGATTTGATTTCCATTGCTTTTGATCTTTAGCTTTTGTTCTTTTGATTTCACTTTGAATTTAGATTCTGGAATTTGAATTCGATGGACTAAGGGTTTGTTTAGAGTTTTGAATTTAGGTATTACTCAAAAGAGTAATTAACTATCTTGTAAGTTATTTCTGTATAACAGTTACCTAGATAGGAGTCTAGGAGTATAAATAAGCATATATAATAAACAATAATAATTAAAAGCATATACGTAAAACAATTTAAATAAAACAGTTTACGCATGCTTCTCAGCCCCGCGTTTGAAAACAAAAATGTTTAGAAAAGGGGTAATGAACTCACTTGTGTTGCTTTGTACTGTACTACCACAAAATGTGCACTCTTTATATGTAGACTATGTATCTTCAGTTCCTGAGTTGTTTTAAAAGAATTCGAATGCGATAAGTATACGTATTAGTCGTCATATCTAAGGTTTAGTCTCGGTGTGCAACTAAGACTCCTATGTACTAATGTGCTTCTAAGATTTAATCTAACTAGTCTAACTCAGATACCCATTTGTAACCCGTGTCCCAACAGTTTAATTATAACAAGTCTTAATTAACATGTTTTAATTTAACTCATTTTAAGTTTACATTAATTTAGAAAAATCATCTAATTTAATTTGAACAAGTTTACAATTTAATTTCTTTTATTAAAACATAATTTATCTAAGAAATGTGATGTTTCCCCATGATGGGCTTGGGTTGAGCCCCTTGGGCCAATTGCGGGCCCATTACCAAATTCTTTTGATTATGAAATGATTCCTTGTTTGATTGCTTGTGCAATCCATCATAGATAGTTCAGATGACCATCTAATGAAATTATACATTATCATAAGTTGTTTAAAGATTAGTGTTAGTTGTAAAACCAATAATTTATCCTTAAACCATGATTTTGATTCTTTGGAATATTCCATGCATGTTAAGCTCAGTTGATGATCACCATCTATGTTTAAGTAATAACAAGGTTTACAATATCCCTTGTTATTCCAAACCCAAGTCTCTTAACCCTTATTGTTATTACTATGGCCTTAGTATGTTTCACATGTACACATACTAACTTCCCATGCATGTTGATCGTAACCCATTCCATTCGAAAGTTTAGGTTCAAAACCCCCAAACACTTAGGTTCGCTGCCATCCCTCTAGTTTAAGGGGCCTAAGGTTTGGCTAATTAGAGTTCACACTAAATAGGTCGGCCAACAGAGGGTAGGTTCGCTGCCCCTGGGTTTTAACATAAGGTTCGGCCATGCATGGAATTGGTTCGTTCATCATCAGGTTCGTAACCATACATAGCTCCCAGGTTCGTGGCAACTCAGGTTCGGCTAATTGTGGATAGGTTCGTGGTCTCATTGGCTCACCCGAGGAAGTAGGTTCGTGATTGCATGGGTTCGGCTGACATGGGTTCGTTGGTCATACGTTCGCCAAGTTAGGGTTCGGCTATCATAGTTCTTGGTTCGTGTAGGGGAGGGTTCGGCTAGGACACGTGGTTGGCAGCATGTAGGTTCATGGCCACCTGTTTCTTTCAAGGGTTCGGCCAACATGTAGAAGGTCCGGCTAGGTCAACCGAAGAAACCCTAGGTTCGTAGGTCAAGAGCTTTGACAGAATGTTGGTTCGGCTGATAGATGGTTCGGCCATGGCTGGGTTCGCTGACTTGCACCCTTGAAATCCCACTATTCATCATCTTCTCCATCACTTCTGCCTGTTACATATCCATTCCTAGGGCTTTCTAGTTGTTTACCATGGCTTATTTCAAGATTTCTAAGTGTTTAAAACCTGTTATAACAATAATAACTACAAGAATCGTGATTTACCCTATAAACCGAAATAAAGTTGAAATTTACCTCGAAATTGGTGGATGGAAGCTTAGATCCCTTGTACTCTCGTGATCTACGTGATGAGATGGTCGTTTTGACACCAAGAATGCTTGAAATGGTTGAGAATTGATTGTGATCTTCTAGAGAGAAGGTAGAGAAAATTTCTAGAGAGAGATTAGGACGAATTTGGGAATAAGATTAGCTTGGTGGAGGTGGTTGTGGCATTGAAGAACCACATTAAATGATTCAAATAAAACGGGTATGATCGGTCTCGCTCGGTTTCGCGTAGAAACGTCGGTTCTTCGTGGTTTTCGTAACGAAACGACTCAGATTTAAAACAAGAACTTGAAAAGTTATTTTAGGTGGTTATTCCTAGTAAATTAACTAAATATCTTCTTTTTATTTTTAAATTTTCAAAAATATTAAATTTGCTGTTTAAAATCTAATCGTACAGTCGTCGCGCGTATTCGTTCGAATCGTCACCCGTACGAACTCGGCGATAACTATACTTTTCAATGTTGTTTTCTAATTATCGGATATCTTCAAGATTTCTTCGTACAGATCGTCACCTATACGAATAATCCGTCGATTTAGCATTCACATAACTACATCCGTGTTATTTTGTTCTGTAAGGCCTCACATACGTTTATACATAATAAATCTTAACACTTAATCATATGATGGTTCTGTATTGCCAGATAATTATCTGACTGATGATCCATGTTTTCTGAGTTCTGTTTCCCTGAAAGGATTCTAAGTCTTTTGTTTGATAACATAAAATGATAATGATATATGATATAAACATGACATAAAATGAAACATGTATAGTTCGTACCTGATTTATGTTCATGGCACTGTTGAGATCACTCTTCCGGTACGATTCCGACACTGATGTTACAGGGATCTACTTGAATACCGTTTTCATTCATTACGTGCCCAAGAAATTTGTGACAATCCGACATTTCAGGATTCACACCGCTAATCCAAAAATAACCGAAATAATACGAAATCAAACAAAAACAAACTACAAGGGTTAGAATAGAACAAAACAAGTGTACAAACACTTGAATAGTAAGAATTTAACATGCAATTAAAGAAAATACACAATTTTTACTTTTAAGAGTCAAAATTTACTTAAAAATCAAATAAAAATTCGAATTAGCATTAAAATCTAGAAGTTAATCGAATTAAATTTCAATAATCGTCATGAATATGATTATAAGTAATTATCATACGTTATTGGAACAATTTATCAGCGAATTAAACTCAATTAGTAGTGCAAAAGTCGAAACCATCATCTATGATATTAGAACTCTCATAATTCGACTTCAACATCACAAATTGAACACTCCAGAGCATCAATCGGCACCCTCAGAGGGATTAGCACAAGTCAATTCAATCTGAGAAGCCATAGAAAGAATACCTAGATCGTGAGTCAGCCGAACCACAAGCTTGTAATCGAGCTACTTCAATCCGACATCAAATCAAGTAAGTGATTACTCCTAAACAACCTAAAGTGGCCGACTAAGGATAACCATATACTAATTTTTATCTATAACATCGAATCATATGAATTTGAGTTCTAGGGTTCATTAAACAAAACGATTTGGGGGTTTCGTATCAAATGAATTTGTTAATCAAATTAAACACCACAGACAACTTCGAAATTCATGTTTGATCGAAAACCATGTATCAATTTCAGAAAACAAGAACGAATTCTATGGTTTCAAGTTCTAGGGTTTCTTATTGAAACGGTTTTGGGAGTTTCGGTCTAGAGGTGTTTAAAAATCTAATCAAATGGTACTTTTAGCTTCAGAAAACCCAGATTAATAATAACCCTATACTAATTTTGTGAAACAAAAACGAATTGTTAGATTTCGATTTCTAGGGCTTATGGGTTAAAACGAAATGGGGTTTCGGATGCAAAAGAGTATGAAAAACAAATCAATATATACAGAAAGTTTCGAAATTCAATGTTCAATAAAAACCCTATGATTTTTCAAGTTAACTGATACGAATTTGATACAGAGTGGATGATGGGTTTTCATACGCTAGTTCGAACCTTTTTCATCACTTTATGGAGTTCTGAATTGATTAATTATCAAATTAAGAACATGTTTAAACTCGTTTGGGTCTTTAGAAACATAGCCCCATGATTATGGGTTTGATCGAGTTCGAATTTTGGGTCTTGGATGGTATTAGGTTCGAAATAAGATAAACAAGAGGGAACCGGGCTGGTTACACATAAAACAATTAAATTGGGCTTTCTGTTGCAAATGTTCGGTGGGCTGATATGGTAGAGTGTGGGTGTTTGGGGTTGGAGGTCGCGGGTTCGAACCCGGGCTCCACCTATTTTTGATAATTAAAACTATTTTGGTGTTTTACTCGTAACTTCTTCGTTTTACCTCCGTTTCGACTCGTTCAAGTTGCGTTGGAACCATAACCGGATCCCGAACAATATAAAATAATAAAATTTATATTTTAACCCGAAAACATAACTGCGTATAGTTACGCTTATTTAAATAAAATCGTATACGATTATATGATTAAATTAAACGATTTTAAAGTCACGCGTATTCATATATGCACATTTCTAACACTCTAACATGCGTGTGTTGACATGTATGTGATTTCACACACAAAATGACATCCCGAATAACGCAACATTATTGTTTAAACACAGTTTTTTCGTAGAGGATTATCTACGCGATTCCACGTGTGTTGATCATTCTGTTTGCCATCAAAGGTGCGTACATGACCCCTTTTCTTATTTTAGCTGTTTTGGGGGAGAAAACATGTGCAACAAACATTTTAGATACATATCATTTGCATGAGTTAGCTGTTTACATTAAGTGCGAACATAGCATTACAAGTCCTTACATATCGAACCGTTTAGTTTGCGTAGTGCAAAGCGTGGTAGTTGGAAATAGATCTAATAGGTTTGACAAACCTCACTTGGTAGATTGTAGGTCTACGCAAGTGTTTGACTAGCCAATTCAAACATTACTATTGTTTGTGCTAGACAATAGTGGAAAGGCAAACAACACTCTAAAAGTCAGCTTCGGTGTCGACCGCTTATGTAAATAGTACAAATGACTAGCTATCATGACTATGCATGTGTGATTATGTTATCTGCAAACATTTCATTTCGAAAAGTTGTTTTAAACATTTATGATCAAACAAACCTGTGTATGCACCAACCTTTGTGTTGACTTGATTTACATGTTTTCTCAGGACGCTAAGGTACACGAACAAGCAAGCATGGACTAGGAGATCGAGTCTCATGCATATTTTACATTACAGTTGTTATTGGATTTGAATATTTAAGACCTTGAGTTGTAATTTACATTTTATAAACCGTTACGTTTATTATTGTTTTAAAACGCTTCCGCAAACTTTGAAAACTTTGATATTACAGTTTAGACCAAAGTTATGTTTGAAAAGCATATAGAGGTCTTCATTATATCTAATGATCTGAGATCCTGGTTTGTCACGTCCCAAACGGTATGATTTCGTTAGTTGAAATTTGGGGGTGTGACAGATTGGTATCAGAGACATTGGTTATAGCGAACTAAGTTTGCATTGGTAGACTTAGACTATAATTGTTAGACATTAGACACTTGTTTACACAACTGATTTTTGCTTAGTATTTATACATAAGTGTTGTGTAACAGATATGGCATCATCGTCTAAGCGTATTCATGATGAGGAGCCACAAGCTGTGGAAGTCCAGGCATATAAGAAAAGGAGGTTGGAGCCAGTGGATGATACTATCCACTATGGTGAGGATATTCACATTAGACCTTGAAGGAGCAGCCATTATCGGCAATGGTTCCCTGATCTTATCCGTAGCTGGGTACGCGAGGAGAGAGTGCCTCCACCACCCACTACTACCTCTACTACTGGCATTTGGACATTACCGGCTCTAGGGTATTCGCTAGAGCAATCGTTTGCTGCATTTGTGGCACGTATGGATCGAGAGATCCGTAATATGCGCCAGGCAGCAGGGGCAATCACAGGATTGTTAGAAAGCAACAACTGGATTATGGAGAAATGGAGGAGTCTTAAGGAGGAGCTAACTCGTACAGACGAGTTACATGAGAATCTGGTGGAAGATGTGGAGATGATGCTAAATGCTATCGTTGAGCTCACCGACCGACTGCAAGATGCTGAATTTCGTGCAACTATGGTCGAGGCACGACAACAAAAGACGGAATTACGTGCAACTATGGCCGAGGCAAGGGCCGAAGAGGCCATTGCACTATCTAATGCGGTTATAGATGGAACCAACATAGTTGGGGATTTGGCTAAGCAGGCATTGACACTTGTCACCGAACATATACAGTATGATCACGGTGCAGGGGGTGGTCCACCAGAGCAGGCTGATTCATCTCCTAGTGTTGCACCACCAAATGGTGGAGCTTAGATATTTTTATGTTATTTATTTTTCAGTTAATAAACCTATATGAGTGGGATGTACTCATAACAAATAAAATATCATGTTTAGTTGATTACCTACAATTAATGAAAAGAAATTATCTTTATGAGAACTAGTATTTCGATAACAATGATTGATTGTTGTGTTTGCATATGCATGAATGGTGATTATGTAATCTCATTACGTATATTGTAAATGTGAAGATAATGGCCGGAGAGAACGTAAGTATGACAGTTGCTGAGCTCAATGAGCTGATCAATAACAGGGTCACGAAGGCTATCACGAACTACACCCAGACACACACGACAGGACCACAAGGTCCAGCAGGGGGATTGGTGAACCCACAGGTGTGCATGTTCAAGGCGTTCTTGGACTGCAAACCTCATAATTTCAAAGGATCGGAAGGGGCCATAGGAATCCTACGATGGATTGAAAAGGCAGAATCAGTGTTTGAGATGTGCAACTGTCCTGAAGGGAGTAAAGTTAAGTACGCTACTGGAACTTTGGAGGGTCCAGCATTGACCTGGTGGAACTCCAACGTTCAAACACTGGGATTGGGTGAGGCCAATGCCCTAACTTGGAATGGTTTCAAGACATTACTGCAAGAGGAGTATTGCCCTCGCAGTGAAATACAAAAGCTGGAAGATGAGTATTGGCATCTAAAGATGGAGGGGTCTAACATCGAGGAGTACACTACTCGGTCACAGCAATTAGCCAGACTCCTACCACACATGGCTAATCCACCGAACAAGTGGATTGAGAGGTACATTGGGGGATTAGTGCCTCAGATCCAGGGGTTAGTCACTTCTGCAAATCCCACAACTATTCAACAAGATGTTCGGTTGGCGCATCAACTGACTGATCAGGCAGTGCTACAAGGAACTCTGCCTAAACGAACAACAACTACTAAGGTGGGAGACCACAAGCGGAAGTGGGAAGGCAACAACTCCAAGAATTTCAACCAACAATCGTTTCAGCAGAACCGCAAGCAGGATTCAAACAAGACTTATCACAATTCAAACAGTGGTCAGCAGTCATCTGGGGGGGTATGTTGGTAAATACCCAAAGTGCAACAAGTGTGGATCCCATCATGTTGGGAATCAGTATGATAAGTATAGGTGCCAACGGTGTGGTAAAGCAGGGCATGCAGCTAAAGACTATCGTGGGTAACTACAAAACAATTCCAACAATCAGAACAACAACCATAACAACACTCAAAAGGGGTGTTATGAGTGTGGTAAGCAGGGGCATTTCAAAAAGGATTGCCCACAACTTAAGAAGGGCGGGACTAATGATGCAAATGGCAACGGTAACGGCAACGGCACCAACAACAACAATAGTAACAACAACAATGGTGCTAGGGGCAGGGCGTTTGTGATTGGAGGACGTCAAGCACGGGAGGATCCCAACATCGTTACGGGTACGTTCCTCTTGAATAATCATTATGCCTCTATGGTATTTGATACTGGTGCAGACCGGAGTTTTATATCTAGTACATTTTCTAAGTTGCTAAATATTAGTCCTACTGCCTTAGAAAACCCATACACTGTAGAACTAGCTGATGGCAAGTTAATTGTAGTAGAACATATCCTTAAAGGATGTATCCTTGATTTGATGGGTCAAACACTAGAAATTGACCTTATGCCTATCACGTTAGGCAGTTTTTATGTAGTCATTGGCATGGTCTGGTTGTCCAAACACCAGGCTGAAATAGTATGCGATGAAAAGATCGTCCGTATACCTCTTTCACATGGAGAGACACTGTATGTACAAGGTGAGAAGAGCAGTACGCCACTGTGTCTCATATTTTGTATGAAGGCACACAAATGTCTGCGTAAAGGTCATACAGCAGTTATAGCACTTATAAGTGAGAAGCCGGTAGCTGAGAAGAAGATCGAAGACATCCCAGTAGTTTGTGAATTTCCTGAAGTGTTTCCAGAAGACCTACCAGGATTACCGCCTATCAGACAAGTGGAATTTCAAATCGACCTTACACCAGACGCAGCACCGATAGATAGGGCGCCTTATCGACTTGCATCGTTCGAAATGCAAGAGTTATCTACACAACTGCAAGAGTTATTGGATAAGGGTTTTATACGACCTAGTTTTTCACCATGGGGAGCTCCAGTCTTATTTGTTAAGAAAAAGGACGGGACTTTCCGTATGTGTATCGATTATCGGGAACTTAACAAGGTTACCATCAAAAACCGGTATCCTTTACCTAGAATTGACGATCTGTTCGATCAGTTGCAAGGTTCGAGTTACTACTCGAAGATTGGTCTCAGATCGGGTTACCATCAACTCAGAGTCCAAGAGGAAGATATTCCAAAGACAACATTCAGAACGCGTTATGGCCATTATGAGTTCTTGGTCATGCCTTTCAGGTTGACAAACGCTCAAGTAGTATTCATGGATCTCATGAATCGAGTTTGCAAACCTTATCTTGATAAGTTTGTCATTGTTTTCATTGATGACATTCTCATCTATTCTTAGACTGAGGAGGAGCATGCTGAACATCTTCGATTGCTCTTAGAATTACTGAAACAGAACAATTGTATGCTAAGTTCTCGAAATGTGACTTCTGGATGCGAGAAGTTCAATTCTTGGGTCATATAGTGAATGAAAAGGGCATACATGTTGATCCATCAAAAATTGAAGCAATTAAGAATTGGGAAGCACCAAAGACCCCTACCGAGGTACGAAATTCCTTGGTTTGGCAGGTTATTATCGACGATTCATTGAAGGTTTCTCAAAGATCGCTCAACCACTTACAGCTCTTACTCACAAAGGAACGAAGTATAACTGGACGGATAAACAGGAAGCTACATTCCAGCTATTGAAACAGAAACTCTGCAGTGCACCGATTCTGTCCTTACCGGAAGGGACGGAAGACTTTGTGGTATATTGTGATGCATCTGCACAGGGTTTGGGATGTGTGTTGATGCAACGTGATAAGGTGATTGCTTACGCTTCAAGGCAGCTACGGCCACATGAAAAGAATTACACAACCCATGACTTGAAGTTAGGGGCAATGGTATTTACTTTGAAAATCTGGAGGCATTATTTATATGGAACCAAGTTTACCGTTTACACTGATCATAAGAGTTTGCAACATATCTTTGATCAGATGGAACTCAATATGAGACAGTGACAATGTGTCGAGCTGTTGAATGACTACGAATGCGCAATCAAGTACCATCCGGGAAAAGCTAATGTGGTAGCTGATGCTCTAAGCAGAAAGGGCACAAGATCGACAAGACGGGTTCGCGCACTTATGATGACGATACATACTGACTTACCTGACAAGGTACGCAGTGCTCAGCTTCCAGCCTTAGAAAAGGATAACTTGGAACAGGAATCCTTACGGGGAATGGAAAAACAATTGGATGTTAAGTCTGATGGAACTCATTATTTCATTAATCGACTTTGGATACCTTTGTATGGGGGTTTAAGAAAACTCGTGATGGATGAAGCGCACAAGTCCAGATATTCAGTCCATCCGGGATCAGACAAGATGTATCATGACTTAAAGGCACTGTATTGGTGGCCTCACATGAAAGTTGACATTGCTAAGTACGTTAGCAAGTGTTTGACTTGTTCTAAAGTCAAAGTTGAATATCAAAAACCATCTGGTTTACTGCAACAACCAGAAATACCGATGTGGAAATGGGAACATATTTCGATGGATTTCATTACTAAGTTACCCCGTACACCAAGTGGTTGTGATACGATATGGGTAATTGTTGACCGATTAACAAAATCTGCACATTTCTTGGCAATTAAAGAAACTGACAAAATGGAGAAACTGACTCGTATTTACATCAAGGAAGTGGTAGCGCGGCATGGCGTGCCAATCTCTATCATATCAGATCGCGATGCCCGATTCACTTCAAACTTTTGGAAATCTCTCCATAAGTCATTGGGAACTCGTTTAGACATGAGTACTGCCTATCATCCACAAACTGACGGTCACAGTGAACTTACAATCCAAACGCTCGAGGATATGTTACGAGCTTGTGTCATTGATTTTGGTGACAGCTGGGAAAACCACTTATCGTTAGTGGAATTCTCTTACAACAACAGTTATCATACAAGTATTCAGGCAGCACCGTTTGAAGCTTTATACGGTCGCAAATGTCGTTCACCGGTTTGCTGGGATGAAATTGGTGACAGTCAGATTACAGGTCCTGAACTAGTGCACGAAACGACAGAGAAGATAATTCAAATCCGGAACCGTATGGCAGCGGCTCGGGATCGACAAAAGAGTTATGCTGACAAACGTCCTAAGCCATTGGAATTTCAAGTAGGAGACCGATTTCTTCTAAAGGTATCACCTTGGAAAGGTGTGATATGATTCGGCAAGCGCGGGAAGCTTAGCCCACGTTACGTAGGACCTTTTGAGATCCTGAAAAGGATTGGTCCGGTTGCGTATCAACTTCAACTACCGGATGAACTCAGCGGAGTTCATGATTTCTTTCACGTTTCGAACTTAAAGAAATGTCTTTCTGATGAGACATTGATTGTACCACTTGAGGAAATACAAGTGGACGAACAGTTACGATTCGTTGAAGAACCAGTTGAAATCATGGACCGGGAGGTCAAATAGCTCAAACAAAGTAAGATTCCGATAGTCAAAGTCCGGTGGAATTCAAGACGTGGACCTGAATTCACATGGGAAAGGGAAGATCAAATGATGAAGAAGTATCCTCATCTGTTCAAAACAACAACTGCAAACACTGTGAAGGCACGTTAAATTTCGGGACGAAATTTCCTTCAACAAGGGGATGACGTGATGCTTCACACTTCAACACTTCAGATTTCAAACTGTAAGCACAAACATTTTATACAATTGGTTTTGTTATAAACATGTGTGCTACATTACAACATTTTATGTGCTACATTTCATATGTTACAGGTCATGGTAGTACATACATGATTAGTTTCAAACATTTGCTATGTACGAGGTTACATAGTACAAACAGTTGCGAACATTCACTAGGTGCAAGGTTACACACCACAGTATGATGAAACACAAACAGTCACAGTTAGGTGTACTAACTGGTGTGCACGCAAACAGTTACATATAACGATCACACTTAGCTGTGATGCTGCAAACATCGAACCATGTGTGTGAGTACACACAAGCACACAAAATGATCAGACATCATGCTAACACGTACATCTGAACTCGCAAGTAGTTTCCTAACTACTTTTAAAATTAACTAATTTTCGGGACGAAAATTCCTTTAACAAGGGGATGATGTGACAATCCGACATTTCCGGATTAACACTGTTAATCCAAAAATAACCGAAATCATAAGAAATTTAACAAAAACAAACTACAAGGGTTAGAATAGAACAAAACAAGTGAACAAACACTTGAATAGTAAGAATTTAACATGCAATTAAAGAAAATACACAATTTTGCCTTTTAAGAGTCAAAATTTACTTAAAAATCAAATAAAAATTCGAATTAGCATTAAAATCCAGAAGTTAATCAAATTAAATTTCAATAATCGTCATGAATATGATTATAAGTAATTATCATACGTTATTGGAACAATTTATCAGCGAATTAAACTCAATTGGTAGTGCAAAAGTCGAAACCGTCATCAATGATATTAGAATTCTCATAATTCGACTTCAACATCACAAATTGAACACTCCAGAGCATCAATCGGCACCCTTAGAGGGATTAGCACAAGTCAATTCAATCTGAGAAGCCACAGAAAGAATACCTCGATCGTGAGTCGTCCGAACCACAAGCTTGTAATCGAGCTACTTCAATCCGACATCAAATCAAGTAAGTGATTAATCCTAAACAACCTAAAGTGGCCGACTAAGGATAACCATATACTAATTTTGATCTATAACATCGAATCATATGAATTCGAGTTCTAGGATTCATTAAACAAAACGATTTGGGGGTTTCGTATCAAATGAATTTGTTAATCAAATTAAACAGCACAGACAATTTCGAAATTCATGTTTGATCGAAAACCATGTATCAATTTCAGAAAACAAGAATGAATTCTATGATTTCAAGTTCTAGGGTTTCTTATTGAAACGGTTTTGGGAGTTTCGTTCTAGAGGTGTTTAAAAATCTAATCAAATGGTACTTTTAGCTTCAGAAAACCCCGATTAATAATAACCCTATACTAATTTTGTGAAACAAAAACGAATTGTTAGATTTCGATTTCTAGGGCTTATGGGTTAAAACGAAATGGGGTTTCGGATGCAAAAGAGTATGAAAAACAAATCAATATATACAAAAAGTTTCGAAATTCAATGTTCAATAAAAACCCTATGATTTTTCAAGTTAACTGATACGAATTTGATACAGAGTGGATGATGGGTTTTCATACGCAAGTTCGAACCTTTTTCATCACATTATGGAGTTCTGAATTGATTAATTATCAAATTAAGAACATGTTTAAACTCGTTTGGGTCTTTAGAAACATAGCCCCATGATTATGGGTTTGATCGAGTTCGAATTTTTGGTCTTGGATGGTATTAGATTCGAAATAAGATAAACAAGAGGGAACCGGGCTGGTTAGGCATAAAACAATCAAATTGGGCTTTCTGTTGCAAATATTCGGTGGGCTGATATGGTAGAGTGTGGGTGTTTGGGGTTGGAGGTCGCGGGTTCGAACCCGGGCTCCACCTATTTTGGATAATTATAACTATTTTGGTGTTTTACTCGTAACTTCTTCGTTTTACCTTCGTTGCAACTCGTTCAAGTTGCGTTGGAACCCTAACGGGATCCCGAACAATATAAAATAATAAAATTTATATTTTAACCTGAAAACATAATTGCGTATAGTTACGCTTATTTAAATAAAATCGTATACGATTATATGATTAAATTAAACGATTTTAAAGTCACGCGTATTCATATATGCATATTTCTAACACTCTAACATACGTGTGTTGACACGTATGTGATTTCACACACAAAATGACATCCCGAATAACACAACGTTATTGTTTAAACACAGATTCTTCGTAGAGGATTATCTACGCGATTCCACGTGTGTTGATCATTATGTTTGCTATCAAAGGTTCGTACACGGCCGCTTTTCTTATTTTAGCTGTTTTGGGGGAGAAAACATGTGCAACAAACATTTTAGATACATATCACTTGCATGAGTTAGTTGTTTACATTAAGTGCGAACATAGCATTACAAGTCCTTACATATCGAACCGTTTAGTTTGCCGTAGTGCAAAGCATGGTACTTGGAAATAGATCTATTAGGTTTGACGAACCTCACTTGGTAGATTGTAGGTCTACGCAAGTGTTTGACTAGCCAATTCAAACATTACTATTGTTTGTGCTAGACAATAGTGGAAAGGCAAACAACACTCTAACAGTCAGCTTCGGTGTCAACCGCTTATGTAAATAGTACAAATGACTAGCTATCATGACTATGCATGTGTGATTATGTTATCTACAAACATTTCATTTCGAAAAGTTGTTTTAAACATTTGTGATCAAACAAACCTGTGTATGCACCAACCTTTGTGTTGACTTGATTTACATGTTTTCTCAGGACGCTAAGGTACACGAACAAGCAAGCATGGACTAGGAGATCGAGTCTCATGCATGTTTTACATTACAGTTGTTATTGGATTTGAATATTTAAGACCTTGAGTTGTAATTTACATTTTACAAACCGTTACGTTTATTATTGCCTTAAAACGCTTCCGCAAACTTTGAAAACTTTGATATTACAGTTTAGACCAAAGTTATGTTTGAAAAGCATATAGAGGTCTTCGTTATGTCTAATGATCTGAGATCCTGGTTTGTCACGTCTCAAACGGTATGATTCCGTTAGTTGAAATTTGTGGGTGTGACAAAATTGAACTTCTCTTAACCAAAACTCACACTTGGAGAATTTGGCATATAATTTCTCATGTGCGAAAAGTTCTAAAATTAATTTCAAGTGTTGAGCGTGTTCTTGTTGGTTCCGAGAATAAATGAGAATATCATCAATAAACACAATCACAAATTTATCCAGATAAGGTCTACAGACTCGATTCATTAGATCCATGAAAATTGCACGCGCATTCGTTAATCCAAACGACATTACTAAAAATTCGTAATGTCCGTGTCGAGTTCTGAAAGCAGTTTTAAGAACATCATCATCATGAATTCTTAACAGATGATATCCAGATCCTAAATCGATTTTTGAAAAATAAGTAGCACCTTGTAATTGATCAAACAGATCATCTATACGTGGCAAAGGATAACAATTTTTGATTGTTAGTTTATGAGTTCCCTGTAGTCAATGCACATCCTGAATGAACCATCTTTCTTTTTCACTAAAAGAATTGGTGCTCCCCAGGGTGAGAAACTAGGTCTAACAAAACCTTTGTCTAACAGTTCCTGCAATTGACCTGACAGCTCTTGCATCTCTGAAGGTGCTAAATGATAAGGAGCTTTAGCTATAGGTGCTGCACCTAGAATCAAGTCAATACGAAATTTGACTTGTCTCACTGGAGGTAATCCTGATATATCCTCAGGAAAATCCTTGACTACTGGGATATCTTCAATACGTTTTTGTGCAGAACAGTTCTCAATCACATGTGCCAGAAAGGCCTGACAACCTTTCCGTAAAAATTTATGAGTTTGCATACAAGAAATGATACCAAGTTTTCTACCGGCTCGTTCTCCTTGAACTATCAGTGTATTACCATCAGGTAAAGGGATACGGATCACCTTGTTTTGACACACAACTTCCGCTTGGTTATCAGAAAGCCAGTCCATACCGACTACAACATCAAACTTCCAAGCTCAATAGGAAGTAAATTGATATGAAAAAGATGATCATTCAAATTCAAGGAACACTCTTGAATGACACTGTTAGTTTTGATCAATTTGCCATTAGCAAGTTCAATAACATAAGGAGTTTCTAGATCTACCGTAGGCAATGATAGTAATGATGCAAACTCAGGAGAGATAAAACTCTTATCTGCCCCAGTATTAAACAGAACTGATGCGTAAAGATTATTAAGAAGAAACGTACCAGTGACGATGTTTGCATATGCCTCACCTCGGTCGCACCAATCTGAAAAGCTCTTCCCCTAGCTTCATTTCCAGGATTGGTGTTGTTGTTCGGACAGTTTCTTATAAGATGGTCAAGACTTCCACACTTGAAGCATGACCGGATTGTTTGAGTGGTTTGTCGTGGTGCTTGGTTTAATGGTTGAGCAGGAAAATTACAATATCGAGCGTAGTGTCCTACTCGATTGTAGTTCAAACAAACAGGACATGGTCATGTGTGATGGAATGGACACTTGTTGCATTTGGGCGCCCGCCCCGTGTAAACTTTCCTTTCAGGAACAGTTGCACCATAGTTCTATACTATTGGTTTGCTCTTACTAGTCTCAGCCAGAGCCTTTGCTTTGGTTTTTCCAAACCACTTTTGTTTGGTACCTTTAGAAACATTTGAGGTACTGACATCACTACGGCTCACCGCCGTCTGAGTTTTTGTGGACAAAGTACCACTCCTTACTTCCTCATCGGTAAGTTTAGTGGTCAACAGAATTGTACGTTTAAGAGTTGAGGGTTTAGCTGCCGTCACCATTCTCCGAATCTGGGGAACCAGACCTTTAATGTACTTCTCAATCAAAGCTGTTTCCGTAGGAAACATATTGGAAAGTAAGAAAGTATGTTCATGAAACTGATCGGTATAAGCTAAACAATCAGCACCGATCATCGAGTGATTCCAGAATTCCTTTTAGAGTTTTTGAATTTCAGTGATTGGGCAGTACTCTGACATAATCAGAGTTATGAAATCGTTCCAGCCCATAGAATCAACTGTAGCTGAGCCCAAAGTTTTAGCCTGGGTATTCCACCAGGTTAGAGCCGAGTCTTTCAAAGAACAAGCAGCATATGACACCTTATGCTCTGCCAAACAATGGCTGATCTTGAGTTTCGTTTCCATTTCCTCGATCCACCTTATAAGCTCAGACGCTCCTTCTTTTCCCGTGAAAGTAGGAGGGTTGCAAGAAGCAAAGTACTTATAAGTACATCCTTGCTGTGGTGGATAAGGAACAGTTGTTTTTGTTATTGTTGCACCGGTGGTAGTATGAGTTTCCAAATGGCCACCAGTAGCATTATGTTTAGTGTGATCATGGTCCCCACCAGGACCCACAGTGATATGAGGTTGATGGTGTTGTGTCAAAACACCACAAGCCGTTAGCTGTTCTCTCACAATTCGTGCTATCATTGCTTTATTTGATTCAGATCCACTTGCACTAGCAGGTGGAACAGTGTTCACTTCCGGGTTCATTGGTGGAACAGTATTTGTCTCCAGATTTCCAGGTGGAACCATGTTCGTTTCCAGATTAACACGTGGATCCGGATTTGATTCTACGTTCACGGGTGGGACTTGATTCTGTTTAGGGTTAGTAACGTTCTTGGTAGCTTTCTTAGCCGGTCGACCTCTTTTAGGAGCCACTACTCTGCTCACATGCAACCAAACTCAGGTCAGTTCAAGAACATTAAAGATACAACCCTTGTTCAATTACATTAGTTCAAACATATTCAGTCATACTGAAGATTCATGTCAGAATGTGATATATTCAGACATGTTCTCAATACACATAATCACACAAATGTTCGTAGTTATACTCAGTCCTGTTAATTCAAAAATATGTCAAAATATTACACAGCTCACAGTACTATGATATAGATATGTTATTACCCATGTTTTTGATATACTAACAAACAAGACACTGATAAGTTCTCACACAAAAATGTTTACATACAGTTCTGTGATACATTGCCATACAGGCAATAGACATGTTCTCACATAAACAATGTTCTCATAGTTCTGTATCATATTGCCATACATGCAGCAGATATGTTCTCACACACACATGTTCTCATAGTTCTCATAGTTCTCCTACAAGTTTGTTATGAAAATATAGTTCACACATTATACACATAACACATTATACAAAAGCAACCGTTTTATTACTATAATAGTTTTGTACAACCATAACAAGTTTATACAGACTGCCTGAACCAAAACATTACAACTAGATACCGGGGATCTATTTTATATCCATAAACATCCCCTAACCATCCCACTCTCAACCTATCCGCATGTCACTGATGGTATATACAATGATGATCCCAAAATATGCATACCCATATAAGATCTTTACTGTAAAAAGTACGGTAAACATGCCATCACGATGGCTATAGTCGCCAGTACTATAGCCAATGCTACAATCCTCGTCTCCAGACTCAACATAATAACACCCTCTATCACTCTCACAGCTCCAGTCCTCACAACCTCTATCACTCCCACAGCTCTCTCCCTCACCATCCCAACATACCGCCAAAATACAACCATCATCACATGCATCATGGTCTGTCTCATCCTGTCCTCTATAATCGTCCTCCACGTTCTAGTGCCAGCCTCAAGAATCTCAAGCTGCTCTAACAAAATCTGGTGAGCCACACGTGCCTCAGTCAGGGTAGTACGGGTACTCTGCAGGTCTAAAGTGACGTGCTGCAGCTGAGCTCTCATCTCAGCCTGTCTAGAAGACTCACCCACCTCGTGAGTAGAGTCTGGAACATCCCTAGGAGCAAGCTGATGCTTAGGTGGTAAACCTTTCTTTTTGCGGGCCTGTTCCAGCATTCTCCTAATCCCAGTGTAAGCCAGGTCCGTCTGAGGTGATGGGCTCCTAGCCCTATGGTCAGCAGAGGTATCATCAGATACCTGTGGACATTGTGGTGGTGTACGTGGTACATGGGGTGGAGTCTGTGGTACTAATGGTGGTGTAGCTGGCACCTGCGGTACTGAGTGAGATGTGGCTGATGATGCCTCAGAAGGATCTGAATCTGATCCATAACTAGAACTGGGTGTATCGTCCAGGATAACGTATGGAAATCGTTGGTATATTTATCTTTCTCCCTGATTGGCCATCGCTGTATACACAAAAGTTCAAATCAGTACCATGATATAAATATTGAATAATAATATTCAACATAAACATGATATGACATCTCTTCCTATCTCAAAGCAACTACTCATCCTTATAGTTATTAATGTTCTACTTGAATTAAATTAAACTAGAATGTACACGGGTTGCGAATTTCAGTTATGCTGGCCAGTCATAAGTGGAATTCGTAGCACCTGATTATCCAGGCTTAATTCAAAACAAGTTTTATTCATTAGTTATGTTCGGTGCTCTCTGTGTCACTATTCGAGCCTATGGTTATAGTCTAGGTCTCTATGTTAACCTAATTCGCTATAACATGTGGCTCTGATACCACCCTGTCATACCCCCACCTCTCGTCACCTGAGATGATGTCATTGAGAAGATTGCGGAAGCATAGTGGTGATGTCTCAGAGATGAGGTATGACTTACTTGATCCGATATCATAGCACACAAATTAACTTAAAGTAAATATATCACAAGGATCGTCATTACAAACAACAGTACAGTTTACAAACTAAGTTTATTACATTATCTAATTTATTTAATTACAAATATATATATAAGGTGCATCCTCACCCAGCAGTCATTGTTTCCCTGCAAAAAGGTTTAGATTTAAAACGTCAGCACAAAGCTGGTGAGTTCGTGAAGTTCATGTTCAACAATATAATATGATGTACATGTTCACAAAATGTTTAGTTCCAGATAATCATGGGACCCATATCTAGTTCCTTTCGGACGTTCTTGTTCTTGTTTTATAAGATACTACCCGTCGGTAACATCTTAATGCCTCATTGTCTTAATGTTTATCACTACATTAAGAAGTTCTAAAAACAGGTAACAAACATTCACAGCATGGGGAGTTGCGGACTCCTAGCAAATGGGTTGTCAGTCGATAGTACTATCATTGTTCCCTGTTCGGCCCCACATGGGTTCACTAGATACAGTTCAATAAATGAGGACTTTTAAGTCTGTGATAAAGTTCTGTTTTCCGGGAAAAATCACATGAAATCCACAAGTTCTCAACAATCACATGAAATCACACAGATAACAGTGATACATATCATATGTTCAATAAAAGTTCCACAGTAAGACCCCGGAGTTTATAGAACATTAAAAAGAAAAGGGGTTGTACGAAACTCACCTGATAACTTAGAAGGAGCAGAATATCACACGACTGATAGTAATAGAGTGATTCTGCATTTATTTATGTTTTATAAGTTATTTATGTTTTAACTTACTGATTAGATCTATCTGAGCGTCCAATGTCAAAAACATTGTCTTAACAGTCATCAAACTGATGTTAAGTATGTAATTAGTTAATTTAATGTTATATCATACGATGTATGATAATTTAGGAACCTACATTGAATTAGGTTCCTAATACGAGATTGATGACATACTTAATTGATCAGAATAGTCTCGGACTAACCAAGTAGTTAATGTTGTTGATTATAATGCCAAAACAGTTTCTAGACATATTAATGGCTTAGGAATGATCAATCTTTGTTATTGATTACCCAAATATCATGAAATATCACAATGTAGCATTGGAATAGGTTTAATAACCATGTTTAACATACTAATCTGAATGTTATCAAAAACATCAGATAATTGTTTCAATGAGTATGTTAATGATTGTGATTAGTTTGAAACACTTGGATTTAACCTTGCATTTCAAAGATTAATCAAATTAATCACCTACATTGTCATAATCAAATGGTTTAAACCATTATAATCATGTGTATGATTTCATGCAAACCGGGCATTACAACGGATCAAAACAAGGATTTAACCGTTAAAACATCGTGTTCTTCGTTTATAATCAATCCTAGCCATCATCTAGGCAATAATCAACAACCCTAACAATATCATTACGTTCAAAATCAAGATCTAATCAATCATTATCAAGCTAGAAGGTTAAAACGAACCATTACCTAATCTAACGGACTTCTGCAGGTAGAACAGCGATCTAGGCTTGTAGATACGATCCCTGGTGCGATCCACGCGATCAAAAGGCTTCAAAATGGTGATTTTATGGTTAAAGATGCAAAACTTTCGTCTAGGAAGAGTTTCTGGTCGAGATGGAAGAAAATATAACATTCTTGAACCAATCTGATCTTTTAATCCTCATCCACTGCCTCTAAAGCCTCCGGGCGCACCGCCCCAACTGGGCACGTGGCCCGAGGCGTACCGCCCCAACTCGGCGCGTGGCCCGGGGCGTACCGCCCTCGGTCATTTTCTTCTACTTTTTGATTTTTTCTTCGTTTCGCGATTCCGGACAATACGTAATTCCGTTTCGCGCACGGTTTTCGCCCACGTTCACCATTTTTCGGATGCTATCAACTTGTAATAATTACAAAAGCTAAATCAACGTGGATTTCTAGAACGACCACATGTGCTCATGCCATCGATGACGTAATTTTCAACTGCAATTGTCACAGTCTCCTCCTGTAAGAAAAATTTCGTCCCGAAATTTAGTGAAGACTTACTTGATGACAATCGTTTATGAGAACATGTGTGGGTACCTTGCTTTCATTTGATCTTCACGTTCCCACGTATACTCAGGTCCACGTTGTGAGTTCCATCGAACTTTAACGATTGGTATGCGACTACGTTTCAATACTTTCATTTCCCGATCCATTACCTCTACTGGTTCTTCACTGAACTGAAGTTTTTCATCAATATAAGTCTCTTCGAGAGGTACAATCAGTGATTCATCAGCTAGGCACTTTCTCAGATTTGATACATGAAAGATATCATGTATATTACCGAGTTTAGGAGGTAATTCAAGTATGTAGGCTATTGATCCGATTCGTTCAAGAATTTTGAATGGTCCTATAAATCTTGGTGAAAGCTTACCTCTCTTTCCAAATCTGAGAATGCCCTTCCAAGGTGAAACTTTCAACATTACTCTATCACCTATTTGGAATTCTAGAGGTCTACGACGATTATCAGCATAACTTTTTTGACGATCGCGAGCAGCTTTAATTCATTCTTGAATGAGTGCGATCTTATCAGTTGTTTCTTGAATGAATTCTGGGCCTTTGATTTGATTTTCACCTACTTCTGACCAACAGGTTGGCGATCTACACTTGCGTCCATACAATGCTTCGAATGGAGCGCATTGAATACTGGTATGATAGCTGTTATTATATGAAAATTCAACAAGTGGAAGATGAATATCCCAGCTACCTCCAAAATCAATCACACAGCTTTTGAGCCTGTCTTCAAGAGTTTGATTCGTTCGTTCGGTCTGCCCGTCCGTTTGTGGATGATAAGCTGTGCTCATATTGATTTGGCACACCGCCTGGAGGTCATTTTCTTCAACTTTTTGATTTTTTCTTCGTTTCGCGATTCCAGACAATCCGTAACTCCGTTTCGCGCACGGTTTTAGCCCACGTTCACCATTTTTCGCATTCTATCAACTTGTAATAATTACAATAGCTAAATCAACATGGATTTCTAGAACGACCACATGTGCTCATGCCATCGATGACGTAATTTTCAACTGCAATTGTCACAAAAACCCCCTATGGTTGTGTTATTTAATTTAATTGTTGTTTAAACGATTTGTAACTGGATCCTGATTTGGGAATTGTTTCGATTACGAATCGTAAGGTTATAAAGTTTAAATGCTTCCGCTGTGTCATATCTGGTCTGATAGTTTAATCCGGTTTTATGAGAACTGATTTTGTCAATTAATGCAATTAATTGAAATTGATTATGTGAAAAATAACCTAGAATTCGTACCAGTGGTATCAGAGCGGCTTTTACAAACGTTTAAATGCAATTAATAATCGATCTTTGTTCGTTGTTTTGTCAAAACTTTTGTGTGACAAAAAGATCGAAACTGTGAATATGATGATTGTGATTATGATTATGAATCGATCCCAAGGATCCGACCCATGTGATTGTATCTTTTGTTTTGTTTGATTGGTTGGCTTATTTGAAATCTTGTATTTCTACGGGTATTTGGACCCGATGTAATAGAATAGGTTTCAATTTTTGTAATGTAATTTGTATTTTACAAATGTAGTCAAGCAATGGATACAAGACGGAAGATAGTGACAATCAGGAAGATCGAAGATGGAGATCTTGGATCAAGTGGGAGACAACATTCAAGGCGTTGAATTGTAAACCCTAGTATCGTTCGGTTTATGTTTGATGATTCGAACTAAACCGAACAAATGAGACTTTGGCTCGTTTCATAATCACATTTTGTTGTTTGTGGATGTTTAATATTTAGGAAATATAAAACTAGTAAAAACAAATTTTTCACAATCATTGCAAAACGATAAGTAATACAAAAGGAGTTTTGTAGTTACTTTAAAAGGGGGTTTTTAAAATAAAAGTGTTTCATTGAAAAAGGACTGATCGCGATTCCTAATACACTTAAGCCGGTCATTCAGTCAAAAATCGTAAGGCGTATACTTGAAGAGTCAAGTTGGCATAGCTGGGGTAAATGTACAAACTTTGAAATGAGTGTTCTAACAAACCCCAAAACTTGAGGATTATGCTTGTCATAATTGGTTATCGTAACCCTCACTGTTCATTAAATAAACAGGATCTCACAATTCTAAATTAATTTTGTTAATGAGTCATAATTAATTTGGGATTATATAAGGCATGAAATACTAAAACCTTTCTTTTGAATTTTATAGATGTCTTTCATTGATGCTACTAAACCTCATAGGATAAATCTTTTTCGAAATCAGTTCAATGGGAGTAATTTTTCTACTTGGATGCATCACCTTAGAGATGTCCTTAGAAAAGAAGGAATATTGTATGCTTTGGATAACCCTATTACTCCCGAGCCACCTATAGGCTGCACCACATCTGAAAGGATGTAGCACATTGGATACGAATGTGAGATAAAATATCTCATATTAACTTCAGTGTCTCTTGAATATGTGGACTAGGTTATGTATCTCTCCAGTCATGAGACGATTAAGGAGATCAAAAAGAGTTTCCTGCCATACAGGTTTTGGCGATTTGAAATTCTTAAAGAAGTCCAAAAGGGTTTGACACCGGGTGGAGACGTAGGAGCTCATGTTGATATGTTGCAAGGCTATTTCGATAGGCTTGGCAAATTAGACTATCCCATGAACCTTGAAATTTCTATTGATTTCATCCTTATTTCACTACCAGAGGAATATGAATCTTTTGTAAAGAGTTACAAAAGAAATATCTTTGGAGGGACAATCGATGAACATAAGCGGATGCTCTTGGTTCAGGAAACCAAGATGAGGATAGTGGTGAGCAGTGGGAGGAAGAGACCATTGCCCGATGTTGATGAGGTTGAGTACATTGTTGCACGGCGTCTGAAGAGTTTAGATATGCCGGGATCTTCGGGTATGCCTTGTTTATTCAACAAATTTTTTGAATTGGCAAATCTTTGATAATAATGTGAGTGTCACAGTTATTTCAATTATTTGCAGGTATTCAAGGTGGTTGATAAGCTAGGAGCTTGAGTCTTGAATTCCATGGGATGGAAGACAAGACAAATAGAAGAAATGTTCTTTTATTCTTTCATTTTTCATTAATTGTTAAAATTGTTTAAAACGATTATGAATATTTTGACATTCTTAGTTTGACTAAGAATATTAAGTCTAGTATTATTTATGCATTTATTGATTAATTATATTTATGCTTGATAAAATTTTTTGATAGCATAATTGATAATAATTATTGATAATGCAAACTGAATTCTATATGATAGAATTACTAATAAAGGCAATACATATGATTAATATTAATAGAATAATTTAAAGTGTTTAAATAATTATAATTAGACAAGATTAACCTTTAAAGCAAGGTGTAATGCATGAATCTCTAAAAAATTGAAAATGGAATTCATTGTTACAAGAGTTTGATGATTACACAACATGCTTAAGGAAGGTTATAGAGATTGTGATCTTTAAAATGCAATTCTGTTGCATAAAACGTCTAACGATTAACTATGAATTTTTTCATAAGGTTGTGATCCTAATGAAATCTTTGAAAAAGTTCAAAGAAGATTTACATAAAATGAAGATCTAAAAGCATCAAAAGTTATATATGAGATATAACCAAAGATTACCAAATTAATGCATATAATGTGAAACTGTTTCACAACCAAGTACACAATGATGTAGGTAATTTAATAAATACCAATACACAATGTGTCCTTCTCTTGAATATGATCCAACGAATGAATATCACAATGAACTTATCATATGAATTACTACACTAGCTTCAATTACAGGTAAATATAAAAAGTTATATAATAAACCTGTATAAATTCCTATTTGGGGTTTGAGGATTTAACAAAGAGTTATTAACAATTTATTTGAAATTGGATCCTCATTAATGATAGAGATAGTTATCATAAATCCCTAAAATGGAATAGGTATAATTTTCATCAATTGCTTCTTAAGGCAGGGAACTGTTGTGACAATTACTACCTGACCGGCCGACAAGTCCGTACGGTACGTGTACTATCAACAGTAACTATGTATATTTACATGTGTATAAACAGTACTTGTATTAACAGAATTCTAAATATAAGAAAAAGTTGTACGTATTTTCGTGTAAACTTAAATACTGTAAGTACAACATACATTTGGAACATTAGTTGTGTGTATTTAAGTGAAAACCTAAGTACAGTTAACACAACTAAACATGGGAAACAATGGTGTTCAAACAATTAACAGGAACAAATCGGTTGCGATCTGATATCCATAGATGACAGGAATCAGATGGCTGACAATGCAATGTGAAAACAAGGTGAAAACAGGATGTTTAGTTGAGTCCGACAGTGAGGAAACACAATTCAAACATAATTTACAGTGTTGTTTCAGAATAACGAACTGAAAGTGTGTTTGCGTGGGTGACGATTCACACAAACATATATGTGAGTTTAACGTTCTGAAATGATAACTGGAAAGTAGAAAACAAAAGTCAGAAAGCTAAACCATCAATTTTTTTGTTCGAATGACGATTCGAACGAATACGCGCGATGGTGACGCGATCTGACGAAACGAAAACGAAACACGACACGAACGACTTTAATTTAAAAAAATAAAATAAATAACGTTTTACAATTTTGAAACTCATCAAAATAATTAATTTAACTTCTTTTTATTTATTAAAACTAAAATTACGCGTAAAATTCCGGAAACGTGACAAAAACACGAACCGAGCAACCGAAACGAACCCGAACACCCCGGAGTATATAAACACAAAATGAGGGTGTTTTTCCTCATTTATGGCAGCCAAACTCTCTCTAAAAACCTCTTTCACGAACCTTCTCTCTCTCTAGAAGAACCACTATCTTAATCGCGATATCTCACTTGTTTGTGGACGGATTTGGGCGTTCTTGGTGTCCACGTGAAGCTCTTGACCACCTCTACAAAGAAGTACAGAAGATCTCGAGTTCAACCCAGTCAAATCGAAGGTATGAGCAAAAGAAAAATATGAGAAATAGGGTTTTCGTGCGTCTTTGTCAATTCAAGCCCCTAGCCGGTCCCAGATACACTCACATCGCACCTTATACCTCTAGCCACGTTCCACCATGTGATACCAACCTAGGTAACAAGCCGAGACAGATGAGCTTGACGAGGATGAGCGAGGATAACCAGGGTTCGTGGAAGGGGCTGCACAGATGCGAACCTGCATACGGTTGGAATGATACGGCCGAACCTTTTGAGGTCCCACGAACCTTGATGTAGACACGAGCCTTAGCCGAACCTTCCTCTGTCGAGCCATCTTCCTCATCTCCGAACCCACAGAGGACAACGAATCCGATGCATGAACGAACCTAGTCTATGAACGAACCTTGTACTGCAGTAGCCGAACCCAGCATCTTAGCCGAACCCTTCACACTCACCGAACCCTCCATCTAGACGAATGAGCTGCTAACCTTGATAAGGCCGCGAACCAGAGCCGAACCTGGTGTGAGTGCCGAACCCATCCCGATCGGCAAACCCCAAGCTCCTTACGAACCTATATGGATGACACCCATGCGAACCTTCTACTAACCCTACCCCTTGGACCACCGAACGATGAAGCACGAACCTTCCGGGTGAAGCCTCCCTTTGGCCGAACCCTGACTTCAACGAACCCTTGGGTTCGCTGGAACCCACACCCAGCTATCCTCTTCTTATTTATTCCATGTAGAAGCTCAACCGGTCCACATTCTGTGAGATTACCAGCCCATCTAATAGGCCCAGTAACATATACCACTTCGTTAGATACGGCCCAAGAACCAGTTGATTCAGCCCACACTCAAATTGGATCAATGTTGTTCGACCCAACATAGGGCCCATGCCATCCATTCTGCAGCCCACATCAATTGGCCCAGCATAGAACACACCGGCCCAATCCCTCTATGTAGCCCAATCCTACGGCCCAATCACAATTGGACCGGCCCACGACGCTTATAAGGCTCCTTCAACTTAGTTCGGCCCATATGCATATATTTGGTCCAACATGAAGCCCACAAGGTCTAATTGTCATTAACACAAGGAAACAAAGGGGTAAAGAATAATAAACATGGTTTGAGTAATACCATACTACAAAAATTTCTAACATAATTATGTGACAAAAGGAGTAAGCAGGAGACAAAAGGTTAAAACATTTGATATACCAATCTAAGTTTATACTTACCAATTATTTGGTCATTATATTGAATTAAATGGTAATTTAAGATTAATGATCAAACAAGATAATTTAGACCTAGTGGGATAAGTGTTGGCAAATACACAACAACTACGCAAGGCCGAATGAAGATCGAGACCAAAGGATGATGACCAAGTTAAGGCTAACACACATACGCGCACATGAAACAATTACAGTCAACACTTATAAGTTACATACAATGTGAATTCAATACAGGAGCGTGAAAACTACCACAAGAACAATCAAAGAGCGCGTGCATTCTTCTTTTAAGCTAAGTCAACCCTACAATAACAAGGTGAGTTCATATGCCCCTTTTCTTTAATCTTTACTGATTTTAAACTCCCGGGCCTGAGAAACATGTTTACTTTTATTTACTTAAAAGTTTTGCTTAACATATGGCTATTACATTGATTTTAGATAATACTTAATTGTTTATTATCGCTTATCATTGTATGCATTCTTGTATGATCATGATATGACAGGGATAATCAGATGAACAAGATAATTTATCTTACTAGTTCATCAATACATTAGAATAACATAGTTGTAAGATTTTATCTTATAACACTTAATTATTCTTACGTAAACAAACATTGGAACAATCACAAGCAAACATATGAATGTTATAAAGATACTATATATCTTTGTACTAATATTCGATTCAATAGTTAAGGAAGTGTAATAGGACAAGTCCTTTTAATTGTTAGCTTTACAACTCAATACATATTTCAGGAGAACATGGAACAAAGAATGATAATCATGATAATGTAACTTCATGATAACAACATCATTCACTCAAATAATTAACATAATGTAATAAGACAAGTTCTTGTTTAACTTTGTTAATGACACAGAGAACATATGACATTGAGAACAATAACACGGATGAACGCAATTACAATTAGTTACTATTGACCTGTTGTACTATATCACTTCAATCATGTGCCATTTATACAAGTTGATCATGTAAGCCTCTATAATTCGCTGACCAGTTAGTTTGACGTGACTAAACCGACGATAGCATAGTGGTACCATAGGTTTGACAAACCTCTAGCTTGTAGGGCTAGTATGTTGATCGTATTGATTCATTGGCCGGTAGCGTATGACCGGTGACAGGGCGACTTCAAGTCAGGTTCTAGAAAGCGACAGATGGTGATATTAATATGCAGTGATAAGTAATTAATCCATCGTTTCTTGTTGACTAGTAGACTGAGTAATTTATATTCTCAAGTCATGTTACTAGTAACTATTTCGATGATGTCTTTGGGCATACAAAGTGGTAGAGGTAAATCGGATGCATTGGAATCTGATTACGTGATGATTTCAATGGATTCCTTTTAAGCTCTATGCACTATAAGTTGAGAACAAATTACAATTGGTTAACTAACACTCTTAATATTTTAAAGTGAAACAACAGTTAACCCCACAATTATAGAATAATACAAGGAACAGATTTGATAAATCTAATATCCTTAACATATATAATGGTTATCTAAACTTCGGTTCAATAACGACAATTACATCATCATATTATTCTATACATGATATCACAGGTGATCAAGAATGAGATGAACAGGTGAATTTGGGAATGGAAATCAATAGTCGTATTGCATGTAGTGTGGGTTTCTAATAGTGATATGGTGGGATGTTGGCTGGGGCTTGGTTCCCCTACATATGCCCTATATATAAGCATCACTACTAGGATAATATATTATTTGTAAATATAACTATTGAGAAGCCATTGGGGGAACAGGTGAACATACAACATACAAGTAACATAACATATATTGTGATTGTGCATGTGAATGAATCAAGGTTTTCAATTAACATACTTATGAACTCACCAACCTAGTGTTGACTTTGTTTAAATATATGTTTTCTCAGGTGATGAACAGGTGTAGGTACTTACATGCAAGGATTAAGCTAGAGGACTTTTAGAAGACCTAGCTTATTTTGTGTTGCATGCTTTTGGTGACAAGAACAATGAATCATCTTTTGTATATCTTGTACAGATACAAGATATAGTTACATTGATTCTTTTTGGTAGATTTACTTGATTAAATTATGAACGACACATTGTAATTTAATCTTGTAATTCTATGTCATGGATGTGTTAGCATTTCTCATTTAATTATCATGTGCTATGTAAACAATCTGATCATTTGATTATCACAACGATATCGCGCCCCGGGAACCTTCTGCCCGACGGGAAAGCCCGATCCGTTCCCGCCGGCCTGGGGTGTGACAGATTGGTTTCAGAGCCATGGTTATAGAGAAATATAGGTCATGTTACTTGAACGGTTTGACCTAGACTATAACCTAGGGACCCACATATAGAAATCATGTCACATAGGATTCTATTTGCATGTGTCTTCTGCTTCTGATCACTGCACTAACCGATTTTCTTTCGGTTATGATCAGAATGCCGCCAAGAAGACCACCACCTGCTATATTGCCACCACCACAGGACTCTGCTCCTCATTCTTCTACACCGACACCGCCTGACTCTCCTACACAACCACCTCCTCCTCCACCATCACCACTTCATCAGTTGGATCCAGCTACTATAACACTGGCCACACTGCTGACCAGTCAACTGAGGGATGTGATTCCCGAGATGATGAACCGGATCAACACCAATAACAGCAATAACGTTTCCAACTCATATGGAAAGGGTAGCGGTAACAACCGCCAACAACAGGACTATGCCTACAAGAACTTTGTAGGTTGTAAGCCACCTAGTTTCAGTGGCAGTGAAGGAGCCGTTGGATTGATCTAGTGGCTCGAGAAGATGGAAACTACTTTTGACATCAGTGGTTGTCCTGAGCAAAACAAGGTCAAGTATGCTGCTGGTTCATTTCACAAGAGAGCATTAACTTGGTGGAACGCTCAAGTTCAAATCAGAGGCCGAGATGAGGCCCAGGCTATGCCTTGGGATGACTTCAAAGCTATGCTGCGGGCAGAGTTTTGCCCAAGGAATGAACTGAAGAAGGTTGAGACTGAATTACTCAACCTAGTCATGGTTGGCTCTGGGCATCTGACCTATACCACCCGTTTTCATGAACTTGCTACATTGGCACCGGATGTGGTGCCAACACTGGAGAAGAGAATCGAACGGTATGTCGGGGGACTGCCGACCTGCATTCAGGGCCACGTGATTTCTGCCCACCCTACCACCATGGAATTGGCTGTTACACTGTCAGCATATCTGACAGATATGATGGTTGCTTCCGGGTATTTCAAGAAAGAGGCTGATGCAGCCAAGGCTGGAACTTCCAAGAAGTCGGATAAACGTCCGGCTAAGAAACAAAAGGAGGCCAGAAACTTTGCTGCCACTACTCAAGCTCCAATGCTCTACCAGCCACCACCACTGCAGATCAAGAAGCCATACACTGGCACTGCACCTTTGTGCAACTCATGTCAGTTTCATCACCCACCAAATGTCCCGTGCAGACATTGCACTAACTGTGGGAGATTTGGTCACACAGTAACTCACTGCAGGAGCCCGAGGGCTCAGAACAGGAACAACAATGCAGCCACTGCTGCTGCTACTGATAACAGGTCCTGCTACAACTGTGGTGAACCTGGTCACTTCTCTCGGGATTGTCCCAAGAGAAACCAACAAAGGGCTCCAGCAGCACGAGGTCGAGCCTTTCAGATAGGAGCAGCGGATGCTCGACAGGACCTGAACGTAATCACGGGTACATTTCTCTTATCTGACTTCTATGTATCCATATTATTTGACACTGGTGCGGATCAGAGTTACATCTCATCCGATTTTGCATGCCATCTTAATTATGTTAAGGAATTGTTAGACTCCCTTTACACTATTGAGATAGCAAACGGCAAACAGATCACAGTAGACACAATACTTAGGAATTGCCCACTAACACTTGGCGATCACACATTTTCCATCGACTTGATACCGATGGAGCTGGGCAGTTTTGACATCATCATCGGAATGGACTGGCTATCTCTTAACCGAGTCGAGTTCATCTGTTCCGATAAACTATTACGCATTCCCGTGGAGAACAATGAGATCTTGGAGATTCGTGGAGACCAAGCGAAACGCAGTGTCAAGATAATATCGTGCATGAAGGCTCGTAAGTACCTCAGAAAACAATGCGTTGCATTTTTAGCTCACGTGATCGAGAAAGACAAGAAAACAATCAAGATTCAAGACGTACCCATTGTGAAAGACTATGCGGACGTGTTTCCGGATGATCTGCCGGGGCTGCCACCCGAGAGATCAGTGCAGTTCCGAATCGATCTGATTTCGGGAGCGACTACTGTAGCTAAGTCTCCTTATAGACTTGCACCCTCTGAAATGCAGGAGTTGTCCAATCAATTGCAGGAGCTACTCGACAAAGGATTCATACGACCGAGCTTTTCCCCGTGGGGAGCTCTGGTTCTTTTGTGAAAAAGAAGGATGGAACTTTCAGAATGTGCATTGATTACAGAGAGCTCAACAAACTCACCATCAAGAATCGGTACCCGTTACCAAGGATTGATGATTTGTTTGATTAGTTACAGGGAGCACAGTACTTTTCAAAGATAGACCTGAGATCAGGCTATCATCAGCTCCGGATTCAAGAAGAAGACATACCAAAGACGGCCTTTCGTACCCGATATGGTCACTACGAGTTCATGGTGATGCCATTCGGATTGATGAACGCACCGGCAGTGTTCATGGATTTAATGAACCGGGTGTGCAAGCCGTACATAGATCAGTTTGTTATTGTCTTTATTGACGATATACTGATTTATTCAAAGAACGAGAAGGAACATGAGCAACACCTCAAAACAGTCTTGGAACTCTTGAAGGAGGAACGAATCTATGCCAAATTCTCCAAGTGTGAATTATGGTTAAGAGAAGTTCAGTTCTTGGGTCACGTGATTAACAGTAATGGTATTCACGTGGATCCTGCCAAGATCGAAGTAATCAAGAACTGGGATGTGCCTACAACACCGACAGAGATCCGATCATTCTTGGGATTGGCAGGTTATTACAGGAGATTCATTTCGAATTTCTCTAAGATAGCCTTGCCTCTCACTGTAACACCCAAACTGTTGGACCGATTTGGAGCTCGGAAACAATCCGATTCCTATGTAAATCTACCCGACAGCCTCTGGAATAGTGCGGAATCCTATTCCAGGGTTTTCCAATCGAAATCAACAGGAACCGTGGTGATCCGAAGTTGTAGGAACGACTTGGAATCAACAATCGAACACCACGGGTTGAGAATCGAAGTTGGACGATCAAAGGCCGCTCTAATCTCCTAGGGTTTGACTCTGGTATCTCTGGGAAGAAGGAGGGCTCTTAGAAAGTTGGGGTTGAAATGATTTGAACTTGTATATATAGGCAGTCGACATTCGGCCGAATGAGAGGCCGAAGCAACTCATTCGGCGAATGGCATCTGTCGAATGATAATTCAGTCGAATGAGTCATTCGGCGAATGACTCATTCGCTGACTAGACATACTCTGGTTTCATTCGGCGAATGACTTCATTCGATAGAGTCATTCGGCCGAATGAACCATACTCATACTCAAATATATAATAAATCAAATCAACCAATAACGCAATCATATAATCAATATTAAACATTAAGATCAATATAGAAAGACAACTTCCATTAATATAACTTGAATTTTACATGACGAATGTTACAAAATTGAACTAGGTACAGAAATTGCATCAACAAACTCCCCCTTGGACCTAGTTCAGCTTGTGGAAGTGACCTTCTTGAAGTATTTGGCAGATATAGCTTTCCAGTCTGCTCCAGCATGTATCTTGAAAATGCTGCAGAGACGGATCACTCTCATGAATTGTAGTTCCTGCACCATGTCTTGAACATTAAAGAAGATTTGGTGCCTGAAAAAAGCTTGGACATCAGTGTGGGACAGATTTGTCAACCACATGGGCTCGAATATCCTTATGGTCTCCCACTTCTTGTCCTTGCACAATACTATCACAGCCTCGCCAGTTCTCCCATCATAGTACCACCATCGGAAGCCCTCCATAAAGTCCTGTCGCATCTTCCGTAATGGAATCTTCTTCATGACTTTAGGAGAAAGCCACTTCAGGATGACTTTATGCTTGCGGGTATCTCCGTCAATTTCTGGCAAATAATAACGTTCCGGCTGTTGGGGCTGGAAGTTTACCCACCTTTTCCTGTACTCGTACTGTATCTGCCTAGAGAACCAGGCAGACATGCCAGAATCCTCACTGTACAGTAACTTCAGACGTGCTAGTTGATTTACTTCAAAGCCCGGCAGTGTCTTGAAGTCGTGAGGGTGCTTGAAGTAATCGATCCCCCTTTCTCTCTTCACAGCATAGCACCCGAGATCATGGAAGTATGCCCAGCTCAGGATTTGACCTCTAGCTTTGTAGCCTTTGGTTATGTAAACTTTCTTGTGCGTTGCTGGCATCTTCTCGGTGCTTTGCTTCTTTAATACCTCCCAATAGGTCTGCCATTCCTCTTTTCTTCTCTTTTGGTCATCTGCTTCGGCTTTGCTGGCTTCGACTTGTTCCTCTAAGTATCGGACCAGTAGATCTTCAGTCTCTTGATCAAACTGATCAGTAAATATCGGCAACTCAGCCTCAGCAGATGTATACTTTGGGTACTCTTCTTCTGTGATGTCTTCTAAGATAACTTCGTCAATGTCATCAAAGACTTCAGGCTCCGGTTCATCAACGATAGGAACGGAGGTATCATCAGTGATCACCTCGTCCGGATTAAGCCTGAACAGCTCAGCAATCTGCTCTCTGGATAGGCAGTGAATAATTTCCCCTTCCTCTTTGTCATAGCTGACCGAGTGCTGTATAATGCCCTGAGCGTCCAAGATCATAGTCAACGTCTCATCTAGCTGACGTCTCAAGGGCACAGCTTCTACTTCCTCGGCCGCTGTGGGTTCATTTGTCTGTGCAGGAGGAGGTTGAGAAGAGGCTTTCTTCTTATCATTGGCTCTCTTGGATCGAATCTCTGATGAGGGAGGGGCCTGGTCATCATCGTCATCATCATCAGCACTCGATGAACCAGAAGACCCACTCCCAGATCCGTCCTTGGCCTCATCATCATGATCATCATCATCATCAGACTCATCGTCTTTGTCTGAGTCTTCATAGTCAACCTGTTCCTCATCAGACTCTTCTTCTTCGTCTTCGTCCATCTCCTTGTCTGATTCATCGGAACGGTTTTCAGCACCTTCTATCCTGGGAGTGCCCTCCTTGGAACCCTCAACAAGTTCAGCAAGGCGAGCATTTTCAGCTTCCAACAGGAGAATCCTCTCGCTGAAACCAGAGGCTGTCAGAGCCAACTGGTTATGTTCATCTATGTACTTGAGTAGTTGCTCCTCTTGCTGAGCAGAACGAGCTCTAAGATCAGCTCGTTGATCAGCTGCCTGCAGCAACAGGGCATCCTGATCGTTTATCCTTTGGGTGAGCTGAGCAATCTTAGACTCTTGCTCCATGTTCTTCTCCATCAACCTGAGAACCATACTGTTCAGTGTGCTAAGCTGATCCATAACTGAAACAGTAGGTATGTACATATCAGCTCTTGATGTAGACGGGCCAGAAGAAGCAGCAACATATACTGGCTCATGAGTGACAGGAGTGGTCAGAGGGGCAATGGTGGTCTGTGTAAGAACAGCCCTTGACCGTGTCAGTGAAGAAACTGACACAACTGCTACTGAAGTAACAGTAGTTGCAGCAGCTGTTGACAGTTCTGACCTCCTCTGGAAAGAGAACCTAGATCTCTTTCCCCTTCCAGCTCTAGAGGAAGTAGACTGAGAAGTGGCAACAGTCACAGCCACTGAAACAGGAATAGAAGACCGAGGTGGAGGAGAGATATCAAAATCTGGTATAAACAGTGGATCAGTAATATCCTCCATCTCCTCTTCAGTTCTCTTCCTCTTCCTGACAACCATCTTGCCACTTTTCATCACCTTCTCAAAGCCTTCCTTCATAACATCATCAAAGTCGGTGCTTTCTTCATCACCATCTCCAACAACACCCTCATCACCAGAGTCCTCTGACTCAGCACTACCTTCAGATATATAAGGAACAGAAGTAGTAACAGTAGTGGTAGTAGTGGCCAGGAAGTCTAAATCCATCAATGAATCAATATCTATGTCATCTTCCTGAGCTGTAGACAAAACAACATCACCACCAGTAACATCTCCACTCACATCAACCATGCTCATAGTAGCAGCAGTGGTTATGTCACCAGAACTCACACCCATCTCAAAAGAAACCATAGCAGCAGTGCTCTCAATCACTGTGCTCTCACCACCTCCTGCACCACTAGGACCTGCCTCATCACCATCATCACCTCCATCACTGTCATCTCCACCAGCTGGTACAACTATGTCTTCCACATCTGAATCGGAGTCATCATGCCTCCATCTGCGACCAGCAGGAGCTCGATAATCAGGTCGAGAGAGATGACCGAATAATGATCTGGTTGTTGGGTTCCTCTCCTTCCCTCTGTATGACAAGACTCTGTTAAGAGTGGTGTCATTCATGTGCTCTAAGCGTATAACATCAGCATTGATCTTGGGAAGATCTGGAACTTGAGCGTCGATAATCTGCTGCAAAAACCGAGGATACATGAGAAACTTCTTGTCCCCCTTTAAGACCACGTTCTCCTTCATATGAATAAAGATCATCTCTGAGAAGTTGAAAGGCTTGTAAAGCACAAGAGCAGCAAAAGCACACTGGATAGTCTCACGCATGTCATCGAATCCTCCTCGCCTTGATCCGAGACAGTGAACTAAGACATGAGCTAGATACGTGAATTGTGGAGACATGAATGCTTTGTTGAGAATGCCCGCTCCAATGTCACCCTCATACTTGCACCTAAGAAAGCATCCACGAACTAAAAAGCGATCAAGTAGTGATGGCTGATCTGGAGAATCTTGAAACCCACATATTCTCCTGATGTGTTCAGCTGAAACAACAATGTCATGCCCTTGAACTTTTCCCCTGATAACTGTAGGCTCGGCCTCACAGTCTATGTCAGCAGATGACCAGAAATCCTGCTGATGCGAATGGTAAGGCACATGAACAGTCGATATAGCAGTGAAGATCCTCGAACGCCTCAGAAAAGTAATAATCTCTGAGTAGTGCTTGGCGTTCGGTGTGGTCAACTCCAGATGAGCACATATGTTGTGCTTAGGGACTGATTTGTAACCTGCCATACTGAACAACAAAAGAAATAGACAGGTTAGTACAAGTCAGTCAACAGGAAACTGAAATTAAAAATCAGATTTAAATTTCAACAGATTGGCCGAATGACATTCATTCGCCGAATGAAGCCTATGATCGAATGAGTCATTCGCCGAATGGGGTTCATTCGTCGAATAACCCTCATTCGTCGAATGAGACATAGGCAAGGCTAGTCATTCGTCGAATGAGCCATTCGTCGAATGAACTTCATTCGCCGAATGAGTCATTCGCCGAATGACGACATTCGGCGCTCATTTTGAATTCAAAATCCCTCTTTTCAAAAATCACGAATCAGCCCACAAAATTTGTATATACACACTCAGAATCAACCGACTAAGACATTTAAAACTCCACTTAGATAGTTTTAAGTTCATTTTGATGATCTATTGACACGGCGAAAAATAAAACCCTAAATCCCAAAATTTCTATCTGTTTTCCATGATTCCACGGTTGAAAATGTCTGTCAATCATTCCCCATATACCTGAGATGAAATAGAATGTGATTGTCAGAAGCAGGGTTAACAAGGATCACAGAAAATCGAAAGAACTGAAAATGTGTGTGAATCGCCGAATGAGGTGCACTCTGATGTAGCGAAAGAGAAAATGGTCGAATGACCTTCATTCGGCCGAAGGACTATTATATAGTCAAGCTCATTCGCCGAATGAGCTAGGCGAAAGGTCTGATGTAAATTAGTCTCATTCGCCGAATGGGTGTTGCGATTGAAACATTCGACGATACTGATTCGCCGAATGAGAATGTTGAATGAGACATTCGACACCCTTCATTCGCCGAATGATGAACACTTTGTATGATTGATTCGGTCGAATGACTCATACGCAGAATGAGTTCATTCGGCCGAATTTATGAACTTTACCTCTCATTCGGACGAATGAGAGATGAAAACCTCCAAAACTCAACTTTTTCAACATTTGACATTTTGAGCAACAAACTTTTAACAAATTATGAAGATATGTCTGGTTGGTTCAGGATTCAGATATGACAGACATCCAAATCTACAAATGATCATCTAAAACTAGATTGAGAATAGAAAATCTTTTTGTATTATTATTTTTTTTTAAACAGCCATTACAACTGTACAAACAATAATTAAAAACAAATAATCACATGTTTTTGTGAGAAGTCCATTAATAAACTAACACATATCTCTAATCACATCACATTATCTTCAATGAATGTTTAACTTCCAACGCAATTTCATTATCATACGATTACTGATATATTTGTCCAGACATAAACCGAACAATACATAACTACTAAACAAACTATATGATCACTCATATTTTCTGATTGAGTTCCCCAATTCATTTCACCAATAAAGATCAAAAACAGTTCAAAACTCATTTCAGCATATCTTAAAACCAGTCATCATGAATTCAATAAGATTCAAACATTTATTATTTTTTTTATTTTTCTTGTTCTATCCAAATGGATGGCTTCAGCTAGGTCCGTCCCAGCAATATGGCACATGTATGGAATCGAACTTTATTTGTTTAAGTATTTCTCAAGCTTAATACCAGCTTGCATTAGGTTTTCTTCAAGCTTAATACCAGCTTGTTTTTAGTTTTTCATCAAGCTTAATACCAGCTTGTTTTTGATTTTCCTCAACCTTAATACCCGCTTGTTTTTAGTTTTTCATCAAGCTTAATACCAGCTTGCCTTTATTTTTCTTTGAATGAAACCTCATTTGATTCCATGATGACAGGTGTATGCTTGATTTGAGTCAAAAACCGTTTCTCACTCAAATGATTTAATAAAATGGATCCCACAGATCAAACTTTCTAAGTTATCACAAGTTGTTTATTCATTTTGTATAGTCAGCCTATCAGTACATCCCATCACAATTCTCTTGTGATTTTAGTTCATACATTCACTTCTGCTTATATGACATGATAAGATTAATGCACTACTTTATTAAGCAAGACCATCTCAATTTTTAATTTTTCTATTGTTTTTGTTTTTTTCAAATTTTCTATTGTTTTTGGTTTTTCAAATATCATAATATCTCCCCCTAAAAACCTAAAAATAGAAAATCTTTTTGGGTTTTTGAAAAATAAAATAAACTATACAAGAGAGAATTGAAATGCGATAAGTAAATAAACAAAAACGAAAATTATCTAAGAAAAAGTTGATGATCATTTATTAGATTCAGATGCAGATTGGATTCCATCTTTTGGAAAAACACCATTAGCCGATAACAGATATAAAAATCTGGATTTATCAAACGCTTTTGTAAAAAGGTCGGCTTTCTGGTGATCTGTGTGAATTTTAACAACATCGATTAATTTCTTTTCAAAACAATCACGTATGAAGTGGTATTTAATGTCGATGTGTTTTGTTTTGGAATGCTGAACAGGATTTTTAGTGACAGCTATGGCAGCAGTATTATCAACATAGATAGGAGTGTTAGAAAAATGTAACCCATAGTCCCTGAGTTGCTGTTGTATCCAGATGATTTGAGAACAGCAACTAGCAGCAGCAATATATTCAGCTTCACAAGTTGAAGTAGACACCGACGTCTGCTTCTTGCACTGCCAGGTGACTAATCGGTTTCCAAAGAACTGACATCCTGCCGATGTTGACTTGAAATCTCTTTTGCATCCACCATAATCTGAATCACTGTATGCAGTTAGCTCAAAGTTATCATCATTAGGGTACCATAGCCCAAGATTCGGTGTACCCTTCAAATAACGCATTATTCTTTTGACAACAATCAGATGAGACACTCTTGGCTTTGATTGATATCTTGCACATAAGCATGTGGCGAACATGATGTCTGGCCGAGAAGCAGTAAGATACATGAGAGACCCAATCATTCCTCGGTACAAAGTAGCATCAATTAACTCCCCCTTTTCATCTGGTGTAATCCCGTGATTGACAGCCAGTGGGGTACCAGCAGGCTTTGCATCAGACATACTGAACCGGCTCAGTATGTCCCCAACATATTTGGTTTGATGAATGAAGATTCCTGCCTCAGACTGATCTACTTGTAATCCCAGAAAGAATTTCATTTCCCCCATTGAGCTCATCTCGAACTTCTCTTTCATAACCTTTTCAAAATCTTTGCACAGATCATCATTTGTAGAACCGAAGATGATGTCGTCCACATATACTTGCACCAAGAGTAAGTCTCCATCCTTTTCTCGTATGAACAGTGTACAGTCAATAACACCTCTTCTGAACCCGTTGTTCAGAAGGTGTGTGGACAATGTTTCATACCAGGCTCGCGGTGCTTGATGTAATCCATATAAGGCTTTGTCTAGTTTGTAGACTTGGTCTCTATGCAATGGATCCTCAAACCCGGGAGGTTGACTTACGTACACTGTTTCACTTATCACACCATGAAGAAAAGCACTTTTTACATCCATTTGATAGACTTTGAACTTTTTGAAGGATGCATAAGCCAAGAAGATACGAATGGCTTCAAGTCTAGCAACTGGTGCAAATACTTCATTGTAATCCAATCCCTCAATCTGTCTGAATCCTTGAACCACCAGACGTGCCTTGTTTCGCACTATGATCCTATGATCATCTTTCTTGCAACGAAGAACCCATCGAGTGCCAATGACTTTTGCACTTTTAGGTCTGTCAACCAATTGCCAGACACCTAAGTTTTTGAATTGCAAAAGTTCTTCTTGCATTGCATCAACCCATGATTCTTCCTTGAGAGCTTCAGTGACAGTACGCGGTTCAACTTGAGAAATAAAGCAGGAATGAGCACAAAAGCTTACATCTGCAAAATCAAGAATGTCAGCAAGACCTCCTGAAGAAATCTGACTTCGAGTCTTCACTCCATCCAAAGGACTCCCAATAATGTTATCTTGAGGATGAATACGATTAATTCTTCCAACAGGATGAGCTGGAACCTCAACCTCAGGATCTAAGTTATTCAGATTCAAATCCTCAAGACCCGGTACAAGATTATCAACAACTGGTTCAGGAGCAGCTGGAGGATTGTCATCTGTGTCTGAGCTGTCATCATTTATCTGTGTAGTAGGAACGGATGCAGATGAAGGTTGAAAAGTTTCATCAGGTGCATTATGTGCATCATACAACATCTGAACAGCAACATCTTCATCTGAATACATGGGGGGCATATTGGAAGAGTCAAAAAGACCAGAATAATTAAACATCCAGTCTGGGCCTTTTCCAGGTGGGGGCATAGAATATTTCTTAACATCAACATGGTACCACTCTTCCACATTATGAGTTGATGTGTTGTAAACTCTTTTGTTTGGAGTGCTGTACCCAAGAAAATACCCTTCTTCCACCTTTTCATTGAACTTTCCCTGCTCATGTTTCTTAAGCATAGTGCACGGTGCACCAAATGGTTCTAGATACTTAAGATTTGGCTTTCTGTTGTGGAGTAGTTCAAAACAAGTCTTCCCATGTCTTTTTACAATTAGTACCCGGTTCAATGTATAGCAAGCATTTGCTACAGCTTCATTCCAGAATTGAACCGGCAGGGAAGAATCAGCAAGCATGGTTCTAGCAGCCTCAATCAATGTCCTATTTTTGCGTTCAGCAACACCATTCATTTGAGGAACATATGGAGCACTAAATTGTTGCACAATGCCTCTTGTATTACAAAAATTTTCCATGTTGTGATTTTTGAACTCCGTTCCATTATCAGTTCGAAACTGACGAATCTTGAGCTTATAAAGTGATTCAAGTTTGGTAACCAAAACTTGAATGCAATCAAACATTTCAGATTTCTCCTTCAAAAAGAAAACCCAAGAGTATCTGGAATACTCATCAGTGATGACAAGACAGTATTGATCTCCAGCTATACTCTTCCGATTCAATGGACCAAATAAATCCATGTGGAGAAGCTCAAGAGGAACATTGATTGAGTGAAACTTTTTCAGCTTATGAGACTGCTTAGATTGCTTTCCCTTCTTGCAGGATACACAGATATCAGACAGCTTAAAATTTTTCAAGCTAACTCCCTCAACCAGACTATTATGAACCAAATGATTCATTTTGCGTAAACTCAAATGATCCATCCTCTTATGCCAAAGGATTGAATCTTTTTCAGTTGCCTTTGTCATAAAACATGAGGCTGTGGAGGATGTAGTTGAAGCTGTGGCCATATTGAGAACGTACAAATCTTGCTTTCTTGGAGCAGACATCAAAATCCAATCTTCAGGGATCTTAACACCTTGCTTGAGAATGTAACATTTTGACTCATCAAATAAGACCTTGTACTCTTTGTCACAAATCTGAGAGACTGACAGGAGGTTGTTTTCCAGCTGTTTAACATATCTGACATTATCAAATGAAACTTGTCCATTTGTCAGAATTCCCTCTCCTGTAATAAAACCGCCTTTATCTCCAGCAAAAGCAACATATCCACCCCGAACTGCATTCACATTGGTGAGCAGAGAAATATCACCAGTCATGTGTCTGGAAGCCCCACTATCAACGATCCAATTGCTGTTAACTCCAGCTTTTGGGGCAACCTGCACAATAAAGAGACAATTAGTTTACCTTGGGAACCCAAGCCTTTACAGTCTTGGGTTGACCCATAGAGTCTCGGATCCAAATATCAATCCATTTCCCTTTAGGAAGAGAGTTATCTGAAATTGGTGGAACAGAATCCTCCGATGATTTAACTTTCCAAATTGCATTTTTATTAAAAGAGGTTTTCAGATAAATGGATGATGATTTTGCTTTGTTAACTTTAATCACATTTGGAACATTCAAAGTTTCCAGTTTTCCTTTTCCCTTGTCTGAAGTCTTAAACTGAATTGGTGGTTTAGACTTTAGTTGAACAGGCTTAGGTACAGATTTTACCGGTTTTGGTAAAGCAGATTTTAAGTTTTTGAAAGAAACAACCTTAGGCCTGATCAACTGAGGGCAAAATCTCACAATATGCCCTGACTCACCACATTCAAAACAAACTTTATCACCTTTCTTATGAAAATGTTTTAGATCAGAAAAAGATTTTTTAGTTGATTTAAAGACATTTGCTTTCTGACAATCTTGTTCAAAACCCAAACCCTTTTTCCCTTTGTTACCAAACAGAGCTGAATTGGTAGCACAATTAGCTTCAGACTCTTTTGAAGCTTTAACAAAGCATAATTCTTTGTAAATCTTTGATTTGCAGATTGGGTCACCTTTCATGACAATAGGAGTTTGATTCTGAGGAGTACTTTGCTTAGATGAATAATCTGATTCATCCTCAGAATCAGAGACCCAATCTTCAACAACTCCATCCACCAGTGATCCCTTAGTCTGTGATGAACTCTGATTTGTACTCAGACTAACTGGATCTATTACTAACGGAGTAGTAACTTGAAAATCCTTTACATCTTTGTCATTTGGAGTATTGACAAAGGCATTGAGGATTGGTGGAGGACAATTTTGATAATTTACCGGTTCCTTCCCCTGATCAGTACCCCTACTGATCATATGCTCAATGATATAAGAAGAGCTTTCATAGCTCTTGAGCTTCTGACCTAGAGTCTCATAGTCACATTCGACTATTGCTAACTTTTTCTTAATCTCATTAATGGTATTGAGATAAGAAGTGATAGCATCTTGCTTATTCAGCACTGCAATCTCGGCTTCATGCAATTGTCTGTTTAAAAGATCAATTTTAGCTTGAAAATCTTTTTCATTAGATTTTAAAATTTTGTTAGCTTCAATGCATAAGTCGAGATCATTCATCAAAGCATTGTTATGTGTCTGATAAACAAGGACCTTACTTCTAAGATCAACACAATTAAAACACTCTGAATGTGAAGATGAACAATCAGTGTATACCTGATCTGACTCTGATGAAGCAGAAGAGTTTACCATCAAAGCAAATTGAGTAGAGGAGTCATCAGCTTCAGCATCAGAATCTTGAGTGTCTGAATCTGTCATGCTATCGATTCTGAATTTGAGACTTTATCATCATTCACCATTGAGTCTTCCCGAATTCTTTCCTCACTTTGAACTTCAGATTGTTGAATCTCAGCAACACAAGCTTTATCTTGTTCTTCTTTATCAGCATTGAATCTGAAATCCCAGTTCACCCCTTCATCCTGTTGAACCATTAAAGCTTTACTTGCAGAGGATGAAGATCCAGCTTGAGAAGGAGAATCAATGGGGACTAGTCTCCTTTCTGGATTGGCGGTAGAGGATTTCTGATGCTGAAATGGATTTTTGTTCCCTGCTTTCTTTGGCTGTTTGCACTGCCTGGCAAAATGACCCTTCTCACCACAGTTGTAGCATGTCACAGATGCCATATCAAACCCAAACTTGGACTCATTGTTCAGAGTGATATCCTTCCCAGTTCTTTTAACAAACTCCTTAGCTCTCCTAACCGCACTAGCCAATGCCCACATAATGTCAATTCGCTCCATGTCATCAGGATCAATCTGAGAGTAGTCATCATTGGTCAAATATGGATTGCCGATCTGACCAGCAACTAATCCATCATATGAGCTAACCAATGTTGACAAAAGGCCCATATGCTCTTTTGCAACCTCTACTGTGACCTTGTCAAAGTTCTCTGTTTTCACAATGGCGGTAGGCTGATGATGCTCTTGTTGTGAACTTGTTGAAGAAGATTGACTGAAATGCATCTGAGCTGTAGATGGAGCCTCAGATGTTTTAGAAACAAAAGCAGTCTTCAGAGGAGCATGAGTTGTGGATTTATCGACTGTGGGAGTGGAGTAGTATAGAGAAGGATCCTGAACTTGCACAACCCTCTTGGCTTTCTATTTGTTCTCTATCTCCTGCTCTTTCAGTTTCTGAATAAAATCATTGATGTCCATATGAGCCAACATCTGGTTTTGCTTGAGTACCATCAAGAAAGACTCCCACTTTGGAGGTAGAGCATCTGCCAAACACTGAATCTTCTCCTGAGTTGTAGTTTTGACCTCATGGTTGAACAACTCACTCAACAAATGATAAAACCTAGCAATCAGTTCATCAAGTGACTCATTACCCACATACATAAAGCTATTGAATTCTTTTCTCAAAGCTTTAGACTTAATGCTCTTCAACGCATCATTCCCCTCATATCTTTGTTGTAAGGCATCCCAGAGGTATTTGGAAGATGTAAATTGTCTAAACTGATGGAAGATGTCTGTAGCAATGGACTGTGACAAAATGGCATATGCTTTCTTCTCATAGTCATACAACTTCCTTTGAGGCTCGGTCATTCTTGTAACAAGCATAGGAGTTCCATCCTCGTTCAAAGGCCTCAAATAACCTCCTTCTATCATCATCCACAGATTTGTATCCACCCCATTGATATGGATCTCAAATCTATACTTCCAATGAGGGTAATCATCTAAAGTCAACAACTTAGGAGCTTTATTTGAGTTCCCTGTCTCATTCTCTGTCAATAAGAGAGTCTGAATGCGATGGTTTTGGTTAGCCATGAGTGCTAGATCCTCCATTTGATCAGAAGTAATAAAATTCAACACTTAGAAAAATTTCAGGAAAACTGGCGAATGGAGGGCGGCGAATGTCGGGGACCGAATGACCTGAATATGGCGAATGAATGCTGAGTATGACAACTAGCGAATGGGATGATCGAATGACCTATTCGGCGAATGTCTGATCGAATGAACTCTTTCGCCGAATGAGAGTGGAGTATGAGACTTATTCGGCGAATGAAAAGGGTGAAGGAGCTATTCGCCGAATGATACCTATTCGGCGAATGGAGAGCTATTCGGCTGAACTTATTCGGCCGCAATCGTCATTCGGCGATCTGGGGTTTTCAGCAACGAAAATCGAGATATCTTGTGATTTTGACCAAATCTAAGCACCAAATTTGGTACAGAAGTTCAAGACATGATAACAAAACAATTGGGAAAGAATTTTGACAAACAATCCACAAAAACCCTTGGTTTTTCAATGAAATAGTAACTTGGAAAGCAAGAAAAGTAGGATTTTTGGAAGTTACGAAAATCAGGGTTTTGGGAAACTCAGATCTGATGATTTAGAGTGGAAATCGAGTAGAATCAAGAGCCAAAGCTCTGATACCACTTTGTTGGACCGATTTGGAGCTCGGAAACAATCCGATTCCTATGTAAATCTACCCGACAGCCTCTGGAATAGTGCGGAATCCTATTCCAGGGTTTTCCAATCGAAATCAACAGGAACCGTGGTGATCCGAAGTTGTAGGAACGACTTGGAATCAACAATCGAACACCACGGGTTGAGAATCGAAGTTGGACGATCAAAGGCCGCTCTAATCTCCTAGGGTTTGACTCTGGTATCTCTAGGAAGAAGGAGGGCTCTTAGAAAGTTGGGGTTGAAACGATTTGAACTTGTATATATAGCCAGTCGACATTCGGCCGAATGAGAGGCCGAAGCAACTCATTCGGCGAATGGCATCTGTCGAATGATAATTCAGTCGAATGAGTCATTCGGAGAATGACTCATTCGCTGACTAGACATACTCTGGTTTCATTCGGCGAATGACTTCATTCGATAGAGTCATTCGGCCGAATGAACCATACTCATACTCAAATATATAATAAATCAAATCAACCAATAACACAATCATATAATCAATATTAAACATTAAGATCAATATAGAAAGACAACTTCCATTAATATAACTTGAATTTTACATGATGAATGTTACAAAATAGAACTAGGTACATAAATTGCATCAACACAAACTTTTCACATGATTACACGTGTCCCATTTTAGGTCCCAGATTAAACTTTTTTCAAAAATTATGTTCGGAAGCGTGAAATTAACATTTCATTCTTTACAAACACTTAATTTCAAATCATTTGCGTATATGATTAATAAAACTAGTGTGTTTAAGTTTAATACCATCAGAGAATTTTACATAACGTTTGGTTCTGCTTCACAACATGCCCGATCTGATCGCCCGATGCATATCTATCTTTGACCTCTAACATCACATATAAGTCCCAATTAGTTCATATGAACTAAGTAAGTAACCCCTCCCAAAATTCCCAAAAACTTATTTAAATCCATCCACATACATATCATATGGATGTTAATCATGTTTAGATAATAATATATCATATTCAAACATCAACTTGCACCCAATACACATGGTGCATTTATTTCCCTTAATGGGACATTTTCACAATATGAATATATTATCTAATTCAACTCTACCACCAGCACCTCTGGCTAAATTTGAAACACCAAATATATATATATTTTATTGGCTTAACCAATTACCCACACATCTGTGGTTTCAACAATTTAACTTCCGGATTAACCGGTTATCCACACATTTGTGGTATCATATATATATTAAGTCTTAAGATGTTCACCCATCGGTCCTTCCATCTAAGACAATTGCTAGCACCTCTAGCTATCCACACATTTGTGGAATCATAAATATATCAAGTCTAAGATGTTCACCCACCGGTACTTCCATCTAGACAATTGCCAGCACCTCTGGCTATCCACCAATGTGGAGTCAAATATATCAAGTCTAAGATGTTCACCCACCGGTACTTCCATCTAGACAATTGCCAGCACCTCTGGCTATCCACCAATGTGGAGTCAAATATATTAAGTCTAACATGTTCACCCACCGGTACTTCCATCTAGACAATTGCCAGCACCTCTGGCTATCCACCAATGTGGAGTCAAATATATCAAGTCTAAGATTTTCACCCACCGGTACTTCCATCTAGACAATTGCCAGCACCTCTGGCTATCCACAAATGTGGAGTCATAACAACAAAATGTAAAATACATTTTTCACAATAAGCATTCAACTGAGTCAATTCTATCCGAATTGGCTCTCACAATGTAATAATATCATATTACCAATCATCAACTATTAATCACAATAGTTTAATCAAAATTACACTATGGTGTTCACATTCCTGTACTTCCACCATAGTTATTTGTCAGCACATCTGACTATTCACACATTTGTGATATCATACTCAAACACCGGCTCATCCGGCTATTATTATGCAATCTGTGTTGCATACTTAATTCAACCGCAACATAAACACATTGGAACTTAACATATATACAATAGATTCTATTAACTCAATTAGTTCCAATTTAGTTATGCACATTCATTCAAATCAACCAATATATATATATATATATATATATCACAATCAAGTAGACTCGTTATACTACTTATATGTAACGGTACAGTAAGTTGGGTAACTTACCTGGTTCAAGCGGTTGTTCACTTCCTACAACCTCTTTTCCACTTCTGTGAATTGTCACTTGACTTTCACCACCAACACCTAGTTGCATATTCACACATATACAACTATATTCAATACATATAACACATACAATCAAGTTCACTTGACTGATTTGACTTCCTCAAAGTCAATTCATCACATAACTGACTCTATCTTACTACGTTTAGCAAATTTTAGTCAATTATCACAATTAATCATATTTCATGCCTCCCTTAGGCATTTCATCAAATAATTGATGTTTATTATATTAGTTACGATCTTTAATTATTTTTATTATTCAAAATTCATTTAAGATCTTAACTTATTAATAATTTTTAACATCAATTCATCATAATCATCATTTAACTCATGGATCATAATCCATATTTTATTTAAAATCATATTCAACCCATCCTACTAATTATCACACCAAGATATGGGTTTCATAATAACCGGACATTATCCCGGCTTCAAAACGAAGATTTCACCATCAAAACAGCAAGTTCTTCGTTTCTAACAATTCCTAGTTATCAACTAGGCAATAATCAATACCCATAATCATAGTATTACAATCAAAACAAAATTTAATCCACAAAATATTAAACTAGTAGGATAAAACGAATCGTTACCCAATCTGACGGATATTCAGTCGCAAAACAACGATCAGATGTTGCAGATACGTTCCTGGGTGCGATCCAGATGTTTGGAAGACTTTGAAATGAAGGTTTTGTGCTTAAAATTGTTGGGTTTTTCGTCTGGAGCACGAACAGGTCGAAAGAAGAAGGAAAAATGCCTTCTAGATGCAATCTGATCGTTTTAACAAATTTTTGTCGACATAGGCCGCCAGGCGCATCGCTCCAGCCCGAGGGTTGGCCCGGGGCATACCGCCCCACGTCATTCCACCCAATTTTTAATCTTATCTTGTTTTCGCGATTCCGGACAATCCGTAACTCCGTTTCGCGCACGGTTTTCGCCCACGTTCACCCATTTTTCGCATACTATCAACCTATAATAATTACAATCATCAAATCAACATGGATTTTTAGAATGATTACATGTGCTCTTGCCATTGATGACGTAATTCTCACATATTTTCAAATTACAACAACCACAATCGTTCAATTAACGATTATTTCAAATACATTCAATCATGAAAACCGGTTGTTACAAATCTCTCCTCCTTACAAAGGTTTCGTCCCCGAAACCGATTAAACCTCAAAAAGGAAAGGTTAATACTTCCTCATTTCATTTTCTGACTCCCACGTGGCGTCAGATCCCCTTCTGTTTTTTTTTCCATTGAACCTTTACCTGGTTCAGGGACTTGTTTCTCAACTGTTAGACATTTCGGTCTAATATAACTACCGGCCTTTCCACATAGTTCAACTTGCCATCAATTTCCAAGTCTTCTAGTGGTTCATAAGCCGATTCATCCGCCAAACATTTTCTCAGATATGACAAATGAAAAGGTCATATATGCCATTCAATTTCTTCGATAGCTCAAGACGATAAACAACTTCGACAATTCGAGCTATAATCTTGAATGGTCCAATGAAATGCGGCTTGTCTTACCTTGCTTTCTAAAGCATACCACACATTTCCAAGTAGAGAGCTTTAACAATACAAAATCTCCCACCTAGAACTCAATAGTCATCCTATACTTATCAGCATAGGAATTTTGACGTTCTCGTACCATTTTCAAATGAACTAGAATCTGATCTATACGTTCATTTGTTAATTTAACTACCTTTTTATTTGTCAATCCTCATTGCCCAACTTCTCCCCAACACCCAGGAGTACAACATTTCCTCCCATACATTATTTCATATGGAGGCATTCCAATACTGGAATGATAACTGTTATTATATGAGAACTTGGCTAAAGGAAATAATCATCCCAGCTACTTCCAGAAATTAATTATGCACGTTTGTAACATATCCTTCAACGTTTGAATGGTCCTTTCACTTTGACCATCAATCTGAGGATGATACGCCGTGCTTATCAACAATCATAATTCTTTCTGAAAATTTCTCCAGAAAGGAGAAGTAAATTAAGTGTCTCGATCAGAACTAATCGTCACTGGCATACCATGTCTAGACACCACTTCTCTAACATATATTTCAATCATAATTGAACATTTACCCTTAGATAAACATGATCATATACATGATTTTACATAATCAATCTACAATTGATTATTTGTTTTGACTTTCTTCATCCAAACCAAATCATACACTCAAGTGTATTTTTACATACATCTTACCTCTCTTTTGAATAATCACATAAATATTTATCCCATCACAGGTATGAATACAATTTATAAATATAATAAATATCCTATTTCTTCACAAATAGGTTTAACTTTGACTTTTTAAAGTCAAACATCATGTATAATGTATTTTACACATAACCACAACCGAATGACTTAACATTCGCGTTATTCGTTATCTCATAAAAGTTGTTAATCGAACATAATGATAATTACTGCATTCATTTGCATAGATAGACATTCTTATGTATCATTCCTGCTCAACCATTATCATTTAACACAATACATGTGTGTACACAAAACTACAATTGTGCATCATATTTCCCAAAAGTCAACTTAAGCAATTTGACTCTTGAAATTGGATGTCTACACTCTTGTAGATCATCTTTAGTTCACATACCTTGTGGATCTTTTACATTGGATTTGCAAGTTTCATATTCACACACCTTGTGAATCGAAACACGCACATAACCAATTTAATGTCTACACTTTTGTAGATCATAACATCCACAGTATGATGGTTGTTTACACTCTTGTAAATCAACTCAATCATTATCACTAGTTGAATGTTCACACATCTTGTAAATCATTCAACTACAATAACCACACTAACCATAACCATTTACATCAAATTTCAGTTAAAACCACAAATCACATATATGCTAATTGCACTAACAATTGTAGTGTGGACTCACCCAGTCCTATAACTACAAGTTCCACGAAATGGGTAACTTATTATCATGTGCATGTACATGGTTTACCCCCAATGCCATAAAAATGTGGACTTACATGAAAAACACTAACGCCATTTCATTATGGACTTACATGTTAATATTAATGCCACGCACCAGTGGTCTTACATTAATTTCACACGAATGTGAATCGTCTCCTATTATCAGTGTCAATTATTTTAAACATATAATGACACTTTCATTAGTTTTGCAATTTATCATAACACTAACCAATTTCAACAATCCGAATACCACCCCATGTGGTTTCATATTCATATACTTCCACACAATGTGGATTATCGTCAATTTATAGTGTCAACTATAATTTATCATTTAATATCATTTTTCAACTTATGCAATTAGCACATAACATTCATCAAATACTACAAGACATCTATCAAGTAGTTAAATACCACCATCATGTGGTTTCATATTTTCAACATTTCATGACACGTATGGTCAATTTACCATTCACTTTATTACAATTACTACAAGTCAATTACAAGTAGTAACAACAACCACAATTATATAACACATAAGCATTAATATGTCTTATGGTTGCATATTAGTGAGTAAATAACTCACCTATTCACATTAACCATAACTTTGACTTTTTAAAAGTCAACATCATTCGACACATACTCACATATTGACCAATCCACACATATGTGGATTATCCCAATACCTCATTAAGAAGGATTAGTATGACAAATTCAATGTCATTCCAAGACGGTTTTACATATCCAACACAAGGCCACTCATTAGTGGTCATACAAACAAGTTCAATGCCAACCACCAGTGGTCTTACATGTTAAATCCAATGCCACCCACCAGTGGTCTTACATGTTAAATCCAATGCCACCCACCAGTGGTCTTACATGTTAAATTCAATTCAATGTGTCAATTGCTATTAACCTGTAATGACACTATCACTAGTTATGAAATCATATCATAACATTCACCATACGTATACACATTGTATACTTACAACTCTATATTTCACGCATATAGATTATATGCACATTATATAAATTATTAACATGTTTAAATCATTACATCTCAAACTTAAACATGTATGAACACATAAACATAATTATGTGCATTTTTCCCCATTTTACCCTAAACGGGTCAAATTTCACATTTTTTTTTGATTTGTGTATACACACCAAAAACATTTTCCATGTTTAAATGGATTAATTTCCCACAACACATCAAGTGTTATTGCCTACACTCATGTAGGTCTTTTCACATTAATTCTCCAATTCATTTCTCTTGAATTGGTAACACTATTACCCACAAGTAATAGATACATTAAACTCATAACACCTTACCTATTCTCAATAGCCTAAGTATAAAATGATCCCCATAAGTGCTTGTTCATATCATGTTTGCACTAGTAAGTTGGCCAGACGTACTAGTTCATTCAATATATGCCCAATTCATTACTTCCTTCATTTCATACTCAAGACATTGATTTCGGTTTCAAACAATCACTCAAATCACATTTAACATATAATGATTCACATTACATTTAACAAATATAATACAAGACATAGATATGCTAACCTCATACATTCGGCATCATGATCGGGTCTTCGAATCAAACGTTATGTTTTCATATCAAGAGCACAAAAGTTTGAGATCAAGTGTTCATGACGCACTTGATTCACTCAAACCATTGCTCTGATACCAACTCTGTAACACCCAAACTTTTCACACGTTTACACGTGTCCCATTTTAGGTCCTAGATTAATCTTTTTCCATAAATTATGTTCGGAAGCGTGAAATTAACATTTCATTCTTTACAAACACTTAATTTCAAATCATTTGCATTTATGATTAATAAAACTAGTGTGTTTAAGTTTAATACCATCAGGGAATTTTACATAACGTTTGGTTCTGCTTCACAACATGCCCGATCTGATCGCCCGATGCATATCTATCTTTGACCTGTAACATCACATATAAGTCCCAATTAGTTCATATGAACTAAGTAAGTAACCCCTCCCAAAATTCCCAAAAACTTATTTAAATCCATCCACATACATATCATATGGATGTTAATCATGTTTAGATAATAATATATCATATTCAAACATCAACTTGCACCCAATACACATGGTGCATTTATTTCCCTTAATGGGATATTTTCACAATATGAATATATTATCTAATTCAACTCTACCACCAGCACCTCTGGCTAAATTTGAAACACCAAATATATATATATTTTATTGGCTTAACTAATTACCCACACATCTGTGGTTTCAACAATTTAACTTCCGGATTAACCGGTTATCCACACATTTGTGGTATCATATATATATTAAGTCTTAAGATGTTCACCCACCGGTCCTTCCATCTAAGACAATTGCTAGCACCTCTAGCTATCCACACATTTGTGGAATCATAAATATATCAAGTCTAAGATGTTCACCCACCGGTACTTCCATCTAGACAATTGCCAGCACCTCTGGCTATCCACCAATGTGGAGTCAAATATATCAAGTCAATGATGTTCACCCACCGATACTTCCATCTAGACAATTGCCAGCACCTCTGGCTATCCACCAATGTGGAGTCAAATATATCAAGTCTAAGATGTTCACCCACCGGTACTTCCATCTAGACAATTGCCAGCACCTCTGGCTATCCACCAATGTGGTGTCAAATATATCAAGTCTAAGATGTTCACCCACCGGTACTTCCATCTAGACAATTGCCAGCACCTCTGGCTATCCACCAATGTGGTGTCAAATATATCAAGTCTAAGATGTTCAACCACCGGTCCTTCCATCTAAGACAATTGCTAGCACCTCTAGCTATCCACACATTTGTGGAATCATAAATATATCAAGTCTAAGATGTTCACCCACCGGTACTTCCATCTAGACAATTGCCAGCACCTCTGGCTATCCACCAATGTGGAGTCAAATATATCAAGTCAATGATGTTCACCCACCGATACTTCCATCTAGACAATTGCCAGCACCTCTGGCTATCCACCAATGTGGAGTCAAATATATCAAGTCTAAGATGTTCACCCACCGGTACTTCCATCTAGACAATTGCCAGCACCTCTGGCTATCCACCAATGTGGTGTCAAATATATCAAGTCTAAGATGTTCACCCACCGGTCCTTCCATCTAAGACAATTGCTAGCACCTCTAGCTATCCACACATTTGTGGAATCATAAATATATCAAGTCTAAGATGTTCACCCACCGGTACTTCCATCTAGACAATTGCCAGCACCTCTGGCTATCCACCAATGTGGAGTCAAATATATCAAGTCAATGATGTTCACCCACCGATACTTCCATCTAGACAATTGCCAGCACCTCTGGCTATCCACCAATGTGGAGTCAAATATATCAAGTCTAAGATGTTCACCCACCGGTACTTCCATCTAGACAATTGCCAGCACCTCTGGCTATCCACCAATGTGGAGTCAAATATATCAAGTCTTAAGATGTTCACCCACCGGTCCTTCCATCTAAGACAATTGCTAGCACCTCTCGCTATCCACACATTTGTGGAATCATAAATATATCAAGTCTAAGATGTTCACCCACCGGTACTTCCATCTAGACAATTGCCAGCACCTCTGGCTATCCACCAATGTGGAGTCAAATATATCAAGTCTAAGATGTTCACCCACCGGTACTTCCATCTAGACAATTGCCAGCACCTCTGGCTATCCACCAATGTGGAGTCATAACAACAAAATGTAAAATACATTTTTCACAATAAGCATTCAACTGAGTCAATTCTATCCGAATTGGCTCTCACAATGTAATAATATCATATTACCAATCATCAACTATTAATCACAATAGTTTAATCAAAATTACACTATGGTGTTCACATTCCTGTACTTCCACCATAGTTATTTGTCAGCACCTCTGACTATTCACACATTTGTGATATCATACTCAAACACCGGCTCATCCGGCTATTATTATGCAATCTGTGTTGCATACTTAATTCAACCGCAACATAAACACATTGGAACTTAAGATATATACAATAGAGTCTATTAACTCAATTGGTTCCAATTTAGTTATGCGCATTCATTCAAATCAACCAATATGTATATATATATCACAATCAAGTAGACTCGTTCTACTACTTATATGTAATGTTACAGTAAGTTGGGTAACTTACCTGGTTCAAGCGGTTGTTCACTTCCTACAACCTCTTTTCCACTTCTGTGAATTGTCACTTGACTTTCACCACCAACACCTAGTTGCATATTCACACATATACAACTATATTCAATACATATAACACATACAATCAAGTTCAACACACTTGACTGATTTGACTACCTCAAAGTCAATTCATCACATAACTGACTCTATCTTACTACGTTTAGCAAGTTTTAGTCAATTATCACAATTAATCATATTTCATGCCTCCCTTAGGCATTTCATCAAATAATTGATGTTTATTATATTAGTTACGATCTTTAATTATTTTTATTATTCAAAATTCATTTAAGATCATAACTTATTAATAATTTTTAACATCAATTCATCATAATCATCATTTAACTCATGGATCATAATCCATATTTTATTTAAAATCATATTCAACCCATCCTACTAATTATCACACCATGATATGGGTTTCATAATAACCGGACATTATCCCGTCCTCAAAACGAAGATTTCACCATCAAAACAGCAAGTTCTTCGTTTCTAACAATTCCTAGTTATCAACTAGGCAATAATCAATACCCATAATCATAGTATTACAATCAAAACTAAATTTAATCCACAAAATATTAAACTAGTAGGATAAAACGAATCGTTACCCAATCTGACGGATATTCAGTCGCAAAACAACGATAAGATGTTGCAGATACGTTCCTGGGTGCGATCCAGATGTTTGGAAGACTTTGAAATGAAGGTTTTGTGCTTAAAATTGTTGGGTTTTTCGTCTGGAGCACGAACAGGTCGAAAGAAGAAGGAAAAATGCCTTCTAGATGCAATCTGATCGATTTAACAAATTTTTGATGGCATAGGCCGCCAGGCGCATCGCTCCAGCCCGAGGGTTGGCCCGGGGCGTACCGCCCCACGTCATTCCACCCAATTTTTAATCTTATCTTGTTTTCGCGATTCCGGACAATCCGTAACTCCGTTTCGCGCACGGTTTTCGCCCACGTTCACCATTTTTCGTATACTATCAACCTATAATAATTACAATCATCAAATCAACATGGATTTTTAGAATGATTACATGTGCTTTTTCCATTGATGACGTAATTCTCACATATTTTCAAATCAAAACAACCACAATCGTTCAATTAACGATTATTTCAAATACATTCAATCATGAAAACCGGTTGTTACAAATCTCTCCTCCTTACAAAGGTTTCGTCCCCGAAACCGATTAAACCTCAAAAAGGAAAGGTTAATACTTCCTCATTTCATTTTCTGACTCCCACGTGGCGTCAGATCCCCTTCTGTTTTTTTTTTCCATTGAACCTTTACCTGGTTCAGGGACTTGTTTCTCAACTGTTAGACATTTCGGTCTAATATAACTACCGGCCTTTCCACATAGTTCAACTTGCCATCAATTTCAAAGTCTTCTAGTGGTTCATAAGCCGATTCATCCGCCAAACATTTTCTCAGATATGACACATGAAAAGGTCATATATGCCATTCAATTTCTTCGGTAGCTCAAGACGATAAACAACTTCGACAATTCGAGCTATAATCTTGAATGGTCCAATGAAATGCGGCTTATCTTACCTTGCTTTCTAAAGCATACCACACATTTCCAAGTAGAGATCTTTAACAATACAAAATCTCCCACCTAGAACTCAATAGTCATCCTATACTTATCAGCATAGGAATTTTGACGTTCTCGTACCACTTTCAAATGAACTAGAATCTGATCTATACGTTCATTTGTTAATTTAACTACCTTTTTATTTGTCAATCCTCATTGCCCAACTTCTCCCCAACACCCAGGAGTACAACATTTCCTCCCATACAACATTTCATATGGAGGCATTCCAATACTGGAATGATAACTGTTATTATATGAGAACTTGGCTAAAGGAAATAATCATCCCAGCTACTTCCAGAAATTAATTATGCATGTTCGTAACATATCCTTCAACGTTTGAATGGTCCTTTCACTTTGACCATCAATCTGAGGATGATACGCCGTGCTTATCAACAATCATAATTCTTTCTGAAAATTTCTCCAGAAAGGAGAAGTAAATTAAGTGTCTCGATCAGAACTAATCGTCACTGGCATACCATGCCTAGACACCACTTCTCTAACATATATTTCAATCATAATTGAACATTTACCCTTAGATAAACATGATCATTATACATGATTTTACATAATCAATCTACAATTGATTATTTGTTTTGACTTTCTTCATCCAAACCAAATCATACACTCAAGTGTATTTTTACATACATCTTACCTCTCTTTTGAATAATCACATAAATATTTATCCCATCACAGGTATGAATACAATTTATAAATATAATAAATATCCTATTTCTTCACAAAATAGGTTTAACTTTGACTTTTTAAAGTCAAACATCATGTATAATGTATTTTACACATAACCACAATCGAATGACTTAACACTCGCGTTATTCGTTATCTCATAAAAGTTGTTAATCGCACATAATGATAATTACTGCATTCATTTGCATAGATAGACATTCTTATCTATCATTCCTGCTCAACCATTATCATTTAACACAATACATGTGTGTACACAAAACTCCAATTGTGCATCATATTTCCCAAAAGTCAACTTAAGCAATTTGACTCTTGAAATTGGATGTCTGCACTCTTGTAGATCATCTTTAGTTCACATACCTTGTGAATCTTTTACATTGGATTTGCAAGTTTCATATTCACACACCTTGTGAATCGAAACACGCACATAACCAATTTAATGTCTACACTTTTGTAGATCATAACATCCACAGTATGATGGTTGTTTACACTCTTGTAAATCAACTCAATCATTATCACTAGTTGAATGCTCACACATCTTGTAAATCATTCAACTACAATAACCACACTAACCATAACCATTTACATCAAATTTCAGTTAAAACCACAAATCACATATATGCTAATTGCACTAACAATTATAGTGTGGACTCACCCAGTCCTATAACTACAAGTTCCACGAAATGGGTAACTTAGTATCATGTGCATGTACATGGTTTACCCCCAATGCCATAAAAATGTGGACTTACATGAAAAACACCAACGCCATTTCATTATGGACTTACATGTTAATATTAATGCCACGCACCAGTGGTCTTACATTAATTTCACACGAATGTGAATCGTCTCCTATTATCAGTGTCAATTATTTTAAACATATAATGACACTTTCATTAGTTTTGCAATTTATCATAACACTAACCAATTTCAACAATCCGAATACCACCCCATGTGGTTTCATATTCATATACTTCCACACAATGTGGATTATCCTCAATTTATAGTGTCAACTATAATTTATCATTTAATATCACTTTTCAACTTATGCAATTAGCACATAACATTCATCAAATACTACAAGACATCTATCAAGTAGTTAAATACCACCATCATGTGGTTTCATATTTTCAACATTTCATGACACGTATGGTCAATTTACCATTCACTTTATTACAATTACTACAAGTCAATTACAAGTAGTAACAACAACCACAATTATATAACACATAAGCATTAATATGTCTTATGGTTGCATATTAGTGAGTAAATAACTCACCTATTCACATTAACCATAACTTTGACTTTTTAAAAGTCAACATCATTCGACACATACTCACATATTGACCAATCCACACATATGTGGATTATCCCAATACCTCATTAAGAAGGATTAGTATGACAAATTCAATGTCATTCCAAGACGGTTTTACATATCCAACACAAGGCCACTCATTAGTGGTCATACAAACAAGTTCAATGCCACCCACCAGTGGTCTTACATGTTAAATCCAATGCCACCCACTAGTGGTCTTACATGTTAAATCCAATGCCACCCACCAGTGGTCTTACATGTTAAATCCAATGCCACCCACCAGTGGTCTTACATGTTAAATTCAATTCAATGTGTCAATTGCTATTAACCTGTAATGACACTATCACTAGTTATGAAATCATATCATAACATTCACCATACGTATACACATTGTATACTTACAACTCTATATTTCACGCATATAGATTATATGCACATTATATAAATTATTAACAAGTTTAAATCATTACATCTCAAACTTAAACATGTATGAACACATAAACATAATTATGTGCATTTTTCCCCATTTTACCCTAAACGGGTCAAATTTCACATTTTTTTTTGATTTGTGTATACACACCAAAAACATTTTCCATGTTTAAATGGATTAATTTCCCACAACACATCAAGTGTTATTGCCTACACTCATGTAGGTCTTTTCACATTAATTCTCCAATTCATTTCTCTTGAATTGGTAACACTATTACCCACAAGTAATATATACATTAAACTCATAACACCTTACCTATTCTCAATAGCCTAAGTATAAAATGATCCCCATAAGTGCTTGTTCATATCATGTTTGCACTAGTAAGTTGGCCAGACGTACTAGTTCATTCAATGTATGCCCAATTCCTTACTTCCTTCATTTCATACTCAAGACATTGATTTCGGTTTCAAACAATCACTCAAATCACATTTAACATATAATGATTCACATTACATTTAACAAATATAATACAAGACATAGATATGCTAACCTCATACATTCGGCATCATGATCGGGTCTTCGAATCAAACGTTATGTTTTCATATCAAGAGCACAAAAGTTTGAGATCAAGTGTTCATGACGCACTTGATTCACTCAAACCATTGCTTTGATACCAACTCTGTAACACCCAAACTTTTAACACGATTACACGTGTCCCATTTTAGGTCCCAGATTAAACTTTTTTCATAAATTATGTTCGGAAGCGTGAAATTAACATTTCATTCTTTACAAACACTTAATTTCAAATCATTTGCATTTATGATTAATAAAACTAGTGTGTTTAAGTTTAATACCATCAGAGAATTTTACATAACGTTTGGTTCTGCTTCACAACATGCCCGATCTGATCGCCCGATGCATATGTATCTTTGACCTGTAACATCACTTATAAGTCCCAATTAGTTCATATGAACTAAGTAAGTAACCCCTCCCAAAATTCCCAAAAACTTATTTAAATCCATCCACATACATATCATATGGATGTTAATCATGTTTAGATAATAATATATCATATTCAAACATCAACTTGCACCCAATACACATGGTGCATTTATTTCCCTTAATGGGACATTTTCACAATATGAATATATTATCTAATTCAACTCTACCACCAGCACCTCTGGCTAAATTTGAAACACCAAATATATATATGTTTTATTGGCTTAACCAATTACCCACACATCTGTGGTTTCAACAATTTAACTTCCGGATTAACCGGTTATCCACACATTTGTGGTATCATATATATATTAAGTCTTAAGATGTTCACCCACCGGTCCTTCCATCTAAGACAATTGCTAGCACCTCTAGCTATCCACACATTTGTGGAATCATAAATATATCAAGTCTAAGATATTCACCCACCGGTACTTCCATCTAGACAATTGCCAGCACCTCTGGCTATCCACCAATGTGGAGTCAAATATATCAAGTCTAAGATGTTCACCCACCGGTACTTCCATCTAGACAATTGCCAGCACCTCTGGCTATCCACCAATGTGGAGTCAAATATATTAAGTCTAAGATGTTCACCCACCGGTACTTCCATCTTGACAATTGCCAGCACCTCTGGCTTTCCACCAATGTGGAGTCAAATATATCAGGTCTAAGATGTTCACCCACCGGTACTTCCATCTAGACAATTGCGAGCACCTCTGGCTATCCACCAATGTGGAGTCAAATATATCAAGTCTAAGATGTTCACCCACCGGTACTTCCATCTAGACAATTGCCAGCACCTCTGGCTATCCACCAATGTGGAGTCAAATGTATCAAGTCTAAGATGTTCACCCACCGGTACTTCCATCTAGACAATTGCCAGCACCTCTGGCTATCCACCAATGTGGAGTCATAACAACAAAATGTAAAATACATTTTTCACAATAAGCATTCAACTTAGTCAATTCTATCCGAATTGGCTCTCACAATGTAATAATATCATATTACCAGTCATCAACTATTAATCACAATAGTTTAATCAAAATGACACTATGGTGTTTACATTCCTGTACTTCCACCATAGTTATTTGTCAGCACCTCTGACTATTCACACATTTGTGATATCATACTCAAACACCGGCTCATCCGGCTATTATTATGCAATCTGTGTTGCATACTTAATTCAACCGCAACATAAACACATTGGAACTTAACATATATACAATAGAGTCTATTAACTCAATTAGTTCCAATTTAGTTATGCACATTCATTAAATCAACCAATATATATATATATATATATATATATATCACAATTAAGTAGACTCGTTCTACTACTTATATGTAATGTTACAGTAAGTTGGGTAACTTACCTGGTTCAAGCGGTTGTTCACTTCCTACAACCTCTTTTCCACTTCTGTGAATTGTCACTTGACTTTCACCACCAACACCTAGTTGCATATTCACACATATACAACTATATTCAATACATATAACACATACAATCAAGTTCAACACACTTGACTGATTTGACTTCCTCAAAGTCAATTCATCACGTAACTGACTCTATCTTACTACGTTTAGCAAGTTTTAGGCAATTATCACAATTAATCATATTTCATGGCTCCCTTAGGCATTTCATCAAATAATTGATGTTTATTATATTAGTTACGATCTTTAATTATTTTTATTATTCAAAATTCATTTAAGATCATAACTTATTAATAATTTTTAACATCAATTCATCATAATCATCATTTAACTCATGGATCATAATCCATATTTTATTTAAAATCATATTCAACCCATCCTACTAATTATCACACCATGATATGGGTTTCATAATAACCGGACATTATCCCGGCTTCAAAACGAAGATTTCACCATCAAAACAGCAAGTTCTTCGTTTCTAACAATTCCTAGTTATCAACTAGGCAATAATCAATACCCATAATCATAGTATTACAATCAAAACTAAATTTAATCCACAAAATATTAAACTAGTAGGATAAAACTAATCGTTACCCAATATGACGGATATTCAGTCGCAAAACAACGATCAGATGTTGCAGATACGTTCCTGGGTGCGATCCAGATGTTTGGAAGACTTTGAAATGAAGGTTTTGTGCTTAAAATTGTTGGGTTTTTCGTCTGGAGCACGAACAGGTCGAAAGAAGAAGGAAAAATGCCTTCTAGATGCAATCTGATCGATTTAACATATTTTTGCCGACATAGGCCGCCAGGCGCATCGCCCCAGCCCGAGGGTTGGCCCGGGGCGTACCGCCCCACGTCATTCCACCCAATTTTTAATCTTATCTTGTTTTCGCGATTCCGGACAATTCGTAACTCCGTTTCGCGCACGGTTTTCGCCCACGTTCACCATTTTTAGCATACTATCAACCTATAATAATTACAATCATCAAATCAACATGGATTTTTAGAATGATCACATGTGCTCTTGCCATTGATGACGTAATTCTCACATATTTTTAAATCACAACAACCACAATCGTTCAACTAACGATTATTTCAAATACATTCAATCATGAAAACCGATTGTTACACTCACCAAGCTCACACAGAAGTCTGAACCTTTTGTGTGGACTCAGAATCAAGAAGAGGCATTCCAGACACTGAAACAAAGATTGTCCAATGCTCCAATCTTAACACTCCCAGAAGGCAATGATGACTTTGTAGTATATTGTGATGCTTCCCATCAGGGACTCGGATGTGTTTTGATGCAACGAGACAAAGTCATTGCTTATGCCTCAAGGCAGTTGAAGATACACGAGAAGAATTACACGACACATGACTTAGAACTGGGAGCTGTTGTCTTTGCCTTAAAGATTTGGAGACACTATTTGTATGGTACCAAGTGCACTATCTTCACAGATCACAAGAGTTTACAACATATATTTGATCAGAAGGAGATTAACATGAGACAGAGACGTTGGGTTGAGTTCCTGAACGATTATGATTATGTGATCAAAAACCATCCGGGCAAAGCAAATGTTGTTGCAGATGCTTTGAGCCGAAAGGAAAGAGTCAAACCCTTGCACGTACGAGCAATGGGAATGACTGTGCAAACAAGTTTGAAAGATCAAATCATGAGAGCACAACAAGAAACAGTGGCTAGAGACAACTTGAAATGCGAGCTCGATTGTGGAGCGTAGAAACACTTCAAGACAAAACATGATGGAGTTATCTATTATCTGGATCGTGTTTGGATTCTAGTAGTAGATGAACTTCGAACACTCATACTTGACGAGGCACACAAGTCACGTTACTCAGTTCATCCAGGTGCCGATAAGTTGTACCAGGATCTTAGGTCGTTTTATTGGTGGCCGGGTATGAAGAAAGATGTTGCCACTTATGTTGGCAAATGCATCACATGTGCCAAAGTCAAAGCAGAACACCAGAAACCTTCGGTTTTGCTGGAATAACCTGAGATTCCACAATGGAAGTGGGAACAAATAGCTATGGATTTCATTACCAAGCTACCCCGCACTTCCAGCAGACACGATTCGATTTGGGTCATCATTGATAGATTGACCAAGTCCGCACACTTCTTGCCAATCAGAGAGACATACAAGATGGAGAAACTAGCGAGACTATACATTGATGAGATAGTAGTAAGGCACGTGGTGCCATTATCTATTATTTCAGACCGGGAGAGTCGATTTACTTCGCGGTTCTAGCAATCATTACAACAATCCTTAGGAACAAGTGTTAACTTGAGCACTGCTTATCATCCTCAAACGGATGGACAAAGCGAGCACACCATTCAAACCCTAGAGGATATGTTGAGGACATGCATCCTAGACTTCGGTGGAAGTTGGCATACTCATCTACCACTCATTGAATTCTCCTACAACAATAGCTACCACAGCAGCATCGGATGTGCTCCTTTTGAAGCACTTTATGGTAGAAAATATCGGTCTCCAATTTGTTGGACCGAAGTGGGAGACAACAGAATAACTGGGCCTGAACTTATTCAGGAAACTACTGATAAGATTACCCAGATACAACAACGATTACAAGCAACACGTAGCCGCCAAAAAAGTTACATAGACAAACGGCGGAAGCCTTTGGAATTCGATGTGGGTGACCGAGTTATGCAGAAAGTGTCCCCATGGAAAGGCGTAGTTCGATTTGGGGCTAAGGGCAAGCTAGAACCTAGGTATGTCGGACCGTTTGAGATTACTCAACGTATAGGTCCTGTGGCATACAGACTCAGACTCCCTGTTAAACTCAGCGGAGTACACGATGTGTTTCATGTATCAAATCTCAAAAGGTGCTTAGCAGACGAAACATTGATCATACCATTGGAAGAGATACAAATTGACGAACAATTACATTTCATTAAAGAACCCGTAGAGATTATGGAACGTGAAGTTAAGAAACTGAAACGAAGCCGTATTCCTATTGTAAAGGTTCGATGGAACTCCAAGCGTGGACCAGAATTTACTTGGGAGCGCGAGGACAACATGAAAACTAAGTATCCCCACTTGTTCGAGAAGTAAAGCCCGACCTTTATGCTTAAATTTCGGGACGAAATTTCTTTAACAAGGGGAGACTGGGACAGCTACTACCTGACCGGCCGGCAAGTCAGTACGGTACGTGTACTATCAACAGTAACTATGTATATTTACATGTGTATAAACAGTACTTGTATTAAAAGAATTCTAGATACAAGAAACAGTTGTACGTATTTTTGTGTAAACTTAAATACTGTAAGTACAACATACATTTGGAACATTAGTTGTGTGTATTTAAGTGAAAACCTAAGTACAGTTAACACAACTAAACATGGGAAACAATGGTGTTCAAACAATTAACAGGAACAAATCGGTTGCGATCTGATATCCATAGATGACAGGAATCAGATGGCCGACAATGCAATGTGATAACAAGGTGAAAACATGATGTTTAGTTGAGTCCGACAGTGAGGAAACACAATTCAAACACAATTACAGTGTTGTTTCAGAATAACGAACTGACAGTGTGTTTGCGTGGGTGACGATTCACACAAACATATCTGTGAGTTTAACGTTCTGAAATGATAACTGGAAAGTAGAAAACAAAAGTCAGAAAGCCAAACTATCAACGTGTTCGTTCGAATGACAATTCAAACGAATACGCGCAATGGTGACGCGATCTGACGAAACGAAAACGAAACACGACACGAACGACTTTAATTTAAAAAAATAAAATAAATAACGTTTTACAATTTTGAAACTCATCAAAATAATTAATTTAACTTCTTTTTATTTATTAAAAATAAAATTACGCGTAAAAGGGTGTTTTTCCTCATTTATGGCAGCCAACCTCTCTCTAAAAACCTCTTTCACGAACCTTCTCTCTCTCTAGAAGAACCACTCTCTTAATCGCGATATCTCACTCATTTGTGGACGGATTTGGGCGTTCTTGGTGTCCACGCAAAGCTCTTGACCTCCTCTACAAATAAGTACAGAAGATCTCGAGTTCTACCCAGTCAAATAGAAGGTATGAGCAAAAGAAAAATCTGGGAAATAGGCTTTTCGTGCGTCGTTGTCAATTCAAGCCCCTAGCAGGTCCCAAATACACTCACATCGCACCTTGTACCTCTAGCCACTTTCCACCATGTGATACCAACCTAGGTAACAAGACCAGACAAATGAGCTTGACGAGGATGAGCGAGGATAACCAGGGTTCGTGGAAGGGGCTGCACAGATGCGAACCTGCATACGGTTGGGATGATACGGCCAAACCTTTTGAGGTCCCACGAACCTTCCTCTGTCGAGCCATCTTCCTCATCACCGAACCCACAGAGGACAATGAATCCGATGCATGAACGAACCTACTCTATGAACGAACCTTGTACTGCAGTAGCCGAACCCTCCCTCCATCTAGATGAATGAGCTGCGAACCTTGCTAAGGCCGCGAACCAGAACCGAACCTGGTGTGAGTGCCGAACCCATCCCGATCGGCAAACCCCTAGCTCCTTACGAACCTGTATGGATGACACCCAGGCGAACCTTCAACTAACCCTACCTCTTGGACCACCGAACGATGAAGCACGAACCTTCCGGGTGACGCCTCCCTTTGGCCGAACCTGACTTCAACGAACCCAAGGGTTCGCTGGAACCCACACCCAGCTATCCTCTTCTTATTTATTCAATGCAGAAGCCTCAACCGGTCCACATTCTGTGAGATTACCAGCCCATCTATTAGGCCCAGTGACATATACCACTTCGTTGAATACGGCCCAAGAACCAGTTGATTCAGCCCACACTCAAATTGGATCAATGTTGTTCGACCCAACATAGGGCCCATGCCATCCATTCCACAGCCCACATCAATCGGCCCAGCATAGAACACCGGGCCAGCCCCTCTATGTAGCCCAATCCTACGGCCCAATCACAAACCGGCCCACGACGCCTATAAGGCTCCTTCGACTTAGTTCGGCCCATATGCATATATTTGGTCCAACATGAAGCCCACAAGGTCTAATTGTCATTAACACAATGAAACAAAGGGGTAAAGAATAATAAACATGGTTTGAGTAATACCATACTACAAAAATTTCTAACATAATTATGTGACTAAAGGAGTAAGCAGGAGACAAAAGGTTAAAACATTTGATATACCAATCTAAGTTTATACTTAGCAATTATTTGGTCATTATAGTGAATTAAAGGGCAATTTATGATCAATGATCAAACAAGATAATTTAGACCTAGTGGGATAACTGTTGGCAAATACACAACAACTACGCAAGGCCGAATGAAGATCGAGACCAAAGGATGATGACCAAGTTAAGGCTAACACACAAACGCGCACACGAAACAATTATAGTCAACACTTATAAGTTACATACAATGTGAATTCAATACAGGAGCGTGAAAACTACCACAAGAACAATCAAAGAGCGCGTGCATTCTTCTTTTAAGCTAAGTCAACCCTACAATAACAAGGTGAGTTCATATGCCCCTTTTCTTTAATCTTTACTGATTTTAAACTCTCGGGGCTGAGAAACATGTTTACTTTTATTTACTTAAAAGTTTTGCTTAACATATTGCTATTACATTGATTTTAGATAATACTTAATTGTTTATTATCGCTTATCATTGTATGCATGCTTGTATGATCATGATATGACAGGGATAATCAGATGAACAAGATAATTTATCTTACTAGTTCATCAATACATTTGAATAACATAGTTGTAAGATTTTATCTTATAACACTTAATTATTCTTACATAAACAAACATTGGAACAATCACAGGCAAACATATGAATGTTATAAAGATACTATATATCTTTGTACTAATATTCGATACAAGAGTTAAGTAAGTGTAATAGGATAAGTCCTTTTAACACTTAGCTTTACAACTCAAATAATCATGATAATCATGATAATGTAACTTCATGATAACAACATCATTCACTCAAATAATTAACATAATGTAATAAGACAAGTTCTTATTTTACTTTGTTAATGACACATAGAACATATGACATTGAGAACAATAACACGGATGAACACAATTACAATTAGTTACTATTGACCTGTTGTATTATATCACTTCAATCATGTGCCATTTATACAAGTTGATCATGTAAGCCCCTATAATTTGCTGACCAGTTAGTTTGGCGTGACTAAACCGACGATAGCATAGTGGTACCATAGGTTTGACAAACCTCTAGCTTGTAGGGCTAGTATGTTGATCGTATTGATCATTGGCCGGTAACGTATGACCGGTGACAGGGCGACTTCAAGTCAGGTTCTGGAAAGCGACAGATGGTGATATTAATCTGCAGTGATAAGTAATTAATCCATCGTTTCTTATTGACTAGTAGACTGAGTAATTTATATTCTCAAGTCATATTACTAGTAACTGTTTCGATGAGGTCTTTGGGTATACAAAGTGGTAGAGGTAAATCGGATGCATTGGAAATCGATTACGTGAGGATTTCAATGGATTCCTTTTAGGCTCTATGCACTATAAGTTGAGAACAAATTACAATTGGTTAACTAACACTCTTAATATTTAAAAGTGAAACAACAGTTAACCCCACAATTATAGAATAATACAAGGAACATATTTGATAAATCTAATATCCTTAACATATATAATGGTTATCTAAACTTCGGTTCGATAACTACAATTACATCATCATATTATTCTATACATGATATCACAGGTGATCAAGAATGAGATGAACAGGTGAATTTGGGGATGGAAATCAATAGTTGTATTGCAAGTAGTGTGGAGTTCTAATAGTGATGTGGTGGGATGTTGGCTGGGGCTTGGTTCCCCTACATATGCCCTATATATAAGCATCACTACTGTAACATCACTGTACTTTCGGTTGTCCGTACGTCCGTACATCCGTACGAATGTACTGTTACGACCGGAGATTTGTAATTATTAATGATTATGAAATTATTGACTTTCATTACTGATATTATCACTGTATTGGTATGCATGTTATAACACATTTATCATACGCGTAAACCATGGGAAGTTTAGTTGTGATACAACTAAACAGGCCCGTAGTGTTTATCGCAGTTACTCATTATTGATGATGAAGGATTAATTGATTTGTGATGGAATTGGGAGTTTGTTTGAGTCTGGTTACTAAACGTAGTCAAGGACCCATGGTCATGGTTTATCGAAATAGCGGTGGGACGGTGGCTAGGGCAGTTGCGACTGACCCTTACATATGCCCTATATATATGCATATTTCGGTTTATCATGGATGTGTCAGTGACTAGGGTTTAGTGGGTTTTGGTTTGGGAAATGATAATATTAAAGTTAATAAATATTGGGAATTAATTACGCGAAGTGAGGTTACGATCATTACTTAAACGTGAATATTAATTCAGAAATGTTAACTTAATAAATGTATTCGCGTGGGTGACGATTCACACGAATATAATTATTAAGAATAATATACTGAAACGATATTCCATAAATAATAAATCAAATCTAAATACGATACGAGCGTCGGATTCGCAAAGGTGACGATCTTTACGAATACGTACGCGAGTGACGCGTTTCGACGAGATAATTAAATAATATCAAACGATATTAATTTAATAAATGGAAACTAAAAACGTTTATTAGGAATCACAACCTAAAATGTTTTCGAATAAATTTAATTATTAATTAATTGCTTTAACGAAAATAAACGAAATCTTTTTACGAAATAATTTATTTAAAATTATTTTAACTAATACGAAGCATATTTATTTAAAATGTTTTATATTCAAATATGTTTACGTTTAAAAACCGAGCATTTTATTTATTTTTATCGCGATAAAAACGAGACCGGACACGTGGGGGAGCCTACGCGATATAAGGAAGAACCTCTTCTTCATCTTCTTCATTTTCTTAAAACACTTTCTCTCTCTAAACTTCAAATCCCGTAACCCTACTCTCTCTCTAACTTCTCACTAGCATAACTCCTTCGTTTCTTGACGAAATCGCAAGATCTTGGTGCCAAAACGACCGGGGAATCAAGGAGAACGAGAAAGTACAGGAGGATCGTGAGTTTGAGCTACGAATCGAGGTAGATCTACTGTTTTTCTATTCGGTTTTTGATGTAAACGTTGTGTGTTTATAATTCTCAACTTTAATCACGACTAGAGTCTTTAAACATTTTAAGCAAAGTGGCAATAACTGATAGAAACAATGAATGTTATGAAAAAGGCTAAGAACTCGGTGGGAGATGAGGATAGTTTACAGGTTCGGTGGTCTGGATAGAGGCTCGCTGCAATACAGCCACGAACCCAGCAGGTTTGAGCCGAACCCTAGGGTGGCGAACCCTAGGGACCCCGAGCCTTTGTTCCTTAGTGGGTCGAACCTTTGGTGGCCTGGCCGAACCTTGGTGCCCACGAACTACTCACGAACCCTAGAACCATGCTGGCCGAACCTTTAAGGTGGCGAACCCATAGTGGTCAGCGAACCATCGGACCTGATCAAGAACCCGCGAACCTTGGGTATTTCCACGAACCTTGAGGCTAAGTATTAGGTGCCGAACCCTATTCTTCATTGGCCGAACCTATGTTAACCGTGATAGAAGGTTCGCTGCCACATATGGTATACAACCTAGTCCTTATTGATTTAGGAGATTAAAGATATATACAAGGGTGTATAAGCATGTGTATTTATATAAATATAAGCATAGATGTATATATGGATGTATCCATGCATGCATGAAGGATCTAGACCACCAACTTTATCTTTTAATTTGAATTTTTAGAAAAATTAAGAAGTACACATATATAAAACTTGGGTTATGATTAACTTAGTTGTAGAAGTTATTGAATTAGAATTTAATGAATCACCAACTCAAATTAAGGTGGTTAGAGAAATTGCGTATGCATGTGAGGATACATCTATGATATAACAATAATTGCGTTACTATGAGTTAGTTAACAACTAGCTAATCAAACTATCTATAATAATGAACACTTATAATAAGTCGAGTAATCCGTTACAACTTAGAATCAATAAACTAAGTTAATGCACTGCAAACGGGTTAAAGTAAATTAATATAGACATTAATTGAGTAAGGAACACTTATGCTTATAAAGGTGGAAATCACAATAATTACAGATTTTTGAGTTGATTTGAGTTTATATACGCGAGCGCGCATAATACGAGAACCCGGATTCTGCGGACTTCAGGTGAGTTCTCATAACCTCCCTTTCTTTAAACTGTTTTGTTTTAAAACTCGGAGGTGAAACATGTATACCAAATTCAAATATTATTTTGATAACTCAAGATTAATACCTGTTTATCAATATGATACTCACAATATTGAATTATCCTTAATTATGGATTATCACCGATTAATATTTTATAACCGTGTAAACATTGTTATTGACTTTGGTCAATAACAAAGATTACATGTATTGTCACAAACTCCGAGAGTCATCGCTCTTAACTTCGGTTAAATTGCTTTGACGTCATGTATTGACACGTGGACGGTTTCCACATCTGTGAAGCATTGCCTTTGACTTCGGTTAATTGCTTTGGCTTCATGTATTGTCACGTGGTTAGCGACCACTCCATGAATCATGTATTTAACTTATGTTAATTACATAATGATCATGTATAGTCACGAACATTATTTGAGAATATGATTGATGAGATTGGTTGATTTGTTGTGGATTGATTATCTATATGTGATTATGATTATTAAAATTGACTATGTTTGACTTGGTTATGTGGTTATGTGATTTTGTAAGTGTTTGATTGTTGAATTGGTGGATGTGTGTTGGATTATCTCATACAGGTATTCATATGGATTTTCTCAAGAAGATCATAAGTCTTATACTTGTTTTAAACAAAACATTTTATAAAGTATAAAAACTTATGATTACTCACCAACTACATTTGTAGTTGACACTTGATTTCTTACATGTTTCAGGTGATGGAGACAAGTAAGATGAAGAGGATGACCTCTTCTATTTTGGACAGCATCATCATATAGGATTCTTGGACTTAGTTAATTAACTAAATTTCTGGCGATTAGGGTTTAGTTAGTTTAACTAATTCTTTTGTGTAATTGATGTAATTGATTCATGACGAACATGATTTTTGTGTAATTATGTTGTTTGCTTAAATGATATATGATGATTAAATTAGATGCCCACGAGCTTTTGAACAATCTACACATCCCTCGTGGCATCCCGACGATTCCGCCGCCGGTCGGGGTGTTACAACTACTAGGATAATATAATATTTGTAAATATAACTATTGAGAAGCCATTGGGGTAACAGGTGAACATACAACATACAAGTAACATAACATACATTGTGATTGTGCATGTGAATGAATCAAGGTTTTCAATTAACATACTTATGAACTCACCAACCTAGTGTTGACTTTGTTTAAATACATGTTTTCTCAGGTGATGAACAGGTGTAGGTACTTACATGCAAGGATTAAGCTAGAGGACTTTTAGAAGACCTAGCTTATTTTGTGTTGCATGCTTTTGGTGACAAGAACAATGAATCATCTTTTGTATATCTTGTACAGATACAAGATATAGTTACATTGATTCTTTTTGGTAGATTTACTTGATTAAATTATGAACGATACACTGTAATTTAATCTTTTAATTCTATGTCATGGATGTGTTAGCATTTCTCATTTAATTATCATGTGCTATGTAAACAATCTGATCATTTGATTATCACAACGATATCGCGGCCCGGGAACCTTCCGCCTGACGGGAAAGCCCGATCCGTTCCCGCCGGCCTGGGGTGTGACAGCTGTATTGTTGAAAATTAGATAGTGCAAATTGAAATAGTTCAATTGTGCAATGATATGATATATATGTTTCAATCAACACAAAATGTTTGAATGGATCTTAAATGAGTTTAAGAACCAGTTGTTACACATGACATCTGCAGAAGCTCATGAGATCACTGTGAACCCAAAACCAAATGTTACCATAAGAACACCTTAACTGAGTATTTTTATAAGTAATTAGAAAGTTTTGAAATCCTAATATGGCAAACTTGTTGCGATAAATCCATGGTTGATAAAAGCATCTCAAGTGGGAATCCTTGTCATGGTAAGAAACTTAGTGTTAGTTTTAGCTAAAGGACAAAGATGTTATACATATATATATATATATATATATATATATATATATATATATATGTCAAGGCTAGTGGGAGCATAGTAAGTTCTAATGACAACATTATGCAAGTATGTGGATGACATACTAATTATAGAAAAGTGTTTCTATAATAAAGACATAAACTTTAACATATGATGTTAAACGAAATAAGTAACAATTTTAGTTGATAAAATTGAATATATATTAATGGTTAATATATAATTTATCCAATGACGTTTTCAATAGAGATTAAAAATAAAACTTAGATAAATCTTGCATAAGATGAAGAGTCACATGCAAATTGTCTATGTCAAAGCATGAAGTGTTCACTAAAGGTTAGAGAACACAAATAAACGCATCAGAATGCTTAGAATGAAAGAGTTCATTACTAATCTCAATAAGATTCCTAATGACTAGGAATGGATTGAGAAAACATATGACAACAATATAACAAAGATAAGACTATGAAATTGTAGTGATATTATAGTAGAAGCATTATGAGAAAGAACTGAAAGAAAGACATAATAATAAATAAAATTCATAAATCAGAATCTAGCAATTCAGTTCACTAAATCTATTTATAGAGCTGAATTTGAGGATAAGGCTAATAAATATATATTAGATATGCTAGATGGGTAATCTGATTTAACTTTAGTATTGGGTGCTCTACAATCGAAACACGAAACATTGAATGTTCATTTTGATTTAATGGTTAAAGGCAAAATGAATTATGTTTCTAAATTCGAAATTTTGTACATTTTTGTATCCTTGAATATAGTATTCTAAATGTCCGTAGTCGATCAGATTCATGGGAATCAATCTGAATTAAGACTACTTGAATGCTTGGTTAGTTTATAGTTATAAAAGCTCAAGTGTTGAGAACCAAGATTCATAGGCATTCATTAGAGAATGATGTCGGACGTAACTTGCTTCAAAACATTCTTCGTGGATCATTGTCATAAGATGTTTTGATATTAAAGTATATTCGATATAGAAAAATATCCTTAGACCTAAGGAGTATATTGAACTAACATTAATCAAAGGTCACTCTTTGATATTACCTAACGTTGTCTTGAAAAATAGGCAGTAATAAGGGTAACGATTGGGAATGGTTCTAAGATTAAGCGGGAGTTATATGCTGCCAAAGGGATTCTATACTCTTATATAGATAAGAGAAGATATTCTGGCGCCGTCGTTGATTTAAACTGATGTAAATGCGTGGCCACGCTCAAACTAAAAGTAGTTTGTTTGATCATTTTAAATTGAGAACGAGAATGAGAATGCTTGAACAATATATGAGATTCAAAAGAGATCCATGTCTCATGTTCATGGAATATCTAAATAGAAAGGATATACTAATAAAGGTTATCTGAGACTATAATTGTTAGTTAAAGTAAAGAGTTACTTAAACTAAGGAGTTTTAGTCGACTTAAGAAGTCATACCTTACTAGGGGCAGCATGATGCAGCTAGGCGTCCAACACTGTCTACGTTGAATCACTTAGTCGATGAATCGTCCAAGTGGGAGTCTGTTGGATATTGGATGTCCGATTAACGATAAGTTCAACGTTACTATAAAAGGTATGATCCAAAGAGTTACACTTTGGAAGGCAACGACTTTATGTTTAATTGTTAAACATAATATATGATCACGAATTGTCGGGTTTATCGAATTGGCTTTTATTATTTATGAAATAATAATCGGTGGGAATTAATTATAGAGATAATTAATTCATTAAACAAATAAAGTTTTGAACTTTATTATAAGGGATTGTTAGTTAAATGTTAATTGACAAATTGACATTTAGTTAAACTTTAAACATTTAATTAAATGCTACTAACTAATTGTTAGTTAGTAATATTGGAGAGTAGTAATTAAATGGTTTAATTACTAAAAGAGTTTAATCAAATTAAAAGAGTTTAATTTGAATTAAATATGAAATAAGTGGTGGGAATTCTGATTTTGAATTGGTAATTCATATATCCTAAAAATGTGGATCTAATTTGACTATTAAATCTTGATCAAATCACCACATTTCACCACCACTCTTTCGCTCACTCTCTTTCTCCCTAACCCTAGTGGTCGTCGCCTACCACCACCATTTTGTGTGGTTTTTGTGCTGCCACAAACCACCACCACCGACCTGAGGCCGGGCTGCTAGCAGGCCGCACCAAGGGGCAGCGCCGGGCTGCCATCGAGCAAAGTCGAGGGGCCAAGAGAAGTCGTAGGAGGGCTGCCTCGCCCGAGGCAGGCCGAGCCAAGGCCACCTAGCCGAACTGTGTGTCGAGCCGCGAGCCGAGCCAAGCCAAAATCTGTTTTGGTCCAATCCGGTGTTTTTTAGGACGAGATTCGGACTCGGGTGATCGTAGTAAGTCAACTAGCGAGACCATTGTCGATCCATCGTGTGGATTTGGAACCGCTTTGATAAAGGTCGATTTCTAAAACCCTATATGGTTGTGTTATTTAATTGAATTGTTGTTTAAACTATTTGCAACTGGATCCTGATTTGGGAATTGTTTCGATTACGAATCGAAAGGTTATAAAGTTTAAATGGTTCCGCTGTGTCAGATCTGATCTGAAAGTTTAATCCGGTTTTATGAAAACTGATTTTGTTAATTAATGCGATTAATTGAAATTGATTAAATGAAAAATAACCTAGAATCCCCAACAGCGAGTCTATAAGGAGACTTAGCCACAGGAACCGCTCTCAGAATCAAATCGATTCGGAACTGCCCTGATCGCTCCGGTGGCAATCTCGGTAGATTATCCGGAAACACGCCCGCAAAGTCTTTCACAACCGGTACATCTGGAATCTTGATCCCCTTCTTGTCTTTCTCCACAACATGAGCGAGAAATGCTACACACCGTTTCCTTAGGAATTTGCATGCATTCATGCACGATATTATTTTGACACTGCGATTTACTTGATCTCCATGAATCTCCAACACGCGATTGTTCCCCACTTGAATACGCAATTGTTTTTCGGAACAGATGATTTCAATCCTGTTAAGGGAAAACCAATCAATTCCGAAAATGATATCGAAACTGCCCAGTTTCATCGGTATTAAACCAATGGAAAATGTGTGCTCATCAAGTCTCAATGGGCAGTTCCTAAGTACTCTACTAATTATTATTTGTTTGCCATTTGCTACCTCAATAGTGTAAGGGGAGTCTAATGATTCCTATATACAATTAAGTTTATGTGGAAAGTCGGAAGAGATAAAACTTTGATTCGCACCGGTGTCAAATAATATAGATGCATAAAAGTCATATAAAAGAAATGTACCAGTTACCACATTAGGGTCTTGTTGTGCAGCAGCAGCTCCAATTTGAAAGGCCCATCCTCTAGCTACCGGAGCCCTTTGCGGAATTCTCTTGGGGCAATCCCACGAGAAGTGTCCAGGTTCGCCACAGGTGTAGCAAGACCTATTATCAGCAGCAACAGCCATCACTGCTGCATTTTTGTTCCTGTTCTGGGCCCCTGTATTCTTGCATTGATTGGCTCAATGACCATACTTCCCATAGTTATAGCACTGCCTGCATTGAGAAGTTGGTTGATGATGATACTGACACTTGGTGCATTGAGGAGCTGTGCCAGTGTAAGGCGTCTTGATCTGCAGTGGTGGTGGTTGTGTGGCTTGTAGAGCATGAGTGGTAGCAGCAAAATTCTTGACCATTTTTTGTTTCTTGGTCGGGTGTCTGTTCGGCTTCTTTGATGTTCCAGCTTTGGCTACTTCAGCCTCTTTCTTCAGTGCCCTGGAGGCAACCTTACATCAGTCAATGTTGCTGATAATGTAACAGCCATCTCCAAGGTAGTTGGATGGGCAACAATCATATGCTCTTGGATACAAGCCGGCAGTCCACCGACATACCGCTCGATCTGCTTCCCAAGTGTTGGCACTATATCCGGTGCCAATGTTGCTAACTCATGAAATCTGGTGGTGTAGGCCAGATGCCCAGCGCGAACTATCACATGGTTGAGCCATTCCATTTCAACCTTTTTCAGCTCGTTTCTTGGGAAAAACTCCGCCATCAGTAAAACCTTGAATTCCTCCCAACGCATAGACAATGCCTCATCTCGCCCAATAGTCTGCACCTGGGCATTCCAACATGTAAGAGCTCACTTATTAAATGAGCCCGCAGCATACCTCACCTTATGCTGATCAGGACAACCACTGATATCGAGGGTTGTTTCCATCTTCTCGATCCATTGGGTCAAGCTGACAGCTCCCTCACTGCCACTGAAGCCAGGTGGCTTTCTTCCTACAAAGTTCTTGTGGGATTAGTCCTGCTGATTTCTAGTGTTGCCACTACCTTCACCAGATGAATTGCCAGTGCTGCTGTTATTGGAATTGATTCTATTGATCATGTTGGGAATCACTTCCCTCAGTTGACTGGTCAGTAGAGTGGCCAGTGCGATAGTAGCACGATCTAGCTTAGGATTTTGGTTCTGGTTGTGAGGTGGTGTATGTGGAGGAGAAGGAGGTGGCGGTGGTGGTGGAGGTTGTCTTCTCGGCGGCATTCTGATCACAACCTAAAGAAAATCGGTTACTACAATGATCGAACGCAGAAGACACATGCACATAAAGTCCTAAGTATTATGTTCTTTACATGAGGGTCCCTAGGTTATAGTCTAGGCCAAACCGTTTAAGCAATATGACCTATATTTCTCTATAACCATGGCTCTGATACCAATCTGTCACACCCCGAGCCGACGAGCTGGATCGACTTTCCCGTCGGGTGGAAGGTTCCCGGGGCACGATATCGTTGTTATAATCGTAGTGATCAGATTGTTTACATGGCACATGATATATAATGAGAAACTATAACATGACATTGATATAGAATTACAAAGTTAAATTACATAATTCATGTTCATAATTTGACTAAGTAAATCTATCAAAAAAGAATCATTGAGTTTCTATCTTGTATCTGGATAAGATTTACAAAAGATGATTCAAAGTTATGTCATTCAAAAATATGCACATCACAAAAGTAAACTAGGTCTCTTCTAAAGTCCACTAGCTTAGTCATGATTGCTTGGTGACTAGACCTGTTCATCACCTGAGAAAACGTGCATTTAAACAAAGTCAACACTAGGTTGGTGAGTTCATAAATTTAGTATCTGAAAACAGTTGTATTCTTGTCGTTCACAATCACAATGTTATACACAATTCTTATTGATATTGTCTCATTTTGTCTCACACAATGTCCTCTCCATAATTATACTTACAAGTACTATGGATACCCATTTCTATCTCACATGTGTTCATCCCCCGAAGTGTTATATGTATATAGAATAAAAGTGTATGAGGGAATTTAGTTATCATGACTTGAGTTATGATAATCCCCCAATGTTTCAAGGAAAACAGATTTATCAATCTTATCCTCATTATTATTCTCTCGATTGAAGGGTTAACTGCATTTTATTTCTAATATTGGAAGTAATAGTTAACTCTTTGATGTTCACAATTTGAATGTATAGAGCATGAATTTGACCCATTGTGATCCTCACATAATTAGATCACAATGCTTCCGATTCACCTCTATCCCATTTGTGTTTCCATAGAATCTGTATCTTCAACGGAACTTTTACTAGTAATATGACTTGAGAGAAAGTCAATTCCTCAGTCTACCAGTTAATAGAATGAAAGGGTTTTAATTACAATCAGTTTTTGTAGATTAATATATCACCATGTGTCGTTTACCAAACCTGACTGATGCAGTCCTGTTACCGGTCATACGATACCGGCCAATGGTAACAAATACGAATAACGTACAGGCCTTATGCACCGGAAGTTTGTCAAACCAATGGTACCACTTCGCTATCGCCGGTTTAGTCGCAATAACTGAATGGTAAACGATTTACTTGTAGGGACTTACGACTGTACTTGAACTCATGAACACATGATTGTTGTGATATAATACAAACAGCCTTAATAGTAATTATTGTTTTGTTCTCCCAATGTTATTGTCTCAGTGTCATTTGTATTCTTTGTTATGTGTTCTCCTTGTCTTTAACAAAGTGTTATAAGATCTAGTCTTATTACACTATGTTAACAAATGTGGTGAATAATATCATCATCATGAAATTATGTTATCATGATTATCATTCGTGATGTCACTTGTATTTGCCTCAGTGTTATATAATTTTCCACTTTATGATAATAACAAAGTGTTATAAGATCTAATCTTATATACTTATGTTATTATATTGTGTTGATGAAATCATGAAACTATGTTATCATGATTCATCCTTGATATCTCAAACATGTCACTTACACACAAGCACACATATAAAAGAAATATGATCATAAAGATCAAATCTGTATTATCTAAATCACATGATAAATGAAATAACATACTAAAACTTTTAAGTAATTAAAAGAATTAGCATGTTTCTCGGACCCGCATTTGAAATCAAAATATTAGAAAAGGGACATATGAACTCACCTGGTATTGAAGTGTTTGACTGAATAATCACAAAATGCACACGCTCACTTGTTGTACTTGATGTTGTATTCGCGATCCTGTGTTTGATTCCAAATTTGTGTGTAACTTATAAGTATAAGTTGTGTATCTAAGAGTTAACCCTAAAGTTGGTTAACACTTATAAACCTTTGTTATCGCTTGGTCTTTATTCTCTTGTAGTGTCATAATACTAATACTTAACCCATTTTAGGTTACATATTAATATAATAAAGTGTTTATTGTTTACATGTTTTACCCTTGAATTATAACCATAACACATGGTGTTTTTTGAAAACGAAACTAGTTTCTAAGTGTAAAACTTAGAAGTTTAGGTTAAAGTTTAGTCTTTTACTCTTATGTTATCCTGATATGATTATTATCATTCGTTAACAATTGTTCCAGATCACACTTTCGTTATTAAAACACTTATTTTATAAAATATATATGTTTGGTATGTTTTTGAAATAGTATCGATGAACACAACTTAATGTCGATGGGTCCATAATCGAGTCACACCAACCGAAACCCTAATGGGTTTCCACTCGACTATAATTCTCAACGACCTTGTCATCTCGAATTTGATTCATGTTACTTAAAACGTGTGTTTAGTTCTTGAATTCAGTTAAGTTATTAGAATTTATGAGGGTAAGGGTCAAGAGGCTATTGTAGAAGGTGGTTAGAATCGACTAAAGAACCAAGGCCCCTTGTCGATATTACTACCCTTCGCATTCCTTCCTCATGTAACTGATTGATCTTGGTCGCATTTAAGGTAATTATGCTTGGATAAGGCTAGTGCATTAGTATCGACAGGTTTAGAGGTCATGGGTGGCGTCGTGCTTACTAATGTCGACAACAAAACTGAAAAAGGGACCTTTCGACACTAGCAGTGTCGATGGTCTCTTAGGTTCGATGAAGCAGCTTTGATCCTATGTAATATCGATGGAAACCAGTTTCATTCTCCTTGGGTTTATCGACCCTAATAGTCTTGTTGACTGGGTAGGCCCAAATAACCATCAAACTTAGCAGGTTCGAAGCTTTTTGAAGCATCTTTTTCTGGTTCATCGATACTAGGCTTCCACTTTGTTCTTCCATCGATATTGAGGCTTCTTGTGTCGATACTAATGTCATTCATTCCAGATCCTTATTCCAGCCGTATTCAAGAATAGAGAACTCAATTCAATGTGAATCTAATATACTTTAACGGGTAAAATTGAGCTAAAAGTTCAGCTGTTTGACTAATGCCAAAACCCAGAAAAACCGAATCTTGGAACTCACCTCTTGCTCAAATCAGTGGATTTTACACCCGATCTGTTGTACTTCTGTGTAGGAAACTTCGAGAGTTTCGTTTTGATACCAAATTTGAACGATTAGATCAGGAATTGAAAGATATATTAAGGTTTTTGTGAAGAATTCTAGAGAGAGAGGTAGAACCGGATTTTTAGAGATAGAAGTGGTTGGTGGGGAATAAATGTGGGAAATTAATGCTTGAGTAGGGTTTTTATACCCCACATAGGTTCGGGTTCGTTCGGTTTGCTCGGTTATCGTTTTCGTTATGTTTACGGAACGTAATACGCGAAATTTTGAATTGTAAATAAATAGTTTTCTAAAACTTTTTAAGATTGTAATTCCTAATAAATGTTTTAACTTTGTTTAATTATTTTTATTATTTCGAAAACGTTTATTATTTTCTTTTCATCAGATTGTTTCACCTTCGTATGTATTCGTTCGAATCATCACCCGAACGGAAACGACGATGGCTTTACTTTCTGATTTTGTTTTCTACTTTTCAGTTATCGTTCAGAACGTTTAACCCACAGATTTGTTTGCGTGAATCATCACCCACGCAAACACACAGTCAGTCTATTATTCTGAAGCACAACTGAACTTCTGTTTGAATTGGATTTCCTCACTGATGAACTCAACTAAACTGCCATATTTTCGCATTGTTATAACTATTTTTCACATTGTTTCCTCATAGAATTATCGGCCATCTGATTTTTGTTATTTATGAAAACCAAATCGCAATCGATATGTTTTGTCACTTGTTTTCACACTGTTGTTTCACATGAATAGTTTTATTTTTATATTAAAATTTTTCATTCAAACACATACAACTATTAATTGTTTTCATAGTCCAGTTGTCACACAACTGTTAAGCACATTGTATTTACACATAGTAATGGTGAAAGTACACATACCGTACGGATTGCCGGACGATCTGGTACAAGTTGTCATCATACCTTTTCCATGTTTGCATCATGTGCATGTCCAACAGGAAATCTGGTGTGGACACCCTTTCAAGGCCATTTCAGTGCCTTCTAGTTGCACCGGTGTTGTGTAAACCGTTCAACATCAGTAAGTTAATTTTTGATTACATGGAGCCTGAGAATGATGCTTGGTTTCATCAAGAATCTCCTGTTGCTGATCAGGCAACGAATTCTGATGAACCAAAAGTTCAATCTACTGGTCCTGAACCTGAAACAACATCATTTGTAACCCAATTCACTGATATTGCTACAACCACAGTACAACAAGTTATCAAAGCGGTTAAGTAAGAATCTTAAGATATTGATCCAGGTGTTGAAGGCCAAGTCAATGATGCTTCTTCATTTTCTGATTCTGATGATGATGATGATGATGATGATGATGATTGTCACATCCCGGGCCGGCGGGCCGGATCGTGTGTCCCGTTGGGCGAAAAGGTCCCTGGGCGCGATATCGGGAATGACAATCGTGATGATAAGATTTTTTACATTTCACATGATATATAATGAGAAAATGCTAAATAAAATAGAATTACAAAGTTAAATTACATCAGTGTTGTTTATAATTTAACAATGTAAATCTATCATCAACATCATAATTCTTGTATCTTGTATCTGCACAAGATATACAAAATAATCTGTATAATGATGTTCAAAAGTATGCTAGTCCAAAATGGTAGGTCCTCTATCTAGCATCCTAGTCCAAAAGAATAAACTTCTAAGTCATACCTATTCGTCACCTAAGAGGTCATGCAAAAAGATCAAGTCAACACATGGTTGGTGAATTCATATAATTTCGTTTAAAAATGAATTTGTACAAAACCTGTCCGAATGACAACCTTAACCTCACTAACAACCACCTATACTATCCAGTCCAATATGCTTATATATAGGGCATACGTAGGGGAACAACCCCCAGCCGACATCCCACCACATACCGAACCACATAGTATATTGTTGTTAATGATAATTAAGCGTTTCATCCCATACCTTTGATTCAAAACGTTTTGAATAACCTGAAAATTTGTTAACATTGATCACCTGAAATGACAACCTTAACCTCACTAACAACCACATATACTATCCGATCAAATATGCTTATATATAGGGCATACGTAGGGGAACAAGCTGCAGCCGACATCCCACCACATATCGAACCACATAGTACATTGTTGTTAATAATAATTAAGTGTTTCATTCCACACCATCGACACAATATTTCTTTAGTTTTTGTAGTTCCACAAATAGAAATTCTATCGATTCGTTAAGTTCATCACCCAATCATGATCAACCATAGTGTTTGTAGAAACATTATGTTAAATGCTTAAATAAATAAATAAGTAAACATTTAACAAAATCTAAGACCTAACGATTGGGCCTTGGTCAACTCGAGTAGACTAGTCTAACAATCAAGGTTCTTAGTAGTAAAGGAGATCTGTAAAACTCATCAAACATGCGACCTATAATCAATCAGTCTAGCTAGGACATCTTTTGATATATAGGAATTTATAGTTATTCTAGATCGTCCGTAGTTTGTATAGTTCTTTAGTTCTTTGGCACATGTTATCTTTGAGTATTTCCCAGATGTTGCTCAAAACTGGTTACGGATGCTGTAAATATCCTCAAACATGTGTCTCATATTCAATCAGTCTAGCTAGGACATCTTTCGAACCTGAGATTGGCACATACTATCTTGGATATTTCCCAGACAGACCCTTGAAAATAGTTCTTTGTACATAGTTCGTTGAAATAGGTCGTTATTTCTCTGACAACACACTACCGAAAATAGTTCTTTGTACGTAGTTCTTTGAAATAGATCGTTAGTTCTTTGAAATTAGATCTTTGAAAATAGTTCGTTGTTTTAGATCTTTAGTTCTTTGTAAATAGACCGTTGAAAATAGTTCGTTGTTTTAGATTATTTATATATTCATAAGGAATATATACTTTGAAAACATGTTGAGTGTTTACCTAGACAAAGTCTAGGATAAAACTATACAAGTAAAACATATATTTAGTAAAAGCATTTAGGTAAATATAATCCAAAGAAAATAATTTACGCATGCTTGTCAGCCCCGCGTTTATAAAAAAAATGTTTAGAAAAGGGGCAATGAACTCACCTATGTTGCTATGTAATGAATCACAACAGATACGCGCGCTCGTTACTTGTAGATTAAGTGTCTTCAGTACCTGAGTTGTTTTAAGAGGATTCGAATACTATAAGTATTTATTGTGGACGTATCTAGGGTTTTGGTCTCTGTGTGCAAGTATGTGCCCTAGATTACTAATGTGTTTCTGTGTTACTCTAACTAGTCTACACTAATTGTCCCTTTACCCCGTAGATGTTCACAACTAAACCTTACTTATATAAGGTCTAGTTTAATGCATTCATGGTCTTTTTAGGTAAAACATATTTAATAAAATTCATTTAAGTTAAATCTTTAAGTTAGAAATCATTTCATTTATTTTAAAAACATTTTAAATAAAGTAATTTATAAATCATTTCCTTTTTGTTTAAAACATAAGCTATTTTAAGAAAACACAAATTAACATGTTAGACTTAGGTTAATCTCACTCGATTAACTTCAAGTCCTTTGCTAGTTCTTTGTTTTCCATAGTTCATTGATCGTTCTTTTGTCGATTATCAACTTAAGTTACCCCTTTGAGTGACCGAGTTGAATATCGAAATGATGGAAAGTTCTAAGTATTAGGAATTGGTCATACTAGATGAACATAGTCCATACCTATCCATTTTCCCTTGAACTCACTTTGTTTTCACTTGTTATTGATTTCTCTGTGATCCAATTGTTTCACAAGAACATTCATTTAAATTCCCTCTTGGTTTAGAATATGTTCTAGGTTGGTAACCTTTAACCCCCTTTCCACCTAATCGGTTGTCACTTCTAGAAACCCTAATGGGTTCCCATTGGTTCGAAATAGATATGTGAGGGTTTCTAAAACTAAATGGCTTGTTACATCCATGTTGACACTTTATTGTGATTTGGAAAACTTTGCTGTTGGACCCTAGTAAGGATGCTTGACAAAACGATTAACCCTTTAGTAAACCCTAATGACCTTCCCATGCATGCATGCATGATGAATCTATCAAGCGAGTGAGGCTCACAAGAGAATCACCTCTTTCGCACATGCTGCTCCTTTGGTTGTCATTATTCCCGAAAAACATTGGCCATACGAATGGCTGCTATGCCCATGAATCCATGAAGACTGACTGAACTATGCATGCGAAAGAAGGTGATCGACCGAATCAAGGTTCATGCGAAGGTGGTATCATGCGAATAAAGAGGGGTCCACCGGATGAGGTCTCATGCGAAAGAGAGGGTTCGGTCGACTGAGGGTGGTCCTGCGAAGGATGTTGGCCGAATGTGGCTCACCATGCGAATGTAGTTTCCCGAACCGAATGATGGGTCATGCGAATAGAGGTCTCACTCGGCCTTGTGGCTGGCTCATTCGGCCATTCGAACTCAAGCAGGTGCAGGTGCCCCATTGTCAAGCCTTATGACCAAATCATGAAGCATCACATGTTCCTACATCAACCTAAACTGTTTATGTGAAGTTTCCGTAAGGTTTAAGTGGGCTAGAACCGGTGAGGGTTCTAACAAGGGTTTTGAAAACCCTAAAACCGCAACTTATAACTCGATTTTACCTCGATTTTGGTGGTTCTAGGCTCGGATTGCTTGTACTTTCAAGATCTACAAGTTGTTGTGGTCGTTTTGACACCAAGATGGCTCAATTTGGTTGAGTATGGAGGATTTTAGGGTTTTGAATTTAGAGAGAGAGTGTAGAGAGAGAAAGTGACAGGAGAGAGAGAGGGGAAATGGTAGGTGAGTGGTAGATTTGGGCATTAAATGCCAATTAATGTCTTCAATCGTTCCGGTGCGTTCGAGTTCGTTCGTTCGTTTTCGTAACGAATAGTTACGGTTTTAAAATTAGAATTTATAAATTTCATTTAGGTGGTAATTCCTAGTAAATTAACTAATATCTTTCGTTTATTTTAAAACTTCAGAAAACGTTAAACTTTAACTATTTAAATCGAAATGTACAGTCGTCGTGGGTATTCGTTCGGACCGTCACCCGTACGAACACGACGATAACTACACTTTTCAATATGGTTTTCTAATTATTAGACATCATTCAGAACGTTAAACTTTCAGATATATTCATACAGATCGTCACCTATACGAATAACCCGTCAATTTAGCGTTCACGTAACGACATCCGTTGTTATTTTGTTCTGTTCAGCCTCACATACGGTTATACATAATAAGGTCCTAACTAACAATCACGTGAGAGTTCTGAGTTGTCAGATGAATTTCTGACTGTTGAACCATGGTTTTGAATCATGTTTCTGAAATGAATGAGCAATAGTTTCATGTCAAGCATCAAATGATAATAGCATATGTACATTACATGTAATTCATACATGAGTTACTGTGTAGATCATTGTTCCGGTCACGTTTCCGGCACTGATGTTACAGTCTCCCTTTGTTAGAGAAATTCCCTCCCGAAATTTAAGAATCGTTATCAGGTATGGTTTCCTCTGCAAACAGATGGGGATACTTGGACTTCATGTGATCCTCGCGTTCCCAAGAAAACTCGGGTCCACGCTTTGAATTCCATCAAACCTTGACAATTGGAATACGGCTTCGCTTTAGTTGTTTAACTTCGCGATCCATAATCTCTAAAGGTTCTTCGATAAAATGTAATTGTTCGTCCACTTGAATTTCCTCGATTGGGATGACAAGTGATTCGTCTGCAAGCATTTCTTTAAGTTTGAAAAGTGAAACACATCATTCACACCACTGAGTTCATCTAGCAATCTCAGTCTATACGCCACAGGACCAATTCGTTCAACGATCTCGAACGGTCCTACGTATCGTGGTGCTAACTTGCCTTTCTTACCGAAACGAACTACGCCCTTCCACGGGGATACCTTTAGCATAACACGGTCTCCCACTTGAAATTCCAACAGCTTGCGTCGTTTGTCGGCATAGCTCTTTTGTCTGCTTCTGGTTGCTTGTAACCTTTGTTGAATCTAAGCAATCTTATCAGTAGTTTCCTGAATAAGCTCTGGCCCAGTTATTCGGTTATCTCCTATTTCGGTCCAACAAATCAGTGACCGACATTTTCTACCATACAGAGCCTCGAATGGTGCGCGTTCGATGTTACTATGGTAACTGTTATTATAGGAGAATTCAATCAGTGGCAAATGAGAGTCCCAATTCCTACCGAAATCCAACACACAGGTTTTCAACATGTCCTCTAGGGTCTGTATTGTACGTTTTCTTTGACCGTCCGTTTGAGGATGGTAAGATGTATTCAGGTTTAAGTGTGTCCCTAGAGATTTCTGTAATGATTGCCAGAACCTTGATGTGAATCTGCTGTCTCGATCTGAAAGGATAGACAATGGTACACCGTGACGTACCACTATCTCGTTGATGTACAGTCTTGCTAGTTTATCCATCGTGAAGGTTTCACGCATCGGCAAGAAGTGAGCAGATTTTGTCAAACGATCAATGATAACCCAAATTGTATCATGACCACTAGAAGTGCGGGATAGCCTGGTAATGAAATCCATAGCTATTTGTTCCAACTTCCATAAAGGGATTTCAGGCTGTTCCAGTAACCCTGACGGCTTCTGGTGTTCCTCCTTTACTTTCGCACACGTAAGGCATCGACCGACGTACTCGGCTATGTCTTTCTTCATTCCCGGCCACCAATAAATCCCCGTAAGTCTTGGTACATTTTATCAGCACCTGGATGTACTGAATACTTGGTCTTGTGTGATTCATCAACAATAAGTTTTCTCATCTCATTTACCGCATGAATCCATACACGATCCTGGTAGTAGATAACTCCATCTGGTTTTGATTCAAACTATCGTTCTGCTCCACAATCAAGTTCTTTCTTTAGATTTCCTCATTCTACTGATTCCTGTTGAGCCTGGATAATCTTGTCGCGTAAACTCGTTTGCACTGTCATTCCCATAGCTCTGACACGTAGGGGTTTGACTCGTTCCTTCCGGCTTAAAGCATCTGCTACAACATTTGCCTTACCCGAATGATACTTAATCACACAGTCGTAATTGTTTAGAAACTCAACCCAACGTCGTTGTCGCATGGTGAGTTCTTTCTGATCGAAGATATGCTGTAGACTTTTGTGATCAGTAAATATGGTACACTTAGTGCCATATAAGTAGTGTCTCCAGATCTTCAGTGAAAAGATTACTGCTCCCAGTTCTAGATCATGAGTAGTGTAGTTCTTCTTATGAATCTTTAGCTGTCTTGATGCATACGTGATAACCTTGTCTCGCTGCATTAACACACAACCAAGTCCCTGATGGGAGGCATCACAGTATACTAGAAAGTCATCACAGCCTTTTGGGAGAGATAAGATCGGAGCATCACATAATTTCTACTTCAATGTCTGGAAAGCATCTTCTCGTTTCTGCTCCCAAACAAACAGCTCACTTTTCTGGGTTAACTTGGTGAGAGGCAAGGCTATCTTAGAAAAGTTGGAAATAAACCTTCTACAATAACCTGCCAGTGCCAGAAAAGACCGTATCTCCGTGAGTGTCTTCGGAGTATCCCAGTTCTTGATCGCCTCGGTCTTGGTAGGGTCTACATGTATTCCTTCGTTGTTGACTACATGACCCAAAAATTGAACTTCTCTCAGCCAAAATTCACACTTGGATAATTTAGCATAGAGTTTCTCTTTCTTCAACAGCTCCAAGATCTTCCTGAGATGTTGCTCATGTTCTGCTTTACTCTTAGAATAAATCAGTATGTCATCAATGAAAACAATGACAAACTGATCCAGATACGACTTGCACACTCGGTTCATGAGGTCCATGAAAATAGCCGGTGCATTTGACAATCCAAAAGGAATCACCATAAACTCGTAATGCCCATACCTGGTTCGGAACGCCGTCTTTGGTATGTCTTCTTCTTGAACTCTAAGTTGATGATATCCGGAGCGTAAATCAATCTTCGAAAAATACTATGCTCCTTGTAGTTGGTCAAACAAATCATCAATCCTCGGCAATGGGTACCGATTCTTGACGGTTAATTTTTCAGCTCTCTGTAGTCTATACACATCCGAAAAGATCCGTCCTTCTTTTTCATGAACAGAACTGGAGCACCCCATGGTGAGTAGCTTGGTCGGATGAAACCTTTATCGAGTAGATCTTGTAATTGATTTGACAATTCCTGCATCTCTGAAGGTGCTAACCTTTAAGGAGATCTAGCAACAGGAGTTGCACCAGGAACTAAGTCAATACGGAACTCTACCGGTCGTGCGGGTGGCAAACCCGGTAGATCATCAGGAAACACGTCCGGATACTTTTTTACTACTGGCACTTCTTGAATTTTGATCTTGTCTTTCTCTTGTTCCACCACATGAGCCAGAAAAGCTACACACTACTTCTGCAAACACTTACGTGCCTTTATGCAAGATATGATTTTGACACTTCGTTTCGCTTGATCCCCTCGAACTTCCAACACATGATCGTTCGTCAATGGAATTCGAAGCAGCTTTTCAGAAGAGATGACTTCCACTCTATTGAGAAATAGCCAATCCGTCCCGACAATAATATCGAAACTACCCAACTCCATTGGTATCAAATCGATGGTGAATGTTTGACCGTTAAGTGTTAATGGGCAGTTTCTAAGTACTGTACTAACCGTGATTTGTTTTCCGTTCGCTACTTCAATAATGTAAGGGGAATCTAAAAGTTTCTCAACCTGATTAAGTTGGCATGCAAAATCGGCCGAGATAAAACTCTGATCCGCACTAGTGTTAAACAGAATAGATGCATTAAAGTCATGTAAGAGAAATGTACCAGTGACCACGTTCGGGTCTTGACGAGCAGCTGGAGCTCCTATAGCAAAAGCTCTTCCACGTGGTGCTTGAACTACCGTTTGTACTTTCTTTGGGCAGTTCTTTGAAAAGTGGCCAATTTCACCACAGTTATAGCCTCCACCGTTGTTTTGGTTTTGATTGTTGGGTGAAGGGAGAGCTAAAGCAGCATTGTTTACTGCTTGAGTAGGTATCATCCTGCATTGTTGGACCCAATGGCCCTTTCGTCCACATCCCGTACAGTGCTTGCAGGGAGTATTACCAGCATGATGGTATTGACACTTGGCACACGAAGGATATGTACCAGTGTAAGGTCTTCTGTTAGGGTTCTGTAACATCAGTGCCGGAATCATACCAGAACAGTGATCTCAAACAGTGCCATGAACAGTAATCAGGTATGAACTCTATGCATTTCAGTGTATTTCATAATTATATTATAGATCATTATCATTTTGTGTTATCAAACGACAAATTCTAAATCATTACAGAGAAACAAAACTCAGAAAACATGGTTCATCAGTCAGATATTTATCTGGCTTTACAGAACCATCATGTGATTATGTGCTAGGATTTTATTACGTATAAACGTATGTGAGGCTTTATAGAACAAAACACACGGATGTTGTTATGTAAATGCTAAATCGACAGATTATTCGTATAGGTGACGATCTGTACGGATATATCTGAAGGTCTAACGTTCTGAATAATATCCGATAATTAGAAAAAAATATTGAAAAGTACAGTTATCATCGTGTTCGTACGGGTGACGATTCGAACGAATACGCGCGATGACCGTACGATTCAATTTTAAACAGTGAATTAAATATTTTTTTTAATTTAAATAAACGAAAGATATTTAATTAATTTATTAGGGATCACAACTTAAAATAATTTCTTAAATCTTATTTTATAAATCGTGTCGTTTCGTGATGAAAAACACGAGAAACGACGTGTTACGCGAAACCGAGCAAGACCGAACCACCGGGTGTTTGAAACAATTAAATGTGGCATTAATTGCCATAACCACCACCACCACTCTCTCTCTCCCTCATCAATCTCGTTCTCTCTCTCTCTCACTAGAAGCACCACCATCTCTCTAAGATATCTCAACCATCTTGCATCCAATTCAAGCAATCTAGGTGTCAAAACGATCCCCACGCATCGTAGATCAAGAAAGTACAAGAAGTTTGATCATTCATCCATCGAATTTGAGGTAAAAACCCTAGTTTAATTCGGTTTTAGTGTGTGTGTCACGATTTACTTTGTTGTTGATTATTTAACCGGTTAAAAACCCTAGAAAATCTTAAAATAAGTTGGTATCCACGAGTAGGAGTAGGTAGATTGATGTTGTAACATGTGGTGCTCGTTAGGATGAAGATGGTGATGCACGAATGGTTACAAGTTCATGAAAACTTTCGGGCGAACCTATCAGAGGTCGCCGAACCTCCATGAAGGTGGCTGAAACTGAGACACAAACCTAGATTTCTCCTTGGCGAACCCTGTGAGCTGCAGCCGAACCCCGGAAGCCTGCAGCCGAACCCTGTGAGCTGCAGCCGAACCCTGGGAGCCTGTGGCCGAACCCTGTGCGCCTGCAACTTACCTGCCGAACCCTTGTTGGGGCCGAACCAAGGAACCCAGCCAAACCTTACCCTTCGAGTAACACAAGCGCATGAGTGAACCTGGGGAGGGGTAACTAGCGGCGAACCTAGGAATATTCTGACTTAGCCGAACCCTAAAGCCTTAGGATGTAACGAACCCATGCATGCCGACAACTCTACCATACCCGAACCTTTGAGCGAACTTTGTTCTTCTCTCAGCCGAACCCTAAAGGTTCGCCGAGCTGTGGTCACTGCCGAACCATGTGTAGAACCTAGAGGTTCGCTGCCCTCACACTAAACAAACCCTAGTCTAACCCTAAAACTCACAAATTCCTTAGGGTACAGCAAACCTAGGACTCTCCTATTTGTTGTGGTGATACATGGACTATGCATCTATGATTTAGAATAAGAACAAGATCACATGATTTTAAGCATGATGAACGATCATACACGAGTGTATGTGTATGCATGGAAATGTAATGAATGTACATGGGAGTTCAATAAGGACATTTTAATGATAAAGAGAAAGCTAGGTGATCACGGATTCATATCTTTCGTAATAATGACTTATAAACTCGTTTAACACTTAAGACAATGGTAGGAAGTTAACGAGAATTCAAAACAAAAGTCTGGTAATCAATTGAATATCAAAGATCATCAATTGGGCCTAAGTGGGCCCAATGGGCTTAATGAAGCTCATCAAATGTTAAATGTTGATTTAAGACAAGTTAATGATATTTTAAGAAAAGAAAATGGTTTATCAACTTTGTTAAAATAAATTAAATGATTTTCTAAACTAATGGTTTGACTTGAAATGAAATTTAATAAAAACATATTAATCAAGGACTTGTTGTAACTAAATATGGGATATGGTTTATAGGTGGGTATCTAAGTTTGACTAGAAGATTAAGTCTTAGAAGCACACTAGTGTTTAGGACACTTAGTTGCACACCGAGACCAAACTTTAGATGCGACGACTAATACGTATACTTATCGTATACAAATTTTTTTAAAACAACTCAGGAACTGAAGAAACTTAAGCTACAACAAAGAGCGCGCATTTTGTGATAGACCATTAGCACTGCAACACAGGTGAGTTCATTGCCCCTTTTCTAAACATTTTTGTTTTAAAACGCGGGGCTGAGAAGCATGTGCAAACTGTTTTATTTAAATTGTTTACTTAAATGCTTTTACTTGTTATATGCTTTATATATATGCTTGTTGATACTTCTAGACTCCTGTCTAGGAAATGACTATTCTGAATTAACTAACAAGTTAATTAATTACTCTATGAGTAATACCTTAATTCTAGACTCTAAACAAACCCTTAGTCCATCAAGCTCGAATTCAAGAATCTAAATTCAAGTGAAACCAAAAGAACTAAAGCTAAATATCATGTTCAAAGAAATCTAAATTAGTGTGTGATCTGAAAACAAAGGATCCTAATCAAGAATCAATTATCATTGTGAAATCATAGAAATTCTAAAGATTAAAATCAAGAGACTCAAGGAAATCATAAATCATAAATGTGCGTGAATCATTGAAATAATGAAATCATTATAATCTAATGAAATCATTAATACTTGAGTTAAGGTGGATGTTAGTTATATAGAAATTAAGACCACGTGTAACACACATAAAGTCCCAGCATAAATAGTAGACTCTTGTAGTCAAGCTATATGGGCAATAACGTGAACTATCAAATGAAATCAATATCAAAATCAAGAGAATCAAGGAGAATCAAGAATCAAAGGATATCCGTAAAGTCCCGGCATGTACAGTAGACCAGCAGGTCAAGCTGATATGGGCATCATTAAAATCCCGGCACGCTTAGGCATACTCCTTGTGAGTCATGCCTGATATGGGTCACGTGTGAGAGGGTACAACTTGGACAACCACCAACAACTAAGTCTAATTGATTGAGTCTAATAAGGCCCAATCATCATGTCTTAGTTGTATTTAAATGCTTAGTTATTTATTTAATTAAACATTTAATATCATATTTCTACAAATGGTTTGGGGAAATAATGATTACATGGTGTACTCAAGAGATCAAAGGCAACCTATTTGTGGAAATCAGAATCCAAATGGAAGGTGAATGGAGTGAAACGCTTAATTATTATTAACAACAATATGCTAAGCAGTCTGGTATGTGGTGGGACGGTGGCTAGGCGGGCGGTAAGCTTGACCCTACATATGCCCTGTATATAAGCATACTTGATTGGATAGCATAGGTGTTGTTGATGTGGTTAAGGTTGTCATTTCGGGAGATCAGGGTAAACATTTTCAGGGAAATCAAATGCTATGAATCATATGTCATGGAATCAAAGTAGTGGAATGAAATGCTTAATTATCACCAGGAACAATATATCATTTGGTTTAGTATGTGGTGGGACGGTGGCTGGGCGGGCGGTAAGTTCGACCCTACATATGCCCTATATATAAGCATACTGAACTGGATGGTATAGGTGGTTAATGGTGAGGTTAAGGTTGTCATTCAGGTTATTCAAACTCATTTTTATAAACTTACATGAACTCACCAACCATGTGTTGACTTTATTTTTGCATGACTTCTCAGGTGACGAACAGGTCAACTAAGCAGTTATTGCTTTTGAGCTAGGATTTCAGTTAGAGGACCTAGCATTTTTGGACCTGCATACTTTTGAAACATCATTAAACATATTATTTTGTATATCTTGTGTAGATACAAGATAGAATATTTATGATGTTAAAAGTAGATTTACATTGTTAAATTATGAACTAAACTGATGTAATTTAACTATGTAATTCTACTTTTATTTAGCAGTTTCTCATTTATATTTATATATCATGTGCAATGTAAACAATCTGATCATTCCGATAATCACTCATGATATCGCGCCCCGAGAACCTTTAGCCCGACGGGGAATCCGATCCAACCCCGCTGCCTCGGGGTGTGACAGGTTCTGTGGTGCAGCTGCTACTTGGTTGAGAAGAGTGGCCATCATGTAGTTCTTAATGACCTTTTGTTTCTTCTTGGGGTGATGATGGGGTTTATTAGATGACTCTTCTTTGTGCTTGCCGGAGTCGGCCTATTTCTTTAGAGTTCCAGAGGCTACCATCAGGTCAGTGAGTTTCCCTGACAGGCTAAAAGCTGACTCCAGGGTGAGAGGGTTTGCTGCAACCATCAAACTCTATATGCAGGCGGGTAATCCACATACATACATGTCAATCCGTTTCTCCAGAGTTGGTACCATGTCTGGCACTAATGCCACTAGCTCGTGATAACGAGTAGTATACCCCAAGTGATCTGCTCCTTTCATCACATGGTTTGACAGCTCAGTCTCCATCATTTGCAGCTCATTCTAATGGCAGAATTCGCTCCTCAGTAAAGTCTTGAAATCTTCCCATGACATCGACATGGCTTCTTCTCTTCTTCTAGCTTGAATCTGCGAGTTCCACCAAGTTAAGGCTCGCTTACTGAATGATCCAACAGAGTAACGAACCTTGTGATGCTCTGGACAACTACAAAGGTCCAGCGTAGTCTCAATCTTCTCTATCCATTGGATTAATCCAACGTCTCCCTCGGTACCGTTGAAACTAGGCGGCTTATATCCTACAAAAGACTTGTAGGAGTAGTTAGATGCATTACCTGTATTCCCACTAGCCTCTCCCGATGAATTCCCAGAGTTGTTGTTCTCTTTCCGAATACGGTTGATCATATCCGGGATCACCTCTTTCAGCTGATTAGTCAGCTGACTGCTCAGTAGAGTTGCCAAGGCAACAGTAGCAGGATCTAGATTCGGATTCTTGTTCGGGTCAGTAGGTGGAGTGTGTGGGGGAGGAGGAGGTGGCGGAGGAGGTGGCGGTGGTGGTGGAGTCAATAGGGGAGGTGGTCTTCTTGGTGGCATTCTGATCACAACCAATAGAATATTAGTTAGTGCAATGATCAAATGCAGAAGACACAGTGCAAGTAAATCCCTAAGTCTTATGTTCTCTACATGAAGGGTCCCTAGGTTATAGACTAGGCCAAACCGTTTAAATAAATGACCTATATTTTTCTATAACCTGGCTCGGATACCAATCTGTCACACCTCGGGCCGGCGCGCCGGACCGTGTGTCCCGTCGGGCGGAAAGGTCCTGGGGCGTGATATCGGGAATGATAATCGTGATGATCAGATTGTTTACATTGCACATGATATATATTGAGAAAATGCTAAATAAAATAGAATTACAAAGTTAAATTACATCAGTTTTGTTTATAATTTAACAATGTTAATCTATAATCAACATCATAATTCTTCTATCTTATATCTGCACAAGATATACAAAATAATCTGTATAATGATGTTCAAAAGTATGCGAGTCCAAAATACTAGGTCCTCTATCTGGCATCCTAGTCCAAAAGCATAAACTTCTAAGTCAGACGTGTTCGTCACCTGAGAAGTCATGCAAAAAGATCAAGTCAATGCATGGTTGGTGAGTTCATATAATTTCGTTTAAAAATGAATTTGTACAAAACCTGTCCGAATGACAACCTTAACCTCACCAACAACCACCTATACTATCCAGTCCAATATGCTTATATATAGGGCATACGTAGGGGAACAAGCCCCAGCCGACATCCCACCACATACAGAACCACATACTATATTGTTGTTAATGATAATTAAGCGTTTCATCCCATACCTTTGATTCACAACGTTTTGAATAACCTGAAAATTTGTTAACATTGATCACCCGAAATGACAACCTTAACCTCACTAACAACCACCTATACTATCCGATCAAATATGCTTATATATAGTGCATACATAGGGGAATAAGCCCCAGCCGACATCCCACCACATATAAAACCACATAGTACATTGTTGTTAATGATAATTAAGCGTTTAATTCCACACCGTCGACACAATAGTTCTTTTGTTCTTGTAGTTCCACAAAATAGAAATTCTATCGATTCCTTAAGTTCATCACACAATCATGATCAACCATAGTGTTTGTAGAAACATTACATTAAATTGTTAAATAAATAAATAAGTAAAAATATAATAAATTCTAAGACCTAACGATTGGGCCTTGGTCAACTCGAGTAGACTAGTCTAACAATCAGGGTTCTTAGTAGCAAAGGAGATCTGTAAACTCATCAAGCATGCGACCTATAATCAATCAGTCTAGCTAGCACATCTTTTGATGTATAGGAATTTATAGTTCGTCTAGATCGTCTGTAGTTCGTATAGTTCTTTAGTTCTTTGGCACATGTTATCTTTGAGTATTTCCCAGATGTTCCTCAAAAATGGTTAGGGGATGCTGTAAATATCATCAAACATGCGTCTCATATTCAATCAGTCTAGCTAGGACATCTTTTGAACCTGAGATTGGCACATGCTATCTTTGATATTTCCCAGACAGGCCCTTGAAAATTGTTCTTTGTACATAGTTCGTTGAAATAGATCGTTAGTTCTTTGACAACACACTACCGAAAATAGTTCTTTGTACGTAGTTCTTTGAAATAGATCGTTAGTTCTTTGAAATTAGATCTTTGAAAATAGTTCGTTGTTTTAGATATTTAGTTCTTTGTAAATAGACCGTTGAAAATAGTTCGTTGTTTTAGATTAGTTATCTATTCGTAAGGAATAGGTACTTTGAAAACATGTTGAGTGTTTACGTAGACAAAGTCTAGGATAAAACTATACAAGTAAAACATATATTTAGTAAAAGCATTTAGGTAAATATAATCCAAAGAAAATAATTTACGAATGCTTCCTAGCCCCGCGTTTATAAAAGAAAAATTTTTAGAAAAGGGACAATGAACTCACATGTGTTGCTATGTAATGAATCACAACAGATATGCGAGCTCGTTACTTGTAGATTAAGTGTCTTCAGTACCTGAGTTGTTTTAAGAGGATTCGAATACTATAAGTATTTATTGTGGACGTATCTAGGGTTTTGGTCTCGGTGTGCAAGTACGTGCCCTAGATTACTAGTGTGTTTCTATGTTACTCTAACTAGTCTACACTAATTGTCCTTTTACCCCGTAGATGTTCACAACTAAACCTTACTTAAATAAGGTCTTGTATAATGCATTCATGGTCTTTTTAGGTAAAACATCTTTAATAAAATTCATTTAAGTTAAATCTTTAAGTTAGAAATCATTTCATTTATTTTAAAAACATTTTAAGTAAAATAATTTATAAATCATTTCCTTTTTGTTTAAAACATAAGCTATTTTAAGAAAACACAAATTAACATGTTAGACTTAGGTTAATCTCACTCGATGAACTCCAAGTCCTTTGCTAGTTCTTTGTTTTCCATGGTTCATTGATCGTTCTTAAGTCGATTATCAATTTAAGTTACCCCTTTGAGTGACCAAGTTGAATATTGAAATGATGGAAACTTCTAAGTATTAGGAATTGGTCATACTAGATGAACATAATCCATACGTATCCATTTTCCTTGAACTCACTTTGTTTTCACTTGTTATTGATTTCTCTTCGATCCAATTGTTTCACTAGAAGATTCATTTAAATGCCCGCTTGGTTTAGAATATGTTCTAGGTTAGTAACCTTTAACCCCCTTTCTACCTAATCGGTTGTCACTTCTACAAACCCTAATGGGTTCCCATTGGTTCGAAATAGATATGTGAGGGTGTCTAGAACTAAATGGCTTGTTACATCCATGTTGACACATTATTGTGATTTGGAAACTTTGGTGTTGGACCCTAGTAAGGATGGTTGACAAAACGATTAACCCTTTAGTAAACCCTAATGACCTTCCCATGCATACATGCATGATGAATCTATCAAGCAAGTGAGGCTCACAAGAGAACCACCTCTTTCGCACATGTTGCTCCTTCGGTTGTCATTATTCCCGAATAACATTGGCCATACGAATGGCTGCTATGCGCATGAATCCATGAAGACCGACTGAACTATGCATGCGAAAGAAGGTGATCGACCGAATGATGGTTCTTGCGAAGGTGGTATCATGCGAATAGAGAGGGGTCGACCGAATGAGGTCTCATGTGACAGAGAGGGTTCGATCGACTGAGGGTGGTCCTGCGAAGGATGTTGGCCGAATGTGGCTCACCATGCGAATGTAGTTTCCCCAACCGAATGATGGGTCATGCGAATAGAGGTCTCATTCGGCCTTGTGGCTGGCTCCTTCGGCATGTGGCCATTCGGCCAGGCTGATGGGTGTTTCATTCGGCCATTCGAACTCAAGCAGGTGCAGGTCCCCATTGTCGAGCCTTATGACCAAATCATGAAGCATCACATGTTCCTACATCACCCTAAACCCTTTATGTGAAGTTTCCCTAAGGTTTAAGTGGGCTAGAACCGGTGAGGGTGTGGGTTCGAACAAGGGTTATGAAAACCCTAAAACCGCAACTTATAACTCGATTTTACCTCGATTTGGGTGGTTCTAGGCTCGGACTGCTTGTACTTTCAAGATCTGCAAGTTGTTGTGGTCGTTTTGACACCAAGATGGCTCAATTTGGTTGAGTATGGAGGATTCTAGGGTTTTGAATTTAAAGAGAGAGTGTAGAGAGAGAAAGTGATGGGAGAGAGAGGGGAAATGGTAGGTGAGTGGTAGATTTGGGCATTAAATGCCAATTAATGTCTTCAATCATTCCGGTGCATTCAGGTTCGTTCGGTCTCGCTCGGTTTCGCGTAGAAGCGTCGGTTTTCGTTCGTTTTCGTAACGAATCGTTACGGTTTTAAAATTAGAATTTATAAATTTCATTTAGTTGGTATTTTCTAGTAAATTAACTAATCTCTTTCTTTTATTTTAAAATTTCAGAAAACTTTAAACTTTAACTGTTTAAATCTAATTGTACAGTCGTCGCGTTCGGATTGTCACTCGTACGGACACGACGATAACTACACTTTTCAATATGGTTTTCTAATTATTAGACTTCATTCAGAACGTTAAACTTTCAGATATATTCTTACAGATCGTCACCTATACGAATAATCCGTCAATTAAGCATTCACGTAATGACATCCGTTGTTATTTTGTTCTGTTCAGCCTCACATACGGTTATACGTAATAAGGTCCTAACTAACAATCACGTGATAGTTCTGAGTTGTCAGATGAATTTCTGACTGTTGAACCATGGTTTTGAATCATGTTTATGAAATGTATGCACAATAGTCTCGTGTCAAGCATCAAATGATACTAGCATATGTACATTATATGTAATTCATACCTGAGTTACTGTGTAGATCACTGTTTCGGTCACATTTTCGGCATTGATGTTACAATGATGATCGTAATGATTAACTTGTTGGTATTGTTTCTACCAGCAAAATTGTAGGCAAAAGACAATATTCAGATATATTAAGTGATGCACCGAAATTGGAAGCTGCAAAGAAACAAAAGAAGTCTTATGATAAATCCACACATGTTTGCTTGGGTAATTCCAAAGAATGATAACTGTTGATAATTGTTGTTATACGAGAACTCGACTAATGGTAAATGGCTATCCTAGTTACCACCAAAATCGATGACACATGCTCTTAACATATCTTCAAGTTTCTAAATCGTTCGTTCCATCTGCCCATCCGTTGGAGGATGATAAGCGGTGCTAAAATCCAATCATGTTCCAAAATTTTAATGAAAAGATTTCCAAAATCGGGTCGTAAATCGAGTATCATGATCCGATATTTTATTCAAAGGAATAATGTGTCAGCTAACAATCTCATCCACATAGATACGAGCTAATTTCCGTATAGGGTAAGTTTCGCGTATCTGTAGGAAATGAGCAGATTTGATTAACAGATCGATTATCACTCATATGCTATCATGACCACATGTGGTTCACAGGAGTTTGGTAATAAAATCTATAGAAATATTCTCCAACTTCCACATAGGGATTTTCGGTTGTACTAACAATACCGAAGGCCGCTGAAGTTCAGCCTTTACTTTTGCACATTAAGGCATTTGGCTACATACTCAGCAATATCCTTCTTCATACAAGGCCACAAGTACTAGTACATAGCTCTTGCTTTATAGGATCCAGGATGTACATATGTCGGAATCTCCTCCCTTTAACAGGCTCATGCCTATAAAATCTTTATCGCACTGATCCTTTAAGAATTTAACAAACAGATCTACCTAGTTATCTTTGGAGACATTCTTGAATACAACTTTGTTAATGATCCTCAGATCGATCTTAGGTAATGACGAGAAATCTTGAGGTCTTTTAAAATATTCCAGCTTCCTGTTGTAACATTTGACTACGTATAGCTACCTCTTAATATCGTAACTCTAGCAAACGACTCGCGATCTGTCATTGCGGAGGGCATATACATCCCGGGAACCTGCAGTGTATAGGTACACTGGATCCTCGATATCATCGTCTTTATCCGAAGGAATCCAAGTTTGTTAAGCATCTTTAGGAGTTGGCTTCTGTAACATTTGTGCATTTAGTCATGATAGTTGTAAACAATGTTAGAACAGTGTGCGTACATGTTCAGTCAGTCAATGTGAATCATGTGTCATTATGTGCTTGTGTGTTAGAATCTCTATTATTTAACAAGTATGTATTATTTATTTACAGTCGATTTCACTAGGCAAGAACAGTATTGTGTTATATCGAAACAGTGGTGGGCAGCGAGAGTGAGCCCTATATATATATTGCGTTCGGTATAACAGGATAGTGTTGGTGCGTAGTGTTAAGACGAATATTATGACAATTAATTCAACAAGAATCGTAATACGTAAGCGAGACTGAGTATAGTTATGGGTGACGATCCATAATGATACGAATGTTGAACTTATAATTATGATTAAACGACTTTAAATAATTATACGATCGAAAAACGTACCCGATTGCGGGTATACACGTAATTGTGAATGTTTAACGGTCTGGCAACACACGAAGAGTAAAAATAATTAAATTAATTATTTTACAATTTTGAAACTCATCATTTTAATGAGTTTAACAACTCTTTTATTTTTAACCGCGTAAAATACGCGTTACGTATCGGAAACGCGAACCGAGCGACCGAAACGGACCCGAATACCACACGGGCTATAAAAGCCTTGAACAAGGCTTAAATGCTCATTTATGTTACCAACAACCCTTTCTCTCTCTATACTTTCGTTTACCCTCTCTCTCTCTAAGAAAACCAACTTTAATCGTTCGTATCTTGCTCGATTCTCAACGGAATTCGTCATTCTTGGTGTCCACGCGAAGCCCTCGACATCCTCTACACGAAAGTACAAGATTTTCGCAGATTCACCCATCCAATCTCGAGGTAATGAAGCTTGAATAGTCACGAGATTAGGGTTTTCAGTCGTGGGACTTTTTAAACCCGACCCTTAGCCGGATCTAGTCAACCACACTCATGTTCGAGACCATAGAAACCTTCTCTGATGCTTGTCTAGCTTAGATCGAGGTCTGGATACAAGTGATCGACGATGGTGATGATGACGGTAACAGGTTCGGCGGCCAAACCTTCATTCACAGCCGGCCGAACCCTAATCTTTAGGGGGATCCCACGAACCTGTGCCGAATCATCAAGTCCATCACGAATCTCCTAGACGAACCCATGCAGACGAGCCATTTGTTAGACGAACCCTAGTTTCTGTTGAACCCATGATGATCCCACGAACCTTGCATGCATGCATAGCGAACCCTCATTCCCGAACCATGCCTACGAACCCTACACTTTGGACGAACTTTCTGCGAGCCTTAGAGGAACAACGAACCCTCCACATCATGGCTAACCTTCACGAACCCTTGCATGGTTCGTTGACCAGGTAGCCGAGCCTCTAGTCACCATTGGCCGAACCTTAGTGTTTTGAACATGACCAACGAACCTAGCCCATGGAACTCGATAGGTTCGCTGCCCAATATTACCTTGGAACCTTACTTGGCCCATTAAGGTCTTTAGTTGAACCAATGTCACGTTGGAACTTTAAGTGGCCTACCTAAACATTGCTTAGCTCAACACCAATCTTATAGGCCCAATTCAATTCCATTCGGCCCACTAAGATTTTAATTGGGTTGATATCGTCTTTGGCATGTTACAAGGCCTATATACAAGTTATTGGGCCAACATCACATTCACTTGGCCCAATATCATATTAAATTGGCCCATTGGTAACCTAAGTGGCCCATGGACCTTCATTTAAGCCTATTATCATAATTATGGGCTTAAGGCCCATTGTAGGCCACAACTCAAAGTGACTGTAATTTGATCTTAGTTAGTTTAAGTTGCAACTTAAACTAATAATGGGATCAAGTCAAAATCTCAAGAACTTAAACAATTGGAACATCTTTTCATAAGTCATGTTAATCAATGGTTATCAAATCCTAGAACATTTATCATTAATGCATAAGATTTATGCACAAAGGATCATTTCACATTCGTTTCTTGGACCCATGATCAATCAAGTGATTCAAATCATAACTTTCAAGTTTTCACAACAATCAAATCTTGAGAACGCAAGTCAATCAATGATACAAAGTCTATACAACTATAAATCCTATATCTTATGTATGATTACAATGTTATAGGAAACAATTAGAAGTCCTGTTTGCTACTTGCTATCTGTTTTAGTTCAGAGTCTACTGCAGACAGGTGAGAACTTTAGCCCCTCTTTTACTGTTTTTATAACTGTTTTGGGGTGGAACACGTGATCAAACCAATTGTTTACAATCATATTTCATTACACTAGGTGTGTGTTTTCTTATAAACATTATGGGTTCATTGTACGAATCCTAGGAATTCATCAACTGTTTTAAAGGAATTATCAATTATTAAACTCTTTTCACTAAAAAGGTTTTATAAGGGATCTTTGAACTGTTTTGTAACAGATTTACTCAATTGTATTTATGAAGGATAAATACTTTTAAATAAATGATTTTATAAACTCTTTTGTTATAAACCTTGTTTGTTACACAAGGTTACTATTTTATGGTATTCAAATCAAGTGGTTCACAACATGGTATTCAAATCAAGTGGTTCACATCATGGTATTCAAATCAAGTGGTTCATTTCATGGTATTCAAATCAAGTGGTTCATTTCATGGTATTCAAATCAAGTGGTTCACATCTTGGTATTCAAATCAAGTGGTTCATTTCATGGTATTCATAACAAAGGATTTAATTCGTGGAATTAAATCTAGGTTTTCAATTCATGTTATCAAATAAGGCATTAACACATCCGGTTAAAGTAAGGTTCAGAAACATGGTGTGTATTGTTGTAAACAAACTTGTAAAAGCATCAAGTATCATATTCATTAGCGTTAGTACTGGGTGATCACAACAAGGGAAAGCGGACACACACATTGGGGCAGGCCGATTGCTGCAGTTAGTTTTTAAATTTGTTTTATAAACTAACTGCAGATTTCGGTTACATATGGTTTTATCAAAACTGTTGACACATTATCTAACTCCAAACGTGGTTTGGGACTTGATATTATATGTTGACTCTTGTGCAAACATTGATTGGACTGTTTACACTCATTTTCTTACTTGATGTTAATTTGGGTTGCAGCTCATCCGTGTGAATCTTATGTTGCTTTAACTTACCTATGCCTTATATCATATACTCATGTTTACAAATGATTAAACCTATTGTTCTCACCAACTACGTCTGTAGTTGACAGTTACTTTTCACGTGTTTCAGGTAATCAAGTTTAAGACATTCTCAGAGACAACTAAGGAGACCACACTAAGATAGAACAAGATGAAGAAACATGCTAGGATGGATTAGAAACACACTAAATCCTAATTGTTTACTTGTCTTGTTTGAAGTCTTATTTTGTAAACTATATTTTGGGTCTGTAGTTGTCTTTCTTTTGGTAGATAGATTGTCTGTAACTAAACAACTGTCTAAACATTATGAAATGTAGTAATCCATTGTGGTTGTTCTTATTCAATACTTGTGCATGATTCAACTGTTCATACGTCACCGCGCCGTGGATTCCGCACGCGGCGCAGGGGTGTGACAGCTTCCTATCTTTCTTCTTATCAAACCAGCTGTCAGTTACTTGATCAAAACCGGTAACCTCATCTCCCAGAGCATTGACATACTTGTGTGCATACAAGTAGTCCAAGTAAGGATCAGTCGAGACATTTCCAAGAATGATGTATTCTTGTTCATCTTCATTTGAGGATCCTAGTGAAGTGGATGGCATTTCTTCCAGTTCTTTATCGATAATGGAATCAAAGACTGAATCCATGCTTACGTCTTTGAACATATCAGGAAACCCTTGATTGATCATGTCTTCTTGTATTCCTTCAAATGTAAGGTCATTAGGAAGATCCTCAAGGAGATAATCATCAAACTCATCAGCAGACTTGTTGGAGGACTTGTTTCCTTTATTACCTCCACCCTTGTTATTGTCATCCTTGTCATCATCATTGCCATCATCATCATCTTTCTTGTCATCACCATCATCTTTTTTTAAAATCTTCAACATCATCTTTCTTCTTATCATCATCAACATTATCATCATTCTTTTTTTCATCATCTTTTTCATCGTCATCCTTCTTTTCTTGTTCAGAAATCCTTGCATCCTTAAGCTTATTGACTTCAGTCTTTAAATCTTTCACATCATTTTTCAGATCATCATTTTCCTTGAGCAAATATCTGATGATTTTCCTTTGGCTCTTGATATTTCCTTCAGAGATTGAAATGATCATCCTCAAGCTCTTGATTGTAGGACCGATTAGGAGCTCGGAAACAATCCGATTCCAATGGAAATCTACCCGACAGCCTCTGGAATAGTGCGGAATCCTATTCCAGGGTTTTCCAATCGAAACCAATAGCAACCGTGGTGATCCGAAGGTGTAGGAAGGACTTGTAAGCAAGAATCGAACACCACGGGTTGAGAATCGAACTTGGACTATCAATGGCCGATCTAATCTCCTAGGGTTTGACTCTGGGATCACAGGGAAGAAGGAGGGCTCTTGAAAAGTTAGTGTTGAAATGATTTGAACAAGTATATATAGGCTGTAGTCATTCGGCCGAATGAGTGGCCGAAGCAGCTCATTCGGCGAATGACCTTGCTCGAATGGGCTGTCAATCGAAGGAGTCATTCGGCGAATGACTCATTCTCTTGCCAGCCATTCGCTAGGTAGGTCATTCGGCGAATGACTTCATTCTAGAGTCATTCGCCCGAATGTGCATTCTTCATACTCAACAATTAATTTAATCAAATCAACTAATCATATAATCTATAATAAACATTAAGAATGATATATAAAGACAACTTCCATTAATAACTTGAACTTTACATGATTAGAGTTACAAAACAGAACTAGGGACATTATATGTATCAACATTGATTTCTGGATCCTACTTGGTAGAATCTTGTTCATCTGCTAAAAATCTGGCTTGAAGAAGATCAAGATCGATAAGCACATATTCAGTTACGTATTTGGAGGATGTCCCCATAGGAGCTTTGCCTTTATTGATTTGGGTTTTATGTGGAGAAGGAGGGTGTGATAAATTATTGGGTACTGGTGATTGTGGAGGGGAAATAGGTTTTCTGGAGGTTGAGAGGTCTTAGATGATGGTGGTGGCATTATGGTGGCTTGGACGATTTGTGGTGATGGTGGTTGTTGTAGTGGTTGGGTGGCTTGAATGTTAGGTTGTGGTTGAGTGGTTTGAGGGTCTGGTTGTTAATGGGTGGTGTGAGGTGTAGGTTTTTGTTCTTGAGACGAGGATAACATGATCTCCTAGACACCATCTTAAGTCTTCTTTATGAGGCATGCTCAGAAGAACGAACATAGTCCTCATCTTTGTCGTCAGTTGGCTTGGATGCTTGAGAGGCTTTACTATTCTTCATCAAATCCCGTTCATGTTGATTCACATGATATCTTTCACACTTCTCAAAAACATAGTCAGTCGATGAGTCAAAAGAAGTGGCTTTCTCAGTCTCTACAGATCTTGCTTGATCATGTTCTTCTGCAACAAAGGTTGTTTTAGAGACTGGCTTAGTAAGTTCATCTTCAAGTCCTGCAAACAATCTGCCAAACTTTTCCAGGGGCCTCACACCAACAAAGATCTTCTTTCCTTTTTTTTTCATCACCATATAAGAGAAGATGTTGTGTGGCATCCTCTTTTGAACCAGCATTCCTACAGTTGGAACGAGGCTTTGGTGCCTTTTGTTGGTGACGATCTGTATAAAATGAGGGAATGCCAAGAACCTCTCCTTCCTCTTCCCTTTGATGTTGTTGCACAATTAATGAACTATTTAGGCGAACTTTGAACTTGTTGGATATACATTGAGCTATAAGTTGACATACATTGCAATGGCTATCTCACATGTCGAGGTGAGTCTTCATAGCCCATTTTTTACTTTTTTACTTTTGGGGTGAACCATGCAACTTATCTATTACAAATTATCAAGTGAACTTAGTTTAATGATGTTATAGTGTGTGAACTTTAGATAAGAACATGCATTGATCACCCTCATTTAATGATTTTATATTCTATTCAACATTTTACATACAAAAGGTATAAGGATTAGTAAGTCCTCTATTGGTGTTCATTTAGATCCTGTCTGATCATGATGCTCTGTTCACGACTCATTTTTGAGAAACTCTTAATGAGTTGTTTGTCACTCGATTCGATCCAAACCCTTGAACCTCCATTTTCAAATTAGAAGCGTCCACCCACCATTTTGCGTGTCTAACTTAAAGAAGTGTCAGACTATTGAGAATCTACAAGTACCACCTAACGATGATCGCATTGTTACCTCGACGAATATCGTTGAGAAACCTATTCACGTGTTCGCTTAGAATGAGAAAATTAAATGGAAACATCTGTTCTCTACAATTTCTCCTTAATTTCGGGACAAAATTCCTAAAAGCAGGGAGACTGTAACATTCCTGTAATTTGTAGTAACCAATCTTATTTGTTAAATAATTTATGACCCCATTTAAAATTCCATCAATGAGTTTACATACATAGATGTTATACAACAAATTTAAAAATCTTTAATATAGATACATATTGTATGTATATGACAGAAATGTGTATGTATGAAATTATGTAATTACACAATTTAAAGGAATAAAAAGAAATTTAGTATTTAATAATAAATGACTTAAACAAATAAATAAATTTTAGTTATTAAAACTTTAATAAAAAATCTCAAGAAAAACATTTTATTTAAATAAATAAAACATTTATAAACTTTTAACTCTAATCATATTGATATTTTTATTTAAAAAACAACTTTGTTGTAATTTTATAATATAAATATAATGTTAAAACAATGATTAAACATCCCAAAACTTATATACAATTTGTAACGTCACTATATTTCACGCACTTCATTACATAAATGTTTGTACTGTTAAAGCCTGATATGATATTGATAATTACTATGAATTATTTGTTGATATTATCACTGGTATACATATTGAGAACGTATATTATCACAAAGAGCATAAACCATGGGAAGTTTAGTTGAAACATAATTAGACATAACCAGAGAGTTTATTGCAGAAATATTCATATATGAAATAATATGATTGGATTTGGAATGGTAGTGGTATAGGATTCTATAACCAAATATAGGCAAGGATATAATCATGGTCTATCGAAGAGGTGGTGGGATGGCGGCTGAGGCAGTTGCGACTGACGTCTACGTATGCCCTATACATAAACCATCTTCAGTTTATCATGATTATATCAGTGTTGAGGCTTTGGTGAGGAGAATCCGAGGTTTTGGATTTTGAAATGACGAAGATTTATGAGTTAGTTATTGTTCTGTTACTAAACATAGTAAAGGACACATGGTTATGGTTTATCGAAATGGCGGTGGGACGGTGGCTGGATAGGTTGCGACCTACTCCTACATATGCCCTTAACATAAGCTTATTTCGGTCTATCATGGATGTATCAGTGATATGGTTTAGTGGGATTTGGATTGGGAAATTATAATATTCAAGATAATAAAAGAATGAAAGCGTTATTGAAAATAAATACGCGTTGGTGAGGTTACGATTATAAATTAAACGCGAAAGTTATTTTAGAAATATTAACTGCATAAATGTATTCGCGTGGGTGACGATTCACACGAATACAATTATTAGGAATAATATCCTGAAATGATATTCCATAAATCGTAAATCGAATCGAAATACGATACGAGCGTTGGATTCGAAAAGGTGACGATCTTTACGAATACGTACGTGAGTGACGCGTTTCGACGAGATAACAAAATAATATCTAACGATATTAAAATATGAATAGGAATTTAAAAACGTTTATTAGGAATTACAACTTAAGACGTACCCGAACGAATCGTTTTATTAAATAAATAATTTAACGAAAGTGAATGGAACCATTTACGAAACAACTTTATTTAAAATCATTTTATTAAAACGAAAGATAATTATTTAAACGTTTTGTGTTTTAAATATATATTTTACGATCAAAACCGATCATTTAATGAGTCTATTGCGATATAAACGAGACCGAACACACGGGAAATACGCGGGCTATTAAGGAAGAAGACTTCCCCTTTTCTTTCATTTCTCACACTCTCCTTCTCTCTCTAGAACACAAATCCGTCACCCCTTTCTCTCTCTAACTTCTCTCTACCATAACTTCTTCAAAACTCAACCATTTTGCAAGATCTTGGTGCCAAATTGTTCATCTAACCGAGCAGAACAAGAATCCACAAAGAAACTCAACGTTTGGTCGACAATTAGAGGTAGATCTCGGGTTTTACTTTTTGCTTTTCACTTTGAAAATAACCAGGTTGCATCTTTATCTTTCAAACGAGTTGTACATATGGAAAACCCTAAAACGAGTTAGTAGGAACATGGAGAAGCCATGGGTAGTCGTGAATCCGCAAGAACTTGAATATGAGGATGGTGATTCCACTGGTTCGCGACACAGTAGCTGGCCGAACCCTGGGACGGTTGAACCTCCCCCTCGACCGAACCTGCAAGATGCAGCGAACCCAAGCAGCCGCGAACCCTAGAGTGCTGAACCTAAGGAGGCTGCCGAACCCACCTGTTGTCACGAACCATTGGGACGAACCTGGACCATCCACGAACCCTAGCTGGGCAAACCTGACGTAGCCGAACCTGTGTAGTCGAACATTGAGTTAGCTGAGCTTAGGTGGGCCAAATCCTTGTTCAGCAAACCTTCAGCCGAACCATAGAAGGGACGAACCCTGGATGGCCGAGGCTAAGGTGCTACGAACCTAGGGTCGAACCTTGTGACAACTCAATGTTCTTGGGCGAACCTGCCTTTGGCTGAAACCTAGCTGATGGGATTGTGAGCCTGGCCGAACCTTAGGTTACTTAACCTATACGCAAGCAGCGAACTTAGGGCTATCCTTAAACCATGGGACTGTCGAACCATAGGTGCTGTTTTGAAGCTAGGAGAAATGGGTACATGAATATGAAATGAAGGATAGACAAAGGCACATGAAGTTATACATATCCATGCATGCATGAGGGTTTAAAGCTACCACTTTTTTTCCCAAACAAATATAAATCTTGAGTTATGAGACTTTACATGATTTAACATTGTATGTTGATAACCTAATTATCATTTGTTTTAAAACTTAAATTAGATCTTTGAAACTTAAAATTATGGTGGTCAATGTAATCCACATGCATGCATGCAAATATGAATGTATGTATATGTATATAAGGTTTATCACCTTGACAACATGTACAAGTTTTATATTCTTCCTAAAACCATTATAAATGGATTGATTAAACTAATTAATGTTAAACCGATCTTTTATAATGAGGGTAGAAAACCTGAATGATTTTCACTCTAACTTAGGTAATAAACCTAAGTAACTCGTGCATATAATTATTAAAGTGCAAACGAATATGAGGAGCATAATCATAATCAAACATGGATGCTTACAATTATGTAACACACGATAATTACAGGTTGATTGAGTTGCTTTTGATTTCATATACGCGAGCGCGCATTCTACGAAAACACTGAATCTAAGGAATTCAGGTGAGTTCTCATAACCTTCTTTTTAAATCATTTTGTTTTTAAACTCGGAGGTGGAACATGTATACCAGTTTTACATATTAATTGATTTTAAACACATGGGTGACACCTGGTTATTCATTATTACATTCATACTAATGGATTTTCATTGTTTATGGATTGTCACGGATTATCTCGGATGATCACAACTCCATGGGTCATTGTTGTTGACTTCGGTCCTCCGCAATGATTGCATGTATTGTCACGGATTATCACAACTCCACGGGTCATTGTTGTTGACTTCAGTCCTCCGCAATGATTGCATGTATTGTCACGGATTATCACAACTCCATGGGTCATTGTTGTTGACTTCGGTCCTACACAATGAGTGAATTACTAATGACGAGTGACTTCGGTCCTCTTTGGTGATTCCGCTGTTGTTGAGTGACTGCGTGTCCTCCGCAGTGCATGTATTGTCACTTATACTATTTGGAAATATTTTTGGTTGAGATTGGTTGAATATATGTGATTGACTATTTGTGATTATTTGAATTATGTGATTGTTGTGTTTGTGTTTGTGTGTTGGTAGTGTTGGATTATCTCGCGGGTGCACATGTGGATTTTTTTGGAAAAGTATAAACTTTTATAATCATTCTGTAAACATTTTTAAAACACAAAAACTTATGATTACTCACCAATGACGTTGTAGTTGACACTTGATTTTCTACATGTTTCAGGGAACGAGGAGAACTAGGTAGAGCAGGGTAGCTCTACATCTTTTGGACATCATCACTTAGGGTCTTGGACTTAGCTAAAATAACTGAAATTCTGAAGACTAGAGTTTAGTTAATTTAGCTAAATCTTTTGTGTAATTACTGTAACTAAATCATGATGAACATGATTTTTGATGTAATTAATTTGGTTGATTTAATTGATATGTGATGATTTATTTAGGTGCCCACGAGCTTATGAACAATCTACACAGCCCTTGTGGCATCCCGACGTTTCCGCCATCGGTCAGGGTGTTACAGATTGCTATCAGAGCCTGGGTTATAGGGAATTAGGTTACTAGAAATGGTTGAGCTAGTCTATAACCGTAGGATACCTTAGTATGAAATTATTTCATACACTAATTATTATATTCAGGATTTCATGCTTATGTGTTTATTACATGTTAATTGAACTCCTGATATATATCTGAATTGCATATATGTTACTTGCTGATTTCATGTGATTGATTGTGCCCTAATGATTCGATAAGGACATGCACGTGGTGTATCGTAAAGGTGGTGGGCTGGTGGCTGAAGCAGTCGCGACTGACTTCTACATATGCCCTATACATATACCATTTACGGTACATTAGGTGGATGTCAGTATTGAGGAATAAGGGAACTACCCATTTGGGAAATTATCTTTTAGGAAATTATTTGTTTAGGAAGATTATTTGCTTAGGAATTGCTTGTTTGATCTTTGATCACCAGACAAGGACACACTCGTGGTATACTACAAAGGTGGTGGGACGGTGGCTGGGGCGGTTGCGACCTACCCCTACATATGCCCTATACATATACAATTTTAGTATATTGGGGGTTAGTCAGTGTCAGGAAACTTAGGATATTATTAGGATATGTTGGAAAGTTGTTGTTGATGGAATGTTGGTTAAATTTGGTTCGGATTGACATATTGGATGATCTCATTTGATGGACACGTATATATACTCACTTATGAACACACTTATTGGACACGTGGGGTGAATAGGATCAATGAATGATACTCACACTTAATGACGAAATGAATATTTAGTGTTGAGATGGATACAATGAATGATATGGACACTTAGTGAAGGACTAAATACTTGAGTGTTGAGATGGACAATTGGTGACAATATGAACGCATAGTGATGATACTAACACTTAGTGATGGTATGAACGCTTGGTAATGAGGTGAATGTATAGTAAACTTACACATTCGGGGAGCTTAAATGTCATGTGAACTTAGACATTAGGTGAACATAGAAAATAGGTGAACCTGGTGTTAAGGTGAACTTAGACATTAGGCGAACCTAGATGTCAGAAGTACTGGAACACACTTCACTCATAATTATCCTTCATAGGATAAAGCTGGGAAGTGGAACACTTGAGAAACATATGTATACCCTAAATTCTAACAAGGGCATAAACGTGGTGCAATGCAACGGTGGTGGGACGGCGGCTGATGCGACTGCGGTCAAGTCTACGTATGCCCTATATATAAGCTTGTTGCACTGCATCGGGAGGTTGTCAGTGTTTGTATAGGGCGAGAAATGTTTGAAACTTAGAAATACTTAGTTAATATTAGATATGACCAACCAGGATGCTTTAGTATATTATTAGGAGGTTACTACTTTATTATGAGTTTAATGACAGATAGGGGAAAAATATAGTTCCTATATGTAATCCTAACTGTTGAAATGAACTCATTTGACCATAGTTTGTATGACTTACATTGTAAACGGTAGTAACATGTTTCTAACATCTTCAGAAACATGAAGCCACGCCGTCACAACAAAGATACTAAAAACCCACATGACGGAGAAGCTAACAACGGGAATGCCAACAACGGCTTTCAAGAGTTAGCAAATCTTATCTCCAGGTTGGTGACTCAACTGAATCAAGCCAACCAAACTCTCAATCAAAATAGAGGTGTTGCAAACCCACCAGTTTGCACATTCAAACACTTTAACTCCTGTAATCCACTAAAGTTTACGGGTTCTGAGGGAGCCACTGGTCTGCTGCAGTGGTTTGAGAGTATTGAAAACACTTTCATCAATAGTGACTGCCCAGAAAATCTGAAGGTGCGTTATGCCACTAGTGTTTTCCAAAAGAGGGCACTAACTTGGTGGAATGGCGAAAAGCGAACTAGGGGAGTTGATGCAGCCCTAGCACTGACGTGGACTGAGGTCAAGAAGCTGATGACCACTGAATTCTGTCCTCGCAGTGAGATGAGGAAACTGGAAGCTGAGTTCTGGGAACTCAAGCAAGACAGTGGTGAGAATGTAATCTATAATTCTCGCTTCCATGAGTATAGTCTGCTGGTACCTCATCTAGTGACACCGTTGGAGAGAGCGATCGAGAAGTACATAGGCGGTCTACCTATGCAGATTCAAGACACAGTCTATGGTAGCAACCCTACCACATTGGAGGCTGCAATCCGCCTGTCTGCAACATTGACTGATAACCATGTGAGGGCTGGAACACTCACACGAAAGGGATCAAAGAAGACTGACACCAAAGCATCTGCCAAGGAGGCTTCAACTGAAGTCAAAACCGAAAAAGGCAGTTCATCAAAAAGCAGCAACAAGAAAACGAAAGACCAGGAATTTCGTTGTTACTGCTCCTGCTGCAAAGACTACTCAGCAATCATCGAACAACTCAAACAACAGAAATTATGTTGGGGCCACTCCTCAATGTAATATCTGCAGATATCATCACACACTAACTTGCCATGTCGCGTCTGCAACAACTACAGCAAGTATAGTCATTTTGCAAATGTCTGTCGGAGTGCACCGCAAGCACAAAGGATGTTGCCTGCACCGCTTGCACTTCCAGCTCCGCATGCCCATGCACAACCAATTCAGGCTGTACCCGTTCGCCAAGTACCTGTATAGGAAAGAGCCGGTCGAGTACTTTGGGTATTTCGTGAACTCAAGATCGTGTACCTTGTGGTTCGTGTAGTTCATGGATTTCGAATACTTAGCAAATCTCGAGCACTTGTGCTTATGAGGGGACTGGTTAAGTAAGCTATGAGGACTTAGAACAAATTCTAAGTCTAGAATGTAATGAGACGAAGTAATGGTGTAGGTTCTTGAGTCTTAGCTGTCACACCCCGAGCCGGCGGGCTGGATCGACTTTCCCATCAGGCGGATGGTTCTCGGGGCGCGATATCGTTTGATAATCAAGATGATCAGATTGTTTGCATAGCACATGATATATAAATGAGAAAATGCTAACATGACAATGATATAGAATTACAAAGTTAAATTACAATGTTATGTTCATAATTTAACCAAGTAACTCTATCCAAAAGAATCAATGAGTTTCTATCTTGTAACTGTACAAGATCTACAAAAGACGATTCATTGTTTTGTCATTCAAAAGTATGCTTGACACAAAATGTAGCTAGGTCTTCTAAAAGTCCACTAGCTATGTTCCTGAATGCTGGTAACTAAACATGTTCGTCACCTGAGAAAACATGCATTTAAACAAAGTCAACACTAGGTTGGTGAGTTCATCAGTTTGATAATTGAAAACATTGAATTGTTCGCATACATAGTCACAATGTCATACATGATACTTGATAATGTTCGATTTGTCTGTTCACTCGATGGCCTTTCCATAGTTATATTCACAAGTAGTATCTCATCCTATTAGCTATGCTTATATATAGGGCATACGTAGGGGAACAAGCCCCAGCTGACATCCCACCACATACCTAATAGAACTACACACCACTTGCAATACAACTATGGATACCCATTTTCCACTCGCATGTTCAACCCGTTTGATATTCACCCATCTGTTTATGTTCACCACCCAGTGTGTTATATGTAGAATAATATAGTACGAGGGATTTAGTTATCAAACCGAAGTATTGATAAACCCTCAAATGTTTAAGGAAAATTGATTAATTAAATCTTATCCTTTTTATTATTCTCTCGCTTGTGGGTTAACTGTTAGTCACTACTAATATTAGAAGTGTTAGTTAACCAATTGATATGTGTTTTCTGCTGGTAGTGCATAGAGCCTAAAAGGAATCCATTGTAATCCTCTACCACTTTGATGTTCCCATAGACTTCAACGAAACTATTACCAGTAATGTGACATGAGAGAAAGTCAATTCCTCATTCTAACAGTCAATAGAATCGAAGGATGAATTACAATTATCACTACAGATTATTATCACCATGTGTCGCTTACCAGACCCTGACTGTTGTCGCCCTATCACCGATCATACGTTACCGACCAAATGTTCAATACGATCAACATACCAGCCCTACAAGCCGGAGGTTTGTCAAACCTATGGTACCCCTATGCTATCGTCGGTTTAGTCATGTCAAACTAACTGGTAAAAAATTCTTGTGATGGACTTACAATGTTAAACTTGAATACATGGCACATGATTGTTGTGATATAATTCAGACAGTTCAATAGTAACCAATTGTTGTTGTGTTCACTGTCACACCCCGAGCCGGCGGGCTGGATCAACTTTGCCGTCGGGCGGAAGGTTCTCGGGGCGTGATATCGTTTGATAATGAAACTGATCAGATTGTTTGCATAGCACATGATATTTAAATGAGAAATGTTAACATGACATTGATATAGAATTACAAAGTTTAATTACAATGTTACGTTCATAATTTAACTAAGTAAATCTATCCAAAAGAATCAATGTGTTTATATCTTGTATCTGCACAAGATTTACAAAAGATGATTCAATGTTTTGTCATTCAAAAGTATGATTGACACAAAATGCAGCTAGGTCTTCTAAAATTCCTCTAGCTATTTTCCTGAATGCTGGTGACTAAACATGTTCGTCACCTGAGAAAACATGCATTTAAACAAAGTCAACACTAGGTTGGTGAGTTCACAAGTTTAATAATTGAAAACCATTGATTTATTGTCATTCATGTTCACAATGTTACACACAAGTCTTGTTTATGAATGTTTCATTTGTCACACATAATGTCCTCTCCATAGCTATACTTACAAATGATATTTCATCCAATCAAGCATGCTTATATATAGGGAATACGAAAGGGTCGAGCCTACAACCCGCCCAGACGCCATCCCACCACATGCTCAACAGGATAAAACACCACTTGTAATACAACTATAGATACCCATTTCATTTCACACATGATTCCCCAAGTTGATTATTCCCATCATTTGTAAAAGAGACGTAATTGTCTCTTTTAGCTATTCCTTACGGATTAGCCCGGCCTGTAAGATATCCACCTCGATATCTAGAGCAAAACTTAATAGTTTTTGTAGGTAATCATTTCTGATTAGCCCGGAGTGTAAGATATCACCCAAATATATCTAGAGCAAGACTAAATAGTCTCTGTGACTGACAGTACTGCCCAGTCCGGTATATTAGATATCCTTCCCATAATATCTATTTGAGTGAGGCTGAATTGTCTCTTGGCGTGTTACCATTGATAAGTTTGGCGTGCAAGATATTCTCTCCATAATATCTAGAAAAATGAACGTTTAGAGTCTCTATGTATGTTTTTTCTGACTAGTTTGGTTAGTAAGGTATCCTCTCCATGATACCTAGATTGAGACATAATTGTCCCAGTGGCTGCCATTCCTGACCAACCCGGTGTGTAAGATATCATCTCCATGATATCTGTTTGAATGAATTTGTTCCCAAGAACTTTGGAGTGTTAATAATTAGAATGTTATCGCATGCAATGCTCGATGTGATCCTAATGAATCGGGTCAACTCCATTTCAATGAAAATGAATTTATAACCCTCTTTGGTATCTTGTTTGTTAGAAATGATGTAAACATTATGGTTATTAATAAGATTAAGCAAGTGTCCCATGCTCACTACTATAGAATTCCCAAAATCATATTCCAAGAGTGTGATTTATTACTAATAGTTAAGTAGTAATCAATGCTTGATGTCCTCCATGTTGTTCGCAATAATGTTCTCCATGTTATGTGTTCTCATGTGTTAACCTTATGTTCTAAGAACTTGTTTTAGCGCACATTGTTGGTTTGTGTGATGAATTATATCATTATCATGAAAGTATGTTGTCATGATTATCATTCTTGATGCTGCTTGATCTTGTCTCTTGTTATCAAATTGTCACCTCACTGTTCACCCATTGTAGATAACAAAGTGTTATATGACTAAATCATAATACACTCATGTTATTCAATTTGGCTTGATAATATCTTGATGTTATATCATCAAGTATCATCCTAATTGTATTACAATGATAATTTCATGCACATGCATACCCATGATGATATGATATGATAATAGTATGACGAAGTATGATAAAGCATGTTATGGTATGATAAGGTATGATAGAAGTGTTAGCATGTTTCTCAGCCCCGTAGTTAAAATCAAATGATTAGAAAGGGGCATATGAAATCACCTTGTAGTTGTTGTGGTTGACTAAGTCTAAACAAAAATGCACGCGCTCTGTCTTGTTCTTGATGTTGTTTTCACGATCCTGTATTGATTTCAAGATGTTTGTAATTTATGAGTTTATGTTATCGGTATTGGATGGCTTGTAAGTGTTAGCCCTAGAGTTGGCTAACACTCATAGGTCTTGGTTGTTAATCGGCCTTGGTTCACTAATGATGGTTTATACTATCACTTAAGCAACTTAGGTTAAGCTTAGTACATCTTGATATTGTGTCACACCCCCAAATTCCCACGTGCGATGTCAGACCGCGCGGGTGTGACGTGGTCAGGATCATAGCTCATGGTCATATAGAACGACTCTATATGAGTTATACAATCACACAGTTTTGTAAAATAATCCAAGTTTCACTAATACGCAGCAGAAAATGTTTACAATAGCATAAGTAGTTAAAAGTTGCAGCGGAAAATATAAACTGTATTAAACAATACAAAAGATGATTGTTTTAGGAAATAACAAATCAAGCCTAGGGGTTGAGTCTATATGCACGACAGACTCCTTAAAGCTTCCTTATGCGCATCCTAGGTTGGGGTCCATTCAGTTACCTGAGAATACATGCGAAAAGTGTCAACTAAAAAGTTGGTGAATTCACAGGTTTAGACAGATAGAAATAGTAAATAGACATATACTGGGTATGTTAAGTTTGTTGTTGGATCCATGATCCGTGAAGTGTGTCAGTTCATCTTACCGAAACTCGACTGTTTCCGTTTGCCTCCGCGGGTCATCGCTGAACCCGACATCAACATCGAAATTACACTCGTTATAACCTCCAGTCAACATTGGTGCCGAGTAGGGTTAGACAAACCCATTAGTACTACGTAATTACGACTCGTTTGTTATACAATTTACGGTAAGGATAAGTGAGGACTTAATGCGAAGGTTCCCACATTGGGCAAGTCATGCTAGAAATCATATTCTGATTATTCTAATACGCATATTTGTCCTAAGTGAGCATGTTATCACATAGCACATAGTTACTGTAGAGCCCACTAGATGTTGAAGACTGACAAAGTCAAATCGAAAGAGTCAACGCTCGGATTTTGACGAAATTCGTGTACAGTCACTTCGAGCACACGATGTGTTCGTGTACTCGAACTTTTGTATTAGATTTCGAATACACCTAGGCCTAGTATAAATAGACGCATTTTTGTATAGGTTTAGGTTAGAATCCCGAGGCACTTGCTCTCTAGACGTATTGAGGCACTTGTACTCGAAATTTTCAGTATTTATAAAAGTTTGCATTTTTCTACTTGCTTTCTTGATTCTAACTTTGATTCCGCACTTGGTAGAGATCATTGATGATGATTATGAAGATAAAGTTTGGTTCTTGATCCGTTTTGAGACCTACAAGTGGTATCAGAGCTAGAGTGCTCTTTTCATCATCAAGGTAACAACTTTTTGAAGCAAGTTCACTACTTTATCATTCTTCTTCACTCCAACTAGCTGCTGTATAAATTTGGGACTCCAAATCTTAAGAAATAATTTTATAAAATTTTTCTTAAGTATTTTCAAGTTCAAAATTTTTCGAGTTCAGCTATTTCGAGTATAGATAGAGTGTTCGAAGAACAGCTGCAGTTCGAGTACAAAAGGAGTTCGACTACAGGGGATTTTCGAGTACAAGAGGATTTCGAATACAGCATAAATTTCGAATACAGATTGAATTTCGTGTACTCATTGGTTTCGAGTACACCTAGGACTTCGAGTATAGACTTATCTGTTTTACTTCGAGCAGTTCTATTGATTTGTATCTACAGGGAGCTACAGGGAATTCGTGTACTACACTTAGAAAATTTCCTGATTCATCATGGCTTCAAAGAATCTGACAAATTTGTCCAATTAACTCAATCTGGACAATGAAATCGGCACCGGAACAAAGCCACAAAGGCTCATGTCAGGAGATAACTTCCAAGACTGGAAATTCAGATTTCAGTCGTTCATCAAGTATACTGATCCAAAGCTTTGGAGATCTATCGAAGAGGGTCCCTTTGTGCCCTCATACCAAAGTGAAATCAATGGTCCTCTTATTGCTAAGGATTCCGAATTGTACACTAACAATGACATTCTAATGATGGAAAAGGATGAAAAGGCCTATGCTTCAATCACTATGGCTCTATCGACTGATGTTGCTCATGGATTTAAGGAACACAAGACAGCTAAGGAACTTTGGAATGCATTGGTTGAACGATTTGAAGGAAATGAGGACATGCGTGAAAGTCGGAAGGACATGGTTAGGCAAAGGTTCAACATGTTTAACCACATCAAGGGAGAGTCTCTTGAAGCACAGCTTAACAGATTCACACATCTGATGACTGAAATGACCAGTTCTGGAATTGAGATGACCAAAGGAGAAGTGAACAAGAAGCTGCTAAACTCATTGCCTTACACTTGGAACTCAAGTTGTACAACGATCAAAAGGACCAAGGATATGTACAAGACTTCTCTGAGTGAGCTGATTTCGATTATCAACTCCTATGATATGGATGATAAGCAGAGAGCACTGAATCATGCCAGCTCCATGGGAATTGCACCCGTGTCAGAAAACTCTGCACTACTGTCTGCTATCAGTCTTCAGGCTCCAGGGATGCATCACTATCAGAACTCTCCATCTCAATCACTTCCCTTTGAAACTGCCTTTCTATCATCTGGACAAACCGGATCAGTGCCTAAAATCAATCCAGAAAGTGAAGAAAATCTGCTGCTGTTTAAAGGTTTCATGAACAGCTACAATGATTTCATAGGAGGAGAGTTGGCACCTTCCAATCTTACTCAAGATAATCTAGAGCAGATAAATCCAGCTGATGTTGAGGAAATGGATATCTCATGGCAGGGGCTATGGCAGTGTTTAGAGCAAAGAAGTTCATCAAACGATATGGAAGAAACAACTTTGGAAACAATCCGGGAAAGAAGCTTGGTTTTGATAAGTCAAAGCTGTGATGTTACAACTGTGACCAACCGGGTCACTTTGCTAGAGAGTGTAAGCAGCCAAAGGTGGCTAAAGAAGGAGAAAAGAAGCCTGAAGAGAAAGCCGTGACTGCAGCTGCGGGAGGAAGTGCTAGCACGTCTAAAGCGCTGGTGACTCAAGAGACTGACTCCTATGATTGGAGTGATCAGGTGCAGGAACTGGAATTAACTCAAAGTCACGCCTTCATGGCTGAGTTGGATGACAAGCAAAAGGAGGTAACTGAAAATCTTTGCTCTACCTCATGCATAGATAAAGTATTTAAGTACAGATCACACAATGAATCATTAATCAAAGAAGTAACTAAACTTAAATACTTTAACTCAAAATTTCTTAAAAATGAGGGTATTTTCAAAAGAAAACTTGAAGCCGAGGGTCAGGATGTGGCAAGGCTAAAAGAACTTTTAAGTGACAAAGAGTCCAACTATCGAGATGCTAGACGCAAAATCGATGAACTCACTTTAGAGTTGGACCAAGTCAAAACTCAGCTTTCTAAAACTTCAGTAAAATGTGAAAATTTTGATTATTCAAGCAAAGTTTTAGAAAACATGGTAAACATACAGTACAGGGTAAAGAAGGGTAAGGGTCTTGGTTATACTGAGTGTGAACCACCTTTTAACCATAATTACTCAAGCATGCCAAGGATCAACACATCTGTTGATGACTTGCAATTGGATTCTGATCGTGCTTGTGATTTTCCCACCAAAACCTGTTATACTCACAGTTGACCCTGTTATGACTAATGATTCTGAGGTTTGTGCAGAAAAACTAAGTTTTACAGGTTCAGAGGAGAAGGAGGTAGAAAGAAGTGCTAGGAGGAGCACAGATTGTTCAACATCTACAAGACAATCATCTTTTGTTCCAAAAACTGATTTTGTTGGAAAGTTTGATGAAATTAATATTAAGCCTAATGATATGTTAAAAATTTTTCAGAAAACATTTGCTATAAATCTTGTCTCACAATCAACTTCCTCTCCTTTGACAAAGCAGGCAGTCCCGGCTCATTCCACAGTTACCAAAGAGGAAGGTTCACAGTTGAATCCTAACTGTGCACCTTATGTTCCAACTAGGTCCTTGGAACAAGTTTCTTCAAACTTATCCTCTGGTCAAAGTAACTGTGATGTAAAGCTATTTGACCCAATTGAATTTCATTAGAAAGTCTGTTGTTATGCATGTGGGAAACCAGGCCACATTGCTCGACACTGTCTGCACCGACCTACTGAGTTCTTATATGGGAAGAATCAGAAAGTCACACCTAAGGCTAAACTGCTTAACAAACATGTAAGGACTGTACCATCCTCCAAGCCTAAGGCAGCCTCTCAAAAGAGGACTCAGACTCAGACTCCTTCCACTGCAAAAGGACATAAGAAATCAAACAAAACTCAATCTGGTTTTCATAAGCAAACTCCAAGGATTTTTAAAACTAAGATAAAACCAGTTAACCAGGGCAGTGGAAGCATGTCAAATCATATTGAAAACAAATTAGACAGACCCAAGAACAGACCCAAATCTAAAAACAAAGTCTATTCTATTTCCAAAGTGCCTAAATCTATTATGATTTGGGTACCGGTTTCTCATTAGTTGAGTGTATATGATGCAGGGACAGCCAAGCAAGCTTAAACATGTTTGGTATGTAGACAGTGGCTGTTCCCGGCATATGACTGGGGATTTTTCTCAGTTGCAAGAAGTTACACCATTCAACGGAGGCTATGTATCATTTGCGGGAGACAAGGGAGGAAGGATAAGCATGAAGGGCACGGTCACAAATGGAACTCTCAGTTTTGAAGACGTGTACTATGTTGAAGAGCTCAATCATAGTCTTTTGAGTGTTTCTCAAATCTGTGACAAGAGTTTTTCCACACACTTCACAGACAAGGAGTGTTTAATTCTGAAGCCTGGCTTTGTAGTGCTTGAGAAGTGGATTCTGATGAGAACTCCAAGGATAAACAATGCCTATATTATCAACATGAACTCAGATTCATTCACAGAGAACACTTGTTTGTTCTCAAAGGCATCGGAGCATGATTGTCTGTTATGGCATCGGAGACTGGGTCAAACAGATTAGCCAAGGGAGATCACGTTATCGGCTTGCCTTCTAAAGACTTCTCCACCATTGAGAAGTGCATCGCATGTGCCAAGGGGAAGCAACACAAGAGACCCCATAACCCTAAACTTTTCAATTCTATCTCTTTAGTTCTTCAACTTCTTCATATGGATCTCTTCGGACCAGTCAACGTAATGAGTATCGAGAAAAAGTCATATTGTCTTGTTGTGACAGATGATTATTCCAGATTCACTTGTGTGTTCTTTCTGGCCAAAAAGGATGAAACACCAGAGATTATGAAGAAGTTTATTACCTTGATTGAAAATCAGAAGAATCTAAAGGTCAAGGTGATAAGAACTGATAATGGCACTGAATTTAGAAATCAAACTCTTATAGATTTCTGCGATGAGAAGGGTATTGCTAGGCAATACAGTGCAACCAGAACACCACATCAAAATGGAGTTGCTGAAAGGAGAAACAGACCACTTATAGAAGCTGCACGAACAATGTTGTCAGAGTCGAAACTGCCAATCTTCTTCTGGGCTGAAGCAGTTAACATTGCTTGCTATGTTCAAAATCGATCACTTCTGAACAAGTGTCATCAGAAGACTCCCTATGAGATTCTCTTCAATCAGAAGCCCAAAGTCGGACACTTCAATTCATTTGGATGTCCTTGCACTGTTCTTCATACAGAGCCTAATCATAAGTTTGATGATAAGGTATATGAGTGTTACTTTGTGGGATATTCATCCGAGAAAGCAGCTTACAGAGTTTACAACAAGAAAACTCGGATGATCGTGGAATCATACTAAATAGATTGGCAAGAAATGAACTCTACAGATGTTGGTTCTGGTCCAAACTGGTTGTTTGAGTGTAATTCTACTTTCAAGCCCTTTGACGATACTACCGAGAACCTAGAATTATCCAAGCAAACCGATGATTTCAACAAGGGTAATGATGTGGACTATAGGGTTGACTATGTTCCTTGTGATCCTAGTCTCTTGACAGTTGACCCTCCAGGCTTGTACATTCGTGCCCCTCCAGCTCAGCCAACCACAATTCATGAAGTTCTTCCATCAGAACCAGACACCTCTCAGTCCGTTCAACCTCTTCCCGAAACTGATCAAGTCTCCTCTTCTTCCCACCAGACTTTTGATAATCCACTATTCTCAAATAGTATACCTGAGGAACATTGCGTGGATCTTGGAGCAGAAGCGAGTGAAACTGCTCCTATCGACAACATTTCTTCTTCAAGTGAAGATCAAGTTAACAACATCAGCAACTTGCTAGACAATCTAGCTATGGAAGAAGTGCCAACACTTGGTGTAAACAAGAATCATCCAGTTGAATATATTATTGGACCTCTCTCAGAAGGTGTTCTCACTCGAAGCAGATCGACTGCAGCTCAGAACGTGTTATCTGAAGAGACAACTACTCGCAGTCAATCAGGTCCTATTAACTCTTGTTTATACTCTTGTTTTATTTCGCAGGTTGAACCCAAGAATGTCAAAATGGCTCTCAAAGAGTCCAGCTGGGTTGAGGCAATGCAGGAAGAACTGATGCAATTCCAAAAGCTTAAAGTGTGGAATTTGGTTCCTCTGCCAAAAGGGAAACTGCCTATCGGAACCAGATGGGTTTTCAGAAACAAAAGAGATGATTCAGGTGTCATTATCAGAAACAAGGCCCGACTGGTTGTTCAAGGCTTTTATCAACAGGAAGGAATTGATTATGAGGAAGTCTTTGCACCAGTTGCAAGACTTGAAGCCATACGGATTTTCTTGGCCTATGCCTCATACATGAACTTCACGGTGTATCAAATGGATATGAAGACTGCCTTTTTGTATGGGAAGGTTAAAGAAGAAATCTATGTCTGCCAACCTCCAGGCTTTGAAGATTCCCAGTTTCCTGATCATGTATACAAGTTAGACAAAGCTCTCTATGGTCTTCATCAAGCACCGCGAGCGTGGTATGCTACACTTACTGATCACCTGCTTGCAAATGGATATACCCGTGGAGCCATTGATCAGACCTTGTTCGTTCGCAAGGATAAAGATGATTTAATTCTCGTCCAAATCTATGTGGATAACATTATATTCGGCTCCACAAGCTCAGCATTGTGCAAGGAATTTGAGGGGGTAATGAAGAAGAAGTTTGAGATGAGCGCGATGGGAGAAATGACCTTCTTTCTAGGTCTACAAGTGAAGCCAGATTCTAAAGTTGTGCTGATTCACCAAGGAAAATATGTCACAGACATTTTGAACAAATTCAAAATGATGGAGTCAAAACCGGCATCCACTTCCATGGCTGCTCGTCCTGTCTTAACTTCGGATTCGGAAGGTGAAGATGTTGATCAACACCTCTATCGCTCGATGATTGGCTCTTTGATGTATCTGACTGCTAGTCGTCCAAACATCATGTTCTCAGTTTGTCAGTGTGCCAGATATCAGGCAAATCCGAAGGCATCTCACCTTATAGCTGTCAAGAGAATCTTTCGGTACCTAGTCGGGAAGCCTAGACTCAGTCTTTGGTACCCAAAGAACTCTGAGTTTTGATTATTTGCATACTCAGACAGTGACTTTGGTGGATGTAACCTGGATAGGAAGTCAACCACCGTTGGGTGTCAGTACCTGGGAGATCGGCTTGTCTCATGGCAATGCAAGAAGCAAACGACCGTATCCACCTCTACTGCAGAAGCCGAATATGTTGCTGCTTCCAGTTGCTGCTCTCAGGTTATCTGGATGCAACAACAACTCCTCGATTACGGTTTGAACTTTCTTGGCTCTCCTATTTATTGTGACAATGAAGCAGCCTTACAGATCGTCAAAAATCCGGTACAACACTCCTAAACTAAACATATTGACATCCGGATTCACTTCATCCGTGACTGTTTCGAACGGAAACTAATTCATCTTGAAAAGGTCCACACAGATGACAATCTAGCGGAACTTTTCACAAAACCGTTCGACAAAGTAGGCTTTCATCACTTGCTTGCCTCTCTCAAACTAATAAGCTTCAATTAAAAGCATTTTTGTAAAGACGTAAAAAATTTGTGTTTTGTTTTTACTTTAATTTTTTAGATCACAAATTTAGGGGGAGAAAATTTACAAAACGACAAAAAGATTTTCGGTCTTTGAGTCAGCCTAAGATGATCTATAAGTTTAGGGGGAGTTAAGTTTTGAAATCCTAAGAAAAGGAGATTCTGCCTCTTGTTATTCAAAGAAAATTACAAAAATATTTTTATCTCTTCAAAGTTAAGAAAATACAAAAAGAGTTTATTTGAACAAGCATAATGAATCGATCAAATTGGGAAGTGAAATAATCTCTAAGGATCAAAATTTCGCTATCTTAATAAGATTTCTAAAAGAATAACAACTTTGAATATCTATTCTATACTAAGAAGTTGAAATAAGTTTTTCAAAACTTTAATAATCAGACTTGATCAAAATTAAAATAGATATAAATAAATAAATAAGTGTGAAATTGTGATCATTAGATAACTAGAAATGTGTGACAACTATTTGACTTCTTGATTAAATACTTGAATCAAAATGAGATTGTGTTTTTATAAACTTGAAATTGTGTTTGAAAAACTCGGGTATTTCCTATGTTTTGTGCAAACAAACAGCGGGAAATACCTACTGAAGCATCCTATGTTTTGCATAAGCAAAGAACTGGATGTGTGACGTTAACGCCAATGTGTCTGCAAATTAAGAATAATAAAAGATGCCAATGAGCACAAGATGATAGAACCCCTTCTTGTTCTTGATTCTAACCTAATAGATCTGTTCTTTTCTTTTCTCATCTTAAAACTCTGTCAAAATAATTTGAAGTTCGTTAAAACACAATCAAAGTTTGAAACAAAGAATTTAACAAGACTGATAGGTTGCATATTAATCTAGTCTTACAATCTAATTGTTCACAAATTTCCCATAAGATATTTTCAGAAAAACTTGATCATATAACTGATTTTTAAGAGATGGAATAACTAGTTGAAATCATTGGTGAGAATAGCTATTTAAAGGTTGTGTTTCGTTAAGAAATTATCTAAGATGGTAAAATTTTGAAAACAGATTTGATCCCACAAATTGATCCGACTAAACTTAAACTTGTCAAATTTTATTTTATTTTATTTTATTTTATTTTATTTTATTTTATTTTAGAAAAGTTAGAATTTTAAATCGAAATAAGAAAATAAGTGTGTGTATTCGAAATCGAGTACACGTAACATTCGTACTCAAAATAACCCTATAAATAGTCCAACCACATTTAATTTCGAGTACCATTTATTTCGTGTACACACTTCTCCATTTCGAGTACAGATTTTTGCCTCTGAGGCGATTTCGATTTCTAGACCCGATCTCGAACTTCTACTCCGGCCATCTTATAGATCATCATTAGGCGAACATAGGTATAGAGTTTTATCAATTTTTGACCGTGGATTCAAAAGTTATGGTCAAAAGTAATTTTCGAATACGCGACGTTTGTGTACAGACAGTTTTTGGTTAAATTGAGCATGAAATACTTGAAATTGAAAGGCAAGTCGTGAATATGTAGATCGCCTCACAAGTCCGAGTATATTGAACATAATTAGAAAATCTAAGGAGCCAAAATGATGAATTTTTCAAAGAATCTTGAGTACACGAAATGTAAAATTTCGAGTACAAGCACACTTCGTGTACAACCTGTATTTGGTGTACAGATTGTACTTCGTGTACAGACTACATTTCGTGTACAAATTCCATTTCGTGTACAGAGTGCATTTCGTGTACAGAGTGTACTTCGTGTACATCTTGATCTTCGTGTACAGCTCGTTGTCTCGAGTGAAAATGTTAAGTTCGAAAACAGAAAACTCAAGACTTAGAAAATTTTCAACACATCCAGTTTTGTTGAACTTAAACTAACTTGATATGTTTGTGTCTTTCAGATGGCAGACTTACGGTTCGTGCATGATCACAATATAACAACATTCCTTGGGGAACCTCCAGCAAAACATTCAGAGTTCAAGAGTATGGTGGATGGACTGATCTTGTCGCCCATCAACTATGCCATCATGGAGATCCGCCTATTATGACTGATTTTGTCAGGAGTTTCTGGAGCACCGTAGAAGAAAGTACCGATGCGGATGGAAACATGAGTATCATTGGAAAGATCCATGGTCATCACATCGTTATTTCAGAGCAGATTATCAGAGAATGTCTGCAGTTCGGAGACAAAGATTCAGACCCAGTTGAGCCTGATCAAGCATTAGTGAACCGAACTGTTTTTCAAATGGGACACGAAGGTGCCTACCCTCCAACAGAAAAGAAACTGCTACATCCCTACTGGAGGTATCTGGCACACACAGTGACACAGTGTCTCTCCGGACGAAAAGGTGGATATGATGTCCTAAACCAGACTCTTAGCTCCTGTCTGGTGGCTTTAGCATTTGGAATGGATTTTAACTTCTCAAGGATGATCTTCCTTGACATGCACGCAAATATCAAAGGACGGAGAAAGGAACGGTTCCTGGCATTCCCACGGTTTTTGCAGATCATCTTCAACCGAAAGTATCCTTCTCTGTCTCCCACTCTTGGCACCTTGGAGATCAAGAGAATGCGCGATGACATTTTTGGATACATGAAGATGAACAAGCGCGGGAAAAAGCAGTACATCGGTCAGAGGCCACTGATAAAGTTTGGACGCTTTGTGGGAGATGACAATGTTGTAGAGGATCAAGGCACTCATGTTGCCTTTGTGGCCGAAGAGCATGATGTCCAGGCTACAAGTCCAAGTACAAAAGTTGATAAAGCAGCAGAGGATACTACTCATGAGTCTTCTTCTTCATCAAGCGAAGATTTTGTTCCTGAAAAGCCAGCTCCTTCTAAACAGGAACGAGAAGAAGCACTAGACTTGGACTACGCTTGTAACACCCCGCCGCCTTGTTTTTACCAGCAATATTGTCCGCTTTGCCAAATTATAGCTCACGGCTTTGCTTTTCGTCGCCCGGGAGAAAACTTCCTAGGGGGTCACCCATCCTGGATTGCTGTCACCTAAGCACGCTTAACTGTGGAGTTCTCCTCTCATCCACTACCATTAAGCCTCAAAACGCGTTGTTGGTATAAGAGGCGGGTTATTACATATGAACCAAGATCTCCCCAGTCCACTGACCGATGTGGGATTAGCCCGAGTATCCTGGGAGAGGAATTCCACCCCCCTTAGGGCCTCAGCATCCCCGCTGAGCACACTCGGATCGAGTGCGACCATGGTGGCTCTGATACCATTCTTCATATTGTTTTAGAAAACGAGTTTGAATAACCTTAATGACAACCTTAACCTCACCATTAACCACCTATACCATCCAGCTTAGTATGCTTATATATAGGGCATATGTAGGGTCGAACTTACCGCCCGCCCAGCCACCATCCCACCATATACTAAACCACATGATATATTGTTCATGGTGATAATTAACCATTTCATTCCACTTCTTATATTCCATGACATATGTTTCATAGCATTTGATTACCCTGAAAATGTTTACCTTGATCCCCCGAAGTTACAACCTTAACCTCATCAACAACCACATATGCTATCCAATCAAGTATGCTTATATATAGGGCATATGTAGGGGACAAGCCCAGCCACCGTCCCACCACATACCAGACTGCTTAACATATTGTTGTTAATGATAATTAAGCGTTTCACTCCATTATAGCAACAACGCGTTTTGGGGCTTAATGGTAGTGGATGAGAGGAGAACTCCACAGTTAAGCGTGCTCAGGTGACAGCAGTCCAGGATGGGTGACCCCCTGGGAAGTTTTCACCCAGGCGACCAAAAGCAAAGCCGTGAGCTATAATTTGGCAAAGCGGACAATATTGCTGGTAAAAACAAGGCGGGGTGTTACAGATTGGTATCAGAGCCATGGTTATAGAGAAATATAGGTCACTTATTTAAACGGTTTGGCCTAGACTATAACCTAGGGACCTTACATTTAGAGAAAACAAGACTTAGGAATTAATTGCATATTGTCTTCTGTATTCGATCATTGCACTAACCGATAACTTTATTGGTTATGATCAGAATGCCGCCGAAAAGACAACCTCCCTTGTTACCTCTACAACCACAAGACTTGGCTCCACACTCCTCCACACCGTCACCAGATGATTCACCACCGCCACCTCCTCCACCTCCTCCTCCTCCTCTGATCACTCAACCATCTAGCTCGGGCACAACACCTACTTTGGATCCTGCAACTATCGCTCTGGTGATGTTACTGAGTAGCCAGATGACCAGTCAGATGAAAGAGGCAATACCGGAGATGTTCCTTCGCCTCCGAAATGAGATCAACAACACTGGCAACTCATCAGGAGAAGCCAGTGGGAATACTGGAGGTTCATCACATTACTCCTACAAATCCTTTGTAGGATGTAAACCACCCAGCTTTAGCGGGTCTGAAGGAGCCGTTGGATTAATCCAGTGGATTGAAAAGATAGAGACCACTCTGGACCTTTGCAGCTGTCCAGAGCACCATAAGGTCCGTTACTCCTCTGGAACATTCAACAAACGGGCTCTGACCTGGTGGAATGGTCAGATCAACGCCCGAGGAAGAGAGGAAGCTATGGCCATGCCATCGGAAGACTTCAAGACGTTGCTGAGAACAGAATTCTGCCCTAAGAATGAACTGCAGAAGCTGGAGGTTGAGTTGTCAAATCATGTGATGAAGGGGGCTGATCACATGGAATACACTACTCGTTACCACGAGTTAGTTGCTTTGGTGCCAGACATGGTACCAACATTAGAAAAGCGGATAGATAGATATGTAGGTGGACTCCCCGCCTGCATTCAGGGCATGGTTGTTTCAGCCAACCCTACCACTGTCGAGTCTGCGGTGAGATTGTCCGGGAAACTCACTGATCTGATGGTAGCCTCTGGAGTTTTAAAGAAAGAGGCTGACACCAGCAAACGCAAGGAAGAGTCTTCAAAGAAACCTCATCATCAACAACACCAGAAGAAGAAGCAGAAATTCATTAAGAACTATACAGTGGCTACTCCCCTCAATCAAGTAGCAGTGGCACAACAAAATGTGCCCAAGAGACAGTATACTGGTCCATATCCCTTGTGTACTAAGTGCCAGTACCACCATGCTGCAAGCAACCAGTGTCGTCGCCAATGCACGGGTTGTGGAAGAAAAGGGCACTGGGTTCAACAGTGCAGATTAACACCAAATCCAGCAGTCAACAATGCTGCTTTGGCTCTCCCTCCACCAGCCAATCAGAACAACGGGGGGTGCTTCAGTTGTGGCGAACAAGGCCACTTTGCAAAGAACTTCCCGAAGAAGGCTCAACAGGCAGCTCAAGCTCCTCGTGGAAGAGCCTTTGTCATTGGAGCACCAGCCGCGCGCCAGGACCCAAATGTGGTCACTGGTACATTTCTCTTACATGACTTTTATGCATCTGTTCTATTTGACACTGGTGCGGACCAGAGTTTTATCTCTGTCGATTTTCCATGCATACTAGATTCTATAGAAGAACAGTTAGACTCCCCTTATATCATAGAAGTAGCTAATGGAAAACAGATCACAGTTAGTACAGCATACAGGAATTGCCCATTGACACTTAAGAGTCATACATTTTCCATCGACTTGACACCGATGGAGTTGGGTAGTTTTGATATCATTGTTGGAATGGATTGGCTTTCTTCTAACCGAGTGGAAGTCATCTCATCTGAGAAGCTGCTTCGAGTTCCATTGCTAGATGATCGTGTATTGGAAGTCAGAGGGGATCAAGCAAAACGAAGTGTCAAAATCATTTCTTGCATAAAAGCACATAAGTGTTTACAGAAGCAGTGTGTAGTTTTCCTGGCTCATGTGGTGGTAAAGGAGAAAGACAAGAAAAAGATACAAGACGTACCGGTAGTGAAATAATATCCAGAAGTATTTCCTGAAGACCTACCAGGTTTGCCACCTGTGCGACCGGTAGAGTTCCGAATTGACTTAGTTCCGGGAGCAACTCCTGTTGCTAAATCTCCTTATAGGCTAGCACCTTCGGAGATGCAGGAATTATCGAACCAGTTACAAGAGTTACTGGATAAAGGATTCATCAGACCGAGCCACTCACCTTGGGGAGCTCCGGTCTTGTTCGTGAAGAAGAAAGACGGATCGTTTCGAATGTGCATCAACTATCGAGAGTTGAACAAGTTGACTATCAAGAATCGGTATCCATTGCCGAGGATTGACGACTTGTTTGTTCAGTTACAAGGAGCTCAGTATTTCTCAAAGATCGATCTACGGTCCGGTTATCATCAACTTAGGGTTCAAGACGAAGACATACCAAAGACGGCCTTCCGAACCAGATACGGGCATTACGAATTTCTGGTGATGCCTTTCGGATTGACGAATGCACCAGCGGTTTTCATGGACCTCATGAATCGAGTGTGCAAACCGTATCTAGATTAGTTTGTCATTTTCTTCATTGATGATATACTGATTTATTCCAAGACCAAAACGGAGCACGAGCAACATCTTATGAAGATCTTGGAGCTGTTGAAAGAAAAGAAACTCTATGCCAAATTCTCTAAATGTGAATTTTGGCTAAGAGAAGTTCAGTTTCTAGGTCATGTTGTCAACATCGTGGGAATACACGTAGATCCTGCCAAGATTGAAGCAATAAAGAACTGGGACACTCCGAGAACGCCAACGGAGATACGGTCTTTTCTGGTATTTGCGGGTTATTATAGAAAGTTCATCTCGAACTTTTCTAAGATAGCTTTGCCTCTCACTAAGTTAACTCAGAAGAGTGAACCGTTTGTCTGGGAGCAGAAACAAGAAGATGCTTTTCAGACGTTGAAACAGAAATTGTGTGATGCTCCAATCCTATCTCTCCCAGAAGGATGTGATGACTTTGTTGTATACTGTGATGCTTCCCATCAGGGACTTGGTTGCGTGTTAATGCAACGGGACAAAGTCATAGCCTATGCATCAAGGCAGTTAAAAGTTCATGAGAAGAATTACACTACTCATGATCTTGAACTGGGAGCAGAAATCTTCGCATTGAAGATTTGGAGACATTACTTATATGGCACCAAGTGTACCATATTTACTGATCACAAAAGTCTGCAGCATATCTTTGATCAGAAGGAGCTCAACATGCGACAACGCCGTTGGGTTGAACTTCTGAATGATTATGATTGCGTGATCAAGTACCATCCGGGAAAGGCGAACGTTGTAGCTGATGCCTTGAGCCGGAAGGAACGGGTCAAACCATTGCGTGTCAGAGCAATGGGAATGACTGTGCAGACGAGCTTACGAGACAAGATCATTCAGGCACAACAAGAATCAGTTGATCGCGAAAACTTGAAGAAACAACTTGACTATGGAGCAGAGAAACACCTTGAGACTAAGCCTGATGGAATGATCTACTACCAGGATCGTATATGGATCCCGGCGGTAGACGAATTGAGAAGACTTATCTTCGATGAAGCACACAAGACTAAATACTCTGTTCATCCCGGTTCTGATAAGATGTAGCAAGACTTGCATGGATTTTATTGGTGGCTGGGAATGAAGAAAGACATAGCCGAGTATGTCGATCGATGTCTAACGTGTGCGAAGGTAAAGGCGGAACACCAGAGACCGTCTGGTCTACTGGAACAGCCTGAGATTCCGCTCTGGAAGTGGGAACAAATAGCTATGGATTTCATTACCAAGCTACCCCGCACTTCCAGTGGTCACGATACAATTTGGGTGATCATTGATCGTTTAACAAAATCTGCTCATTTCTTGCCGATGCGTGAGACCTTCACGATGGATAAACTGGCAAGACTATACATCAATTAGATAGTGGTACGTCACGGTGTGCCATTGTCTATTATTTCCGATCGAGACAGTAGATTTACATCAAGGTTCTGGCAATCACTGCAGAAATCTCTGGAGACATAGTTAAATCTGAGTACAGCTTACCACCCACAAACGGATGGTCAAAGCGAACGTACGATTCAGACCCTGAAGGACATGTTAAGAACCTGTGTTTTGGATTTCGGTGGGAATTGGGATTCTCATTTGCCACTGATAGAATTCTCCTACAATAATAGCTACCACAGCAGCATCGGATGTGCACCATTCGAGGGTTTGTATGGTCGGAAATGCCGATCACCGATCTGTTGGACTGAAGTTGGAGATAACCGTATAACTGGGCCAAAGCTTATTCAGGAAACCACTGACAAGATTGCCCAGATTCAACGGAGACTACAAGCAACTAGGAGCAGACAGAAAAGCTATGACGACAAACGTCGCAAGCCGTTGGAATTCCAATTGGGAGACCGTGTTATGTTGAAGGTATCCCCATGGAAGGGTGTAGTTCGCTTTGGGAATAAAGGCAAGTTAGCACCACGGTATGTAGGACTGTTCGAGATTATCGAACGTATTGGTCCCGTGGCGTACAGACTGAGATTACCAGATGAACTCAGTGCGGTGCATGATGTATTTCACGTCTCGAACTTAAAGAGATGCCTTGCCGATGAATCACTTGTTATTCCAGTTGAAGAGATTCATGTGGATGAACAGTTACACTTCATTGAAGAACCTTTGGAGATTATAAAAGTTCGATGTAAAAGTTCGATGGAACTCAAGACGCGGACCCGAGTTTACTTGGGAACGTGAAGATCACATGAAGTCAAAGTATCCTCAACTGTTTGAAGAGGAAGCTGTACCCGATAACAACTCTTAAATTTCGGGACGAAATTTCTCTAACAAGGGGAGACTGTAACATCAGTGCCGGAACCGGCACTGGAACAGTGATCTCTACAGTACATGAATAGTAAATCAGGTACATATTTCAGTTATCATTAGTATGTCATTGTCATTACATGTATCATAACGCAAGTTCAAAATTAGTTCAGAGAATCAAAGCTCAGAATTATGGTTCATCAGTCGGATATTTATCTGACGATATAGAACCATCATGTGATTATGTGTTAGGATTTTATTACGTATAAACGTATGTGAGGCTTTACTGCACAAAACAATATGGATTTCGTTACGTAAATGCTAAACCGACGGATTATTTGTATAGGTGACGATCTGTACGAATAAATCTGGAAGTTTAACGTTCTTAATGATATCCAATAATTAGAAAACAATATTGAAAAGTATAGTTATCGTCGTGTTCGTACGGGTGACGATTCGAACGGATCGTTTAAACTTTGATTAATTATTTATGAAAATTTATAATAAATAAAAGATATTTAGTTAATTTATTAGGAATCACAATCTAAAATAATTTTATAACTTCTATTTTAAAACCGGATCGTTTCGCTACGAAAACGGTGAGAAACCGATGTTTTTACGCGAAACTACGTGAAACCGAACGAACCCGAGTATTTCCCTATCATTTAATGTGGCATTCAAGGCCACACCAAACCCCACCAACCAGATTTCCCCGCCATTTTTGTTCACCCCATCTTCTCCCTACTCTCTCACTAGAACCCCATCTTCTCTCTAAGATTTCTCACTCAAATCTTAACCATTTTGTGTGTTCTTGGTGTCAAAACAACCCTTATAACTTGTAGATCTCATAAGTACAACCGATCTAAACATTTATCCATCAGATTCGAGTTAATGATCAAGTTTAAGTTCGATTTTTAGGGTTTTGGAACCCACCCAATCGGTCACCTTAGAAACCGGTTTTAATCTATTTCGAACCATAGGAATCACACTACACCACCATAGAATGAAGTAGGGACAAGCCTCACCTCAAAAATCAGTTGATTAGTTCGAAAATCTATGACCACACGTGGTTGAGTCGACCTAGCCGAATGAGATGTTCACAGAATCACGAATGGCTACGGCCGACACAATCGGCCGAATGGCCATCTTCATTCGCCGAATGGGCAAGCCCCGAAGCAGACAGTCCATCCCTTTCAGCCCAAGGTCATTCTGGCGGCCCAATGTTCATTCGGCTATTTTCACATTCAGCCGACCCAATGAAAGTTCTGTCGGCCCAGTTCTGGCTATCCTCTTTCGGCCCATGTCAACATGTAGGCCCACCTTCACATTCGCTCGGATAAAGATTTCATTCAACCGACCAAGTGCTTTGGCCCAAAGGCCATTCGCTTATTCTCTTTCGGTACAAGCTTCATTCGACTGGCCCATCTATTCGACTAACATCTAGTGACGGTCGGCCCAGCTAATTTGGCCCAGCTCACATGCGGCCCAAATGACTATTTGGTCAAGATTGATTCGGGTTGGGTTACGTATGCATGGGAAATCATGAGAGTGCATGGAATTCATGTATCTTATACAGTCTAGGTGTGTGTGTGTGTGCATGCACTTTGGGTGTGTGCATGCACGGATGATTAGGGTTTTATAAAAGGAAATGGGTTATATGTCCTAAAAACAACTAAACATGGTTGTTAACATTCATTGGTTGAATATAACACATCGGAAATTCATTGTAAAATCATGTGATTAAAACGATAATCTAAGGTTCGAATGTTGATTTAATTATTAACACCTAAAACCTTAGGAAATTTCAAAAGAAATTGCAACCCAATTAGATAATTCACTCGAGTTATGTATGATGGATTTTACAAAGAATCACTCAAGAAATCATTCAAAAAATACAAGGCTAATTAATGGGCCTGAGATTGGCCCAATGGGCTTAACTCAAGCCCAACATGTTTAAGTTTACATTTCTTAAGTTAATTATGTTTTAATAAAAGTAAATGATTCCTAAACTTTATTAAATTATTCTAAATAATGTTTTCTAAATAATTAACCTAGAATGAAATAATTTGACACGATTTAACTAAAGACTTTTAATGTAATTAAAATAAACCCTACTCATTTAGCGTTAGTGATGAATAATCTTGGGACATGGGTGACTTACGGGTAATTATGTTAGATTAATTAGATAGAGTCAGAGAAATACATTAGTAATCTAGGACACGTAGTTGCACACCGAGACCAAACCCTAGATACGACGACTACTTTATGTACTTATCGTATTCGAATTCTCTTAAAACAACTCAGGAACCGAAGAAATCTTGGATACAACAACGAGCGCGCATTTTGTGGTAATTCATTTCAGAACAGCACAGGTGAGTTCATTGCCCCTTTTCTAAACATTTTTGTTTTAAAACACGGGGCTGAGAAGCATGCGTAAACTGTTTTATTTAAATTGTTTACTTAAATGATTTTATTCATAATATGTCATATCTTTATACTTGTTGATACTCCTAGACTCCTGTCTAGGTAATTACTATACAGATCAAATTATCAAGTTAATTAAATTACTCTTCTGAGTAATACTTTAATTCTAAACTCTAAACAAACCCTTAGTCCATCAAGCTCAAACTCAAGAATCTAAATTCAAAGTGAAATCAAAGGAACAAAGCAAAAGATCATGTTCAAAGAAACTTAATTCAGTGTGTGATCTGGGAACAAAGGATCATAATCAAGAATCAATTATCATTGTGAAATCATGGGAATTCTAAAGATCAAATCAAGAGACTCAAGGAATCAGAAATGATAAATGTGTGTGAATCATAGAAATAATGAAATCATTAAGATCTAATGAAATCATTAATACTTGAGTTAAGGTGGATGTCAGTTGTATGGAAATCAAGACCACGTGTAACACACATAAAGCCCCGGCATAAATAGTTGACTCTTGTAGTCAAGCTATATGGGCAATAACGTGAACTATCAAATGAAATCATAATCAAAGTCAATGGAATCAAAGAGATCAAGAATCAAAGGATATCCGTAAAGTCCCGGCATGTACAGTAGACCATTGGGTCAAGCTGATATGGGCATCATTAAAATCCCGGCACGCTCAGGTAGGCTCCTTGTGATTCCTGCATGATATGGGTCACGTGTGAGAGGGTACAACTTGGGCAACCACAATCAACTAAGTCTAATTGATTGAGTCAAATAAGGCCCAATCATCATGTCTTAGTTGTATTTAATGTTTATTTACTTATTTAATTAAACATTTAACCTTATATTTCTATAATTGTTTTTGGGGAAATCATTTAACTATGATGAACTCAAGAGAATCAAAGGTAAATCAAATTTTGGAAAGCAGACTCAAAATCATAGGTGAATGGTAGGTAAAAATGCTTAATTATCGTTAACAACAGTGTCATATGCGTATTAGTATGTGGTGGGACGGCGTCTGGGCGGGTTTGTAGGCTCGACTCAGGGGTATGCCCTATATATAAGCATATCGATGTGGATATTACATGTGATGTTAATGAGGTTAGGGTTTTTACCGAAAGAGGTTTTCAAATCATTTTCAATTACTAAACTATATGAACTCACCAACCATGTGTTGACTTGATCTTTTTGCATGACTTCTCAGGTGACGAACAGGTCAATTAAGAAGTCATTTCTTTTGGACTAGGACTTCAGATAGAAGACTTAGTATTTTGGACCTGCATACTTTTGGAACATCATTATACAATATATTTTTGTATATCTTGTGCAGATACAAGATAGAAATTTATGATGTTGAGGGTAGATTTACATTGTTAAATTATAAACAATACTGAAGTAATTTAACTTTGAAATTCTATTTTATTTAGCATTTCTCATTATTATCATGTGCAATGTAAAACAATCTGATCATCTAGATTGTCACTCACGATATCGCACCCCGGGAACCTTCCGCCCGACGGGGACTCCGATCCAACCCCGCCGGCTCCGAGTGTGACAACGCTCCAACTCCTGACTCATCACCAAAGAAGAAAAGGCAAAAGACGATGGCCAGGAGAATTACAAATCCACGACTTCAGCAGATGTTCTCAAGCTTATCCTTCTCATCAGCTGCATCTATCATATCACAGGTGCCTACACAACTACCTCAACCCACACAACCCAAGCCACCTACAAAAACCAAGCCACCTACAAAAACCAAGCCACCTTCACCACCTCCTGCTACACAGCCACCTGTCACACAACCTCCTACAGTTACACAGCCACCTCCACCACCTCCACCTACACAACCTGCAAAACCCAAGCAACCTAAACCTGCAGCCAAACCAACAAAACCCAATCTAGTCATCAAAATTCCCACCACTCGTCCATCTACCACTACCCTTCCACATACCAAAACTCAATCATCTCCACCTCACTCAAGCAGTGACAAAGGAAAATCTCCTTTGCACGCTGATTCACCTTATGAGCCGAAACATGTGCTTGTCGATCTTGTGGGCTTGCAGGAACAAGTATTCGCACTTGAGAAGGATTCTGAGCGCAAGGACAGTCTTATCCGAAATCTGCAAGAAGGAATGATCAAGATATGCAGCAAGTTGACCAAATATCATGGGCAAATCAGAACACACCGAAAGTACATCAGATTTCTCTCACTAGAGAACCATTAGATGAAGAAGGAGATTAAGAGACTTAAAGGAGAAGAAGTTCTAGAATCAGACAATGATGTCAATGATGATGATGATAGTGATGACAGTGATGATAGTGACAATGATGATGGTGAACATAAGAGGGAAGGGAATCAAAAGAAAAAGGAGGATGACAAAGATGGTAAGGATGATAAAAACAAGAAAGAAGATGATCCATTCGACAAAAGGGATCAGGGACCCCCAGATGACAAGGATCAGGGAGGAGCCACTGGAAATCCATCCTGTCAGGAAAGTCCACGGGTCTTTATGATGACCTTTTTGGAGATATTCCTGACGATGTCTTGTTTGGTGACTGTGTTCAGCCTGATGAAACATCAGGAGCTGGTCTTGATAGTTGGTTTGCTGACTTACCAGAGGATTTTGACTTTGAGTGGTCTGGAGACAAGACTAAGGAAGGAGCTGAACCTTCTGCAGGGACATTCTTAGAGGAAGAACCAGAAAACATCATACTTGGCAACGTCTCATCCGATCCTTATATCGATTATTTGTATGCCCACAAAAACATTGATGCTCTGGGACAGGAGGTCACTTCTCTTCATGAGGTAATTGTCAGCTGGTTTGAAAAAAAGAGAGAGTGGACACCGTCTCCTCCAGCGGCTAAGGACGATTGGTTCAAGGAGATGAGCGATGTACATCCAGAGCATACATTTACTTCTGATGACAGAAACCTGTTCGCTGTTCGTAACGACAGGTCTAACGTGTGTTGCTGGCTGTACGACAAAGAAAGGGATCTCTACCTAGTCAAGAGAAGAAATGGAAAGGTCGAGTTCTTCAAGAAACCACAAGATTTTTGCTCACTACCCAAGGTTGATATACGAAGCATAGACAAAGCAATGTTCTTCAACCCACCCTTCCATGGACTCACAGGCTGATTTATTCGTAAACTTTATTAAAGATCAGTGTGATAAGGACTTCCCAGTGATGCGTACTGCCAAGGGAAAGCGATATGTTTCAAAATGTATTATTGATCCAAAGACGAAGAAGCCATGGGTATACTACAAGTATCCTCCGCCTCGTGTTGAGCAAGCAGTGACTGTTTCCCCAAGAGTTCCTGATAATTCTTTGGCTAACTTCTTGTCTTGGTACTATGACGATCTCAATCTCGCAGCGGTCATCATCAAGAACAAAGATAATGTTGACGATATCGACATTATCCTTGACCCTATGGATCTCCTGAAGTATGGAAAGGACGACATGATGAAGTTACATGAGTCTCCAATACGAGTGTATTCTGGAAATGACGAGGAGGCTAAGCCATTCACTCGCACAGTTGCTTATGCCATGGAGTTGAAACTTTATGCAGGAGCTGGGACACATAACGTCTCTATTCCGATCGGATGACTTCGCCAGTCTAGGGGGAGTTTGTAGAGCCCACTAGACGTTGAAGACTGACAAAGTCAAACCGGAAGAGTCAACGCTCAGATTTTGATGAAATTCGTGTACAGTCACTTCGAGTACACGATGTGTTCGTGTACTCGAACTTTTGTATTAGATTACGAATACACCTAGGCCTAGTATAAATAGACGTATTTTTGTACAAGTTTAAGTTAGAATCCCGAGGCACTTGCTCTCTAGACGTATTGAGGCACTTGTACTCGAAATTTTCAGTATTTATAAAAGTTTGCATTTTTCTACTTGCTTTCTTGATTCTAACTTGGATTCCGCACTTGTTAGAGATCATTGATGATGATTATGAAGATAAAGTTTGGTTCTTAATCCGTTTTGAGACCTACAGTTACACTTAGTCGGTTTAGCATGTTTTCCGCGTAAAAGTTACTATATTTAGAAAGTTTTAAAATAGACATTTTCCACCAAGTTTAATAATCAATCTCATCTATATATCAATATTCTAGTCCTAAATAGTCATTTAATCACATTTGTTACAACTAACACGTTGTCATTTATAGATTTTGTAAAATAAAGTTACTATTTTTAGTAACTTATGACAAAACACATTTTTCATATCATTCTAGTCATAAAATCACTTATTATCATCATAACAACTTCAACTAAGCATGTTAAAAATACAATATCATCAAGTTCATCATTCGTTAGCAAACTTATCACAAAAAGTTACTATTTATAGTAACTATGACATTTTGACCATTCTAACTACCCATGCTCATCAATGATCATCATAATAGTTCCTAAACATCATTTTAAGCATAAACCATCGATCTAATCTCATGCATGTGGTCATTTCATCATAAATCACAATTTGATAATATTAAAGTTTCTAAATATGGAAATAATGCTATAAACCAACAATTTGACCACAAATAAGATCATAGATCACCCACATGACTTCCCATATCATCAAGATCCACATACTCATATTCAAAATCATTTGAATCTAGCTAGATCATACATGCATGTCATTAAAAGTACCCATTTTATACTAAAATCACCAAATAACCACATAATCATGTCAATATCACCATAGATCATTTTATTAGTATCAAATCAGTAGCAAAATCCTTAAATAACAAATCCATAAACTCAAAAATTTGTGATTCAAGTTGTGATGGTGGTGCATGTGGCCAAAATGGCTTGCGTGTGTGATTTCAAGTGTTCTTAAGCTAAGATGGGTGTAGATACTACCTCACAAGGCTTCAAATCGTGTGTTGTGGCCTGAGATTGATGGTTTGAAGCTCCAAAGCCTGCTGGTGAAGCTTCTTAGTCGAGATGTGAAGGGTGGTGATGCTAGATTGGCCTCCAATGCTCTTCCTTTCTCCCGACTCCTTCTAAGATCTTCAAAATGGCCCCCCATTAGCTCAAGATGGCTTCAATGGTGGTTTCAGAGTGATTATGGTCGAGGTAGAGTGTTTTCAGTGGAAGGAATCGGTGAAGAGCTAGCAGAATGATTAACATTGGTTTTAAAAAGATTTTGCGTGTGTAGGGTTGTCGCGTACCGCGACGTTTGGCAAAAAGCACCTCAGCGTACCGCGATGATTAAAATAATCATTCGATTCCCAAAACACGCCGCGTATCGCGATAATGGAAGATGATCGGTCGTCGCGGAGCGCGATGGTTTTCGGAGAATTCAAATTCTCCCGCCTGGGCTTCGCGTGCCGCGAAGGCCCATTTGGATGCCCATCGCGTACATCGATGGGTCCCAGTTGAGCCCAATAAGCCCAATTTCATTGTTTGAGTTGATTTTTTGCGAATTTCTCAACTACGGTCATCGTTTCTCGACACATAAGCGTTGTTCCAACTAATTTAGGTTCCCCCGAACCTAAGTGCAGTGATAGTGTATAGTGGTTTGATCCGTTCACCAACATTCGTTATTCAAGACACCTGCGAGTGTTTTGCGATAATTCCTCAAATTATCGGTGCGTGTGGACTGTCGAGCCATGTGTCACACTAAACATTCATAATTCTAGTGCCACGTGTGCAATAATAATATATATTATTATTTAAAATAAAGCATTGCTGACCTGGAAATTGGGAGGTGTCACATCATCCCCTAGTTAATACGAATTTCGTCCCGAAATTCAGTTTGCGTTGCTGGTGTTAGCCTGGTCGGAGAATAAGTGAAGGTATTTCTTTTTCATCTGGTCCTCTCGTTCCCAGGTGTATTCCGGTCCTCGCTGGGAGTTCCATCGTACCTTAACTATCGGTATGCGACTAAGTTTTAACTTCTTGATTTCCCGGTCCATTATTTCCACGGGTTCCTCAACGAAGTGAAGTTGTTCATCGATCTGAATTTTCTCTAAAGGAATTGCGAGCGTTTCTTCTGATAAGCACTTCTTGAGGTTTGATACGTGGAATACGTTATGTACGCTACTCAGTTCTTCCGGTAGCCGTAGTTCATAGGCCACAAGGCCTATACGTTTCGTGATTTCGAATGGTCCGATATAACGAGGATTTAAATTTCCCCGCTTCCCGAATCGGATCACTCCCTTCCAAGGTGATATTTTAAGAAGTACTCGATCTCCCACCTGGAATTCCAAAGGTTTGCGTCTTTTGTCGGCGTAGCTCTTTTGTTGATCCCGAGTTGCTGCCATTCTATTACGTATTTGCACGATCTTTTCCGTCGTTTAGTGCATGAGCTCGGGTCCGGTCAGTTGGCTTTCACCAACCTCCGTCCAACAAAGTGGTGATCTGCACTTACGTCCGTAAAGTGCTTCAAATGGTGCAGCTCCAATGCTGGTGTGGTAACTGTTATTATATGAGAACTCCACCAAAGGTAGGTGAGTCTCCCAACTGTTACCGAAATCTATCACGCATGCTCGAAGCATGTCCTCCAATGTATGGATGGTTCTTTCACTCTGACCGTCCGTCTGCGGGTGATAGGCGGTGCTCATATCCAACCTCGTCCCAAGTGCCTTATGTAAGGATTTCAAGAAATGTGCTGTAAAACGGCTGTCTCGGTCGTATATAATGGAGATTGGGACTCCGTGTCTAGAGACGATTTCCTTTAGGTAAACCCGGGTTAGCTTTTCCAATTTATCAGTTTCTTTAATCAGCAGAAAGTGTGCCGATTTCGTGAGTCGGTCTACGATAACCCAAATGGTATCGCAACCACTTGCCGTCTTTGGTAGCTTGGTGATAAAATCTATGGAAATATGTTCCCATTTCCATACTGGAATTTCCGGTTGTTGAAGTAGACCTGACGGTTTCTGATATTCGACCTTCACCTTCGAGCAAATCAGACACTTACTCACATAAGTCGCAATTTCCGACTTCATGTTAGGCCACCAGTAAGTTGTCTTCAGATTGTGGTACATCTTGTCAGAGCCCGGATGCATTGAGTACCGGCTCTTGTGAGCTTCATCCATCACTACTTCTCTCAATCCCCCGTAGCGTGGAATCCAAATTCGATCCATTAAGTAGTAAGCTCCGTCGTCCTTCTCCTTCATTTGTTTATCCATACCCCGCATGGCTTCTAGAGCGAGGTTTTCAGCTTTCAGAGCTTCTTGTTGTGCGATTCGGATCTGATTTGGTAGCTCTGAGTGAATGGTGAGTTGTAGTGCACGTACGCGTTTGGTCGTTTCCTATCTTCTTAACGCGTCAGCCACTACGTTAGCCTTCCCGGGATGGTACTTGATAGCACAATCATACTCGCCTATTAGCTCAACCCATCTGCGTTGTCTCATGTTTAGCTCCTTCTGGTCGAAAATGTGTTGTAGGCTCTTATGATCGGTGAATATGGTGCACTTGGTGCCGTAAAGATAGTGTCGCCAGATCTTCAATTCGAATACCACGGCTCCTAGTTCCAAGTCATGGGTTGTGTAGTTCTTCTTGTGCACCTTTAATTGCCGTGACGCATAAGCTATGACTTTCTCGCGTTGCATTAACACACAACCGAGTCCTTGTTTCGATGCGTCGCAATAGACCACAAAATCTTCGCACCCGTCCGGTAGTGATAGGATAGGTGCACTGCACAATTTCTGCTTCAAGAAGTCGAAGGCAGTTCTTTTTTTCTCCCCATTTAAACTTTTTGTCTTTGTGTGTAAGGGATGTCAATGATTGTGCGATCTTCGAAAATCCCTCGATAAATCTCCTATAGTACCCGGCCAATCCCAGGAACTGTCGCACCTCAGTCGGAGTTTTGGGTGCTGCCCAGTTCTTAATGGCCTCAATCTTGGCTGGGTCTACGTGTATCCCTTTCTCGTTCACTACGTGTCCGAGAAACTGGACTTCGCGAATCCAAAAATGGCAATTGGAAAACTTCGCGTATAGTTGTTCCGTCTTCAGTAGTTCCAAGACAAGTCTCAGGTGATCGGCATGTTCTTCCTGAGTCTTGGAGTAAATCAAGATGTCATCAATGAATACGATTACGAATTTGTCAAGATACGGTTTACACACCCGATTCATGAGATTCATGAATACAGCAGGTGCGTTAGTCAACCCGAAAGGCATGACTAGAAACTCGTAATGTCTGTACCGTGTTCTGAAGGATGTCTTCGGTATATCCTCCTCTTGTATTCTTAGTTGATGGTAACCAGATCTTAAATCGATTTTCGAATAGTAGCTCGACCCTTGGAGTTGGTCAAACAGGTCGTCTATCCGAGGTAAAGGGTATCGATTCTTGATCGTTACCTTGTTCAGTTCCCGGTAGTAGATGCACATCGGAACGATCCGTCCTTTTTCTTCACAAACAAGACCAGTGCTCCCCAAGGTGAGAAGCTCGGTCGGATAAATCATTTATGTAACAACTCTTGTAATTGATTAGATAGTTCCTGCATTTCAGTAGGAGCCAATCGGTATGGGGCCTTGGCTATCGGTGCAGCTCCTGGTTTTAGGTCTATCTGAAATTCCACTTGTCGCTTCAGTGGTAGTCTAGGTAGATCGTCATAAAAGAGTTCTGGAAAATCGCGAACGACAGCGATGTCCTTGATCTTCCATTCCTTATTTGGTTGTTCAGTGATAAGGGTCAGGATACCAGTGTATCCTTTCTTCAGGTATTTGCTTGCCTTCATACAGGACATGATGTTTAACAGTATTCCTCGCCGTTCTCCCTGGATTGAGATCTGCTCTCCACTTGGAAATGTAACTCGTACAATCTTCTCGTTGCACACGATCTTGGCATGGTTTGCAGATAACCAATCCATTCCAATCACCACGTCGAAGCTCCCGAGAGTTACCGGCATCAGATCGATCTCCAGTTCGTGGTCTGCTAGCATCAAGACACACCCTTTGATGATATGTTGCATCTTGATCAGCTTGCCGTCCGCTAACTCAACAGTATACTTATAGTTTAGTGGTGTTGGGGTCATATTAAGCAGTTTGCTAAAATCACTAGAGATAAAACTCGTATCGGCACCGGTATCAAATAATATACTAGCATAGACATTATTTAAAAGAAACGTACCGTTGACGACGTTGGGATCATCTTTAGCTTCTCCTGATCCGATCACAAATGCCCTGCCCCGTGCTGGGTTGCCACCAGCGTTCTTGTTCTGTGGGAAATCTCGGCGCATATGCCACGTCTTCCCGCAAGTGAAGCACCCCTTCAATGTATTAGTCTTGTCGTTGTTGGGGTTAGGGTTTGATCGGCATTCCTTGGCTACACGCCCGTTCCTTCCACAGTTGGTGCACTTGACCCTTTTGCATGGGCCAAAGTGGTTATAGTTACAGTTATTGCATTTTGGGCTGTTACCCTGATATCCCCCTTTTCCTGAGGTGTTTGGCTGGGTGGCTGTGAAGACCTTTGCAGGTGCTGGGCGGTGCTGGGTTGGTTGTTGCGGTGAGAAGGTACGGTTGTTGCTGGGTTCCCACTTCCGCTTGGGTTCCTGGGGTTTCAGATGTTCACCCCTCTTAGGCAGTTTCCCTTGTGCTACTGCCTGGTCAGTCAGCTTGTGGGCCAGTCGGATCAGTGGCTGGATGGTAGTGAGGTCGGAAGCAGTTACCATGCTCTGTATTTGCTCGGGCAATCCACTGATGAATTACTCGATCTTCTTGTACTCCGGCGTCACCATTGCCAGGCACAGCTTGCACAGTTCGTGAAATCGAGTACAGTACTGCTCGATCTCAGATCCTACCATCATGTGTACACAAAATTCTTCCTCGAGCTTCCTGATTTCATCACGGGGACAGTATTCATCGTTAAGCATTCGGGTAAATTCCTCCCACAATATATTGTTTGCAGTCTCTCAAGAGTCCCGGACATGCGTATTCCACCAGGTGAGGGCTGGTGCCTTTAGAGTCCCGGTAGCGTACTTCACTCGGTTCTCCTCCGAGCATTCTGCCATGGCGAAGACCGACTCCAATTTCTCGATCCAGCGAAGCAGTCCTGCTGCTCCCTCCGTTCCTTGGAATTTGTGTGGGTGGCAACTCAGGAAGGCTTTAAACGAGCATCCCTTTGTTGCGCTCCCATGAGATCCTGTGCATCGGAGTCCAATGATACGTGTTAGTGTTAGCGTTGTCTATACTAAGTTAGTCGTGTTAGGAAAGTGTTAGTACCGTTGTTAGTGCCACTAGTCTCGCTGGCGAGACGGTTTGCCTCGTATTCTGCAAGTACTTTGTTGACTAGACGGTCAACCATCATCTTAATTTTTGCCACCTCGATCTTGCGCTTAGGGTTGCGAGCGTGTGTTCCCTTTCCCGACATGGTCGAATTCTATACAGAAAGGATAGTGTGTTAGTCATCCTGTGTTAGTGTGTTAGTCAGGGGTTAGGTTAGATGTCATGTCAGCAGTAGTCATAGTCATGACATAAGCAACAAAAGTAAAAACATCTTCTCATTAATGATAATAAATTTGAGTACAATGATTTTCAAAAGAGATACTACTACAAAAGTTCATATGAGCACATCCCGCTCATTTGAGAATACAAAAGTAAGATAACGGAAAACAGAAACTAAAATTAGACTAGTGTGATGCAACAGTAGAGTGTGAATCTCCGCTGTTAGCAGGTCTGTCATCATCATCCTCCTCAGGATCCTCGTCTAGATCCTCATCAAAATCTCCCTCTTCGAGGTCCTCAGCCTCGAATTGGGGTCCCAGGTCCGGCTCCTGCTCCGGCTCCATGATCAGCTAGTCAGCCCAGGCGTTCTAAAGCGCCGCTTGGTTCTCTCCTGCAACGTCCTCTAAAGCGACTGGCCGCTCACCATGGTCCTGGACCACGGCAGCTACCTCCCCATGATGCTCCTCTAACTGTGCCGTCCGGTTCCAGAGCGCCGCGATCTCGTCCACCACCGGCTCTCGCATGTGGTCCAACTGTCCATGAAGATGCTGATTCTCCTCGCGGAGAGCTCTGATCTATTTGTCCCACTCGCGAGCCCTACGGGCCTCTCGAGCAGTCCTAGAAACAAGGGCTGCGAAAGCCCGCTCAGATGACACTTCCAGTGCCGGTAGTCGGTGCGCCCGGTCTTCATCATTAGTAAGGCGCTAGAGAGATACCCTCTCCTCAACAATCCAGTCCCATACCATGAATGGGTACCGGGTCCATGACCTAGCGCGCTTAGCAATGCGCGCCTGCTCGGCCATCTCCGCATCCACCTGGGACATGATGTCCCAAACACGCTGCCGGCTCTCATCCGTTAGTTCGTTCTCTGCGGGTCGCTTCCTCGGGTTACGCCCCGTGTCCTCATTGTCATCAGACATCCTGTAAATCTCAAATCAGTAAGTAATAGTTAATAGTGATAATAATAGCATCAGTTAGAAATTTCTAAGTGTAGTGTCTAACGTAGAGCATTGGCTATAGTCTATGTTTACTACATGCAAACCTAGTTCTCTATCACCAAGGCTATGATACCAGTCTATCACACCCCCAAATTCCCACTTGCGATGTCAGACCGCGCGAGTGTGACGTGGCCAGGATCACAGCTCATGGTCATATAGCCTAAGTAGTTAACAGTTGTTAAACTGTATCAAACAATACAAAAGATAATTGATTTAGGAAATAACAAATCAAGCCTAGGGGTTGAGTCTATATGCACGACAGACTCCTTAAAGCTTCCTTGTGTGCATCCTAGCTTGGGGTCCATTCAGTTACATGAGAATACATGTGAAAAGTGTCAACTAAAAAGTTGGTGAGTTCACAGGTTTAGACAGACAGAAATAGTAAACAGACATATACTGGGTATGTGAAGTTTTGTTGTTGGATCCATGATCCGTGGAGTGTGTCAGTTCATCTTACCGAAACTCGACTGTTTCCGTTTGCGTCCGCGGGTCATCGCTGAACCCGATATCAACATCGAAATTACACTCGTTATGACCTCCAGTCAACATTGGTGCTGAGTGGGGTTAGTCAAAACCAGTAGTACTACGTAATTACGACTTGTTTGTTATACAATTGACGGTAAGGATAAGTGAGGACTTAATGCGATAATAGTTACACTCGAAAATGGTTTTTACAACATACGAGTCATACATCTAAAACATGTGCATAGTAATCTCACCCCAAATAGTTTAGCAAAACAGTTGATAAGTAAAAGTGGGGCTGCAAACTCACCTGAGTTTGAGTAGAGTATTCGTGTAGAATAGTGTAGCTCGCCGGCTAGCAGTTACCTATATCACATAGGTACTATAAGTTTGTGTTCTCATACATGTGGGTCTCACAGGACCGTGTTCGTGTTTAAAACTCCAAGTTGTTATGCAGGTCGTGTTGACCGTGTTTGACCGTGTTGACCGTGTTTGACCTAACGACCCATTGGTGACGATTTTGGTTTTAGTGCTCGTGTAACGTGCAGATTAGTGTCGTGTGAAGTGTGCGGATACCAAAATCACTTTCGTGAGGAAACTAACTATTTATAGTAAGTTTCTATTTTAGGAAGGTTCCCACATTAGGCAAGTCATGCTAGATATCATATTCCGATTATTCTAATACACATATTTGTCCTAAGTGAGCATGTTATCACAAAGCACATAGTTACACATAGTCGGTTTAGCATGTTTTGCGCGTAAAAGTTACTATATTTAGAATGTTGTAAAAATAGACATTTTCCACCAAGTTTAATAATCAATCTCATCTAAATATCAATATTCTAGTCCTAAATAGTCATTTAATCACATTTGTTACAACTAACACGTTGTCATTTGTAGATTTTGTAAAATAAAGTTACTATTTTTAGTAACTTATGACAAAACACATTTTTCATATCATTCAAGTCATAAAATCACTTATTATCATCATAACAACTTCAACTAAGCATGTTAAACATACAATATCATCAAGTTCATCATTCGTTAGCAAACTTATCACAAAAAGTTACTATTTATATTAACTATGACATTTTGACCATTCTAACTACCCATGCTCATCAATGATCATCATAATAGTTCCTAAACATCATTCTAAGCATAAACCATCGATCTAATCTCATGCATGTGGTCATTTATCATAAATCACAATTTGATAATATTAAAGTTTCTATATATGGAAATAATGCTATAAACCAACAAGTTGACCACAAATAAGATCATAGATCACCCACATGACTTCCCATATCATCAAGATCCACATACTCATATTCAAAATCATTTGAATCTAGCTAGATCATACATGCATGTCATTAAAAGTACCCATTTATACTAAAATCACCAAATAACCACATAATCATGTCAATATCACCATAGATCATTCTATTAGTATCAAATCAGTAGCAAAATCCTTAAATAACAAATCCATAAACTCAAAAATTCGTAATTCAAGTGGTGATGGTGGTGCATGTGGCCAAAATGGCTTGCATGTGTGATTTCAAGTGTTTTTAAGCTAAGATGGGTGTAGATACTACCTCACAAGGCTTCAAATCGTGTGTTGTGGCATGAGATTGATGGTTTGAAGCTCCAAAGCCTGCTGGTGGAGCTTGTTAGTCGAGATGTGAAGGGTGGTGATGCTAGATTGGCCTCCAATGCTCTTCCTTTGTCCTGACTCCTTCTAAGATCTTCAAAATGGCCTCCCAATAGCTCAAGATGGCTTCAATGGTGGTTTCAGAGTGATTATGGTCGAGGTAGAGTGTTTTCAGTCGAAGAAATCGGTGAAGAGGCTAGCAGAATGATTAACGTTGGTTTTATAAAGATTTTGCGTGTGTAGGGTTGTCGCGTACCGCGACGTCTGGCAAAAAGCACCTCAGCGTACCGCGATGATTAAAATAATCATTCGGTTCCCGAAACACACTGCGTATCGCGGTGATGGAAGATGATCGGTCGTCGCGGAGCGCGATGGTTTTCGAAGAATTCAAATTCTCCCGCCTGGGCTTCGCGTGCCGCGAAGGCCCATTTTGGGTGCCCATCACGTACCATGATGGGTCCCAGTTGAGCCCAATAAGCCCAATTTCATTGTTTGAGTCGATTTTTTGCGAATTTCTCGACTACGGTCATCGTTTCTCGACACATAAGTATTGTTCCAACTAATTTAGTTTCCCCGAACCTAAGTGCAGTGATAGTGTACTGTGGTTTGATCCGTTCACCAACGTTCGTTATTCAAGACCCGTGCGAGTGTTTTGCGATAATTCCTCAAATTATCGGTGCGTGTGGACTGTCGTGCCACGTGTCACACTAAACATTCATAATTCTAGTGCCACGTGTGCAATAATAATATATATTATTATTTAAAATATAGCATTGCTGACCTGGAAATTGCGAGGTGTCACATATTGTTTTTATGTTTAACCGGCTATAAACCCGTATTATGTTGTGAAAGTTTGAACCCAACTATTCTCTAAGTATACAACTTAGAGATTTAGGTTTGTGATTTGGATTCTATTAGCATCTTCCCAAAGAATCCGATTGGTACTTGTTTACAAACAAAAGTTTAATCTATTTGAGTGCAATTAGCTTATACTTTGAAAGAATAAGTTTCCAGGTTTTTAGTAAGTTGTTAAATCAATTTGCCACCACCTTTGTAGTATTAATAGGTTGATACTCCCATAATCATGCATGTTGTTATCTTTGAGTTTGGTTCTCATTGTTATACCCCCAATTCTAGTCATATGGCCGAATGGGGCAAGTCTAGACCGAATGATGACCGAATGATGATAAGCTTAACCGAAAGGAGTGATTCCACCGAATGAAGGACTCGGCCGAAGGGGCGATCGAAGGAGGTTCTTCGGGCGATTGAGTGTGGGCCGACCGAATAAGAAGGAGGCCCGAATGAGTCTCAGTCAAAAGGGGTCCTATTCGTCCCTCAGCTCGGCGAAATGAGTCACTCAGGCGGTTGCTGGTTCGGCCATGGTTCAGTCGGCAGTTAGGTCTCATGCGGCCGAGTTGGTCATTCGCCCTAGGCCATTCTCTCGGCCCTTGCTATTCGGCCGAGCCGCAGCTACTGTCGACTAGGTTGCCCCAGCCAGGTTTTTAATCTAGAACCATGGTCGTTTCCCGTGGTTGTATGTGTTAGGAATAGTTTTTCTTGGTTATAGGGTTCGAGGAGAAGGGTTTTCAACCGACTATGTCATGGCGTTAGAACAAGGGTTCACAAAACCCTAATTTTCGCAAGTTTGCAGCCCTTATTACCTCGTTTTTGGTTGTTGTCCCCTCTGATCTGCTGTACTTTCGTATAGAGGGTGTTGAGAGCTTCAATTTGGTACCCTATTTGCAAGATTCCATCAAGAATTGAGGGGGATCCAAGGGTTTTTATGATGAAATCTTAGTGAGAGAGGGAGAATCCGAATTTTTTAGAGAAAGGAGGGTGTAGGTGGTAGAAATAGATGTGAATAAATGCTTGAAATGGGGTTTTTATACCCCGCGTGTGTTCGGGTTCGTTTCGTTTTCTCGGTCCCCATTTTCGTCGCATTTCAGGAACTTAAAACGCGATACGAATTCTTGATAAATAGTTTTCTCGGACTTTTTTGATGTGTTTCAAAATTGTAAAGCATAAAATATTATGTTCCCTTCATTTTTACTGATTCGATCGCCATTAAATCGTTAATCTTCGTTATTTCGTTACGTAACACCAGTTTCGTGTAGTTTTACTAAATTAGTTTTATAAATTCTTTTTAAATGAAATCTCTAAATTATATTATTTTTATTTTCATTATTTTACAGTTCGTTTCGTCAGAAAGCTTTGACTTACGCGCGTTTTCGTACAGAGCGCTAACTGTACGAACACGATCGTACGCTTCACTTTATGATTTAGTTTTCTACTTTTCAGTTATCGTTCAGAACGTTAAACCCACATATATGTTTGTGTGAATCGTCACCCACGCAAACACACTTTCAGTTTATTATTCGGATACGATACCGAGTTGTTGTTTTACATTAGACATTCTCACAGACGGACTCAACTAAACTTGCCTATCTTCACATTATTATTTTTGGTTTTCATATTGCTTTCGTACTGAGTTGTCGGCCATCTGATTCCTGTTATCTATGCATATCAGATCGCAACCGATAGGTTATCGTCATTTGTTTGTACACTGTTGTTTCTCTTGAGTTGTTGTATAAACTCTATTTAAGGTTTCACTTAAACAAATACAACTGTTGTTTGTTTTCTGAGTCCTGTTGTCACACAACTGTTTACACATTGTATTTACACACAGTAAATAGTGAGAGTACCCATACCGTACGGACTTGCCGGACGGTCAAGTACTGGTTATCACATTCACCAATGTTGTTTGTTCTCAATGTTATGCGTTCTCGTAGTTTTGAACAAAGTTATATAAGAACTAGTCTTATTATACAATGTTAGTATTTGTGTGAATGATGTTGTTATCATGAGGTTACGTTATCATGATTATCATTCTTGTTAATCCATGGTTTCACCCTATTGCCACTACAGTGTTGTAAGAACTAGTCTTACTACACTTAGTTAGCTCAGGTGGTGGATGATGTCATGAAGTCATGTGGACATGATTACCACTCCTGTTCTCATTGATGTTTGTTTCATGTTATCCCAATGTCTTCACCGAGTTGTAAGCATAGTGTTATAAGAACTCGTCTTATTACACTTAGCTAACTCCGGTGGTGAATGACATTATGAAGATATGTTATCTTCATATCATTCTTGTTTGTTGTTGTTTTTGTCAGCATGTTAACCTGTGATTATCTTGTTATTCATTCATGTAAGAATAATAAAATGTCATAAGACATAATCTTACAACTAGCATTATTCTATTGTGTTGATGATTCATGAAGATACATTATCATGTTACATCTTAATTGTTTCAGTCGTGTTATGATCATACAAGCATGCATACAATGATAAGCGATAATAAAGTCATACAATATTATCTAAATCATAGTATAAATGATATGTTGTACTAAAACTTTTAAACATATAAAAGATTTAGCATGTTTCTCAGCCCTGAGAGTTAAAATCAGTTAAGATTAGAAAAGGGGTGTATGAACTCAGCTTGTTGTTGATGTGCTTAACTAAGTTCTAAGAAGAAATGCACGCGCACTTTGTTGTACTTGATGTAGTTTTCAAGATCCTGTATTGATTTCACGTTGTTTGTAACTTATAAGTATAAGTTTTAGAGATTCGTGTGTGTGTATGTGTTAGCCCTAAGTTGGCTAACACTTATTGTCACACCCCGAGCCGGCGGGTTGGATCGACTTCCCCGATGGGCGGAAGGTTCCCGGGGCGTGATATTGGGAATGATAATCATACTGATCAGATTTTTTACATAGCATCAATATTGAGAAATAACTAAAGCACAAATAGCATTAAACTAGGATTACCAAGTTAAATTACAATCGTCAATGTTTGATAATTTAACTGAGTAAACCTATCAAAAGAATCAAATGTTTACTATCTTGTAACTGTACAAGATATCAAAAGTGATTCACAACAATCAACAAAACATGTGCTTTCCAAAATCTACTAGGTCCTCTAACTGGGCATCCTAGCATGCATTCCTGAGCCTTAGCTTAGTTTGGTACGTCACCTGAGAAAGCATGTAAGAAAAAAAAGTCAACACAATGGTTGGTGAGTTCATAAAATTTTAGTATTTGAAAAATAGCTTTAGCAAACCTTTTTGGTAACAACCTTAACCTCATTAACATCACCTGTAATATCCAATTCGGTATGCTTATATATAGGGCATACGAAAGGGTCGAGCCTACAACCCGCCCAGACACCATCCCACCACATATGACATTGTTGTTAATGATAATTAAGCATTTTACCTACCATCCAATCACATTTCCATCATAGCTTTAGCATTCTATTTACAACATGGACACAATAGCATTTACAAGTCTAGTTTGAGAGTTACCTTTATGGACAACTGAACACCATAAGGAAATCCAGTATCAATCCATATCGGAACTAGATGTGATTAACAACATCAGGGTTTTGATAAAGGATTCCCAATGATGACACAAAGTCAACTAGAGAAACCAAAACCATCCTAGTCGCACATCACAAACATAGGTGGACAATGAGGAAACACTGTATGGCAAGCACTGAGAGGCCAACAGTTTGTTCCTCACAGTCCTGACTATGAAGAACAACCTATGGCAAGCACTGAGAGGCCAAATCAGATGTTCTACCATAGCTGATAGCTTTAGCATACAAGTTTATAGCATTCATATAGCATAGCATTTACGTATCATGTGCACAAGTACTAGCTTTACAACTGGTATGGCAAGCACTAAGAGGCCAATCCGTTTGTCTTAGCATTTCAAGCATATAAAGCATACAAGAGTTTAAAGCATTCTAAGCATTTCAAGCTTTAAAAGCATAGTTTATAAAAATATTTCAACCTGTTAGTCTTTGCATTCTTTGCATATGAAAAGCATCCAGGGTTTTAAGTAACTAGTATAAAAGTATGTAGAGTTAGCATGTAGTCTTAGCATGTAGCATTACCATTTAGCATTAGCATGTAGCATTAGCATCTAGCATTAGCATGTAGCATTAGCATTTAGGTTAAAGCCGTAGCTTTTAGCTTTTAGAATAAGTGTAATAAGCATAAGCATTAGTATTAGCATTATAAATAAGTATAAAAGCATTTATGCAACATTTAAACTTTTGTTTAAAAAGTATAACATGCTTCTCAGTCCCGAAGTAAAACAAATTAGTTTGAACAGGGACAAATGAACTCACCTGTGTTGCTAAGTATGAATTACCACAGATAATGTGCGCTCGTTAGTTGTAGCTTAAGTATCTTCAACACCTGAGTTGTTTTAAGAGATTCGAATACTATAAGTCTTCGTAATAAATGCAAACTAGGGTTTTGGTCTCGGCGTGCAACTAAGTGTCCTATGTTATTAATGTGTTGCTAGAATTTCATCTAAATATTCCAAATGTATTACCCGTTTATAAACATTATCCCATGAATAGTTGCTATATAAACCTTAGTTATGTAAGGCTTATGCTAGTTGAATTCAAGATCTTTAATTAAGACATTTTAATCAAATCAAATTAGGTTAAGTATTTAATTAGAAATCAATCTCTTTCATTTTAAAACATTTTAAGTATATAGTCGATAAATCATTTTATTTCACTAAAACATAATTTATTTTAAGAAAATCATAAGTTAGCTTGTTAGAGTTAAGTTAATCCAATTTGATCAACTCTAAGCCTATGGTTAAGTCTTAGCTTCTCTTCGTTCTTTGATCATTCGTGAGTACAACTTAGATTAGAAAGTTCAACGAACCACCCAACAGAGTTGTATATGATATGGCATTTACTAAGTATCGTGTGTTAATAACTAACACTAACACTTAGTTAAATTCCTTGATTCTTTGCAACTTATGCTTTATGCTCAAATGTGTAAAACCTTTGATGTGGTTGCATTAGTCTTTGTTTACGCACAATCCTAAGTGATAGACAAGATATATGTTTAACATTGGTTTAGCAAAGTGTTTGTGTTTTAATCTTTAGCATGAAAGGCTTACAAGCTTTTCACCTTTGTTTAAAACTAAGTGACTTCTTGTTAGAAAACCCTAAGAGTTTCCCATGCACACACATATTTAACCCATGCAATTCATGCACCCAACCCCCTTGATCACAACTTGTAGTTCACACTCAAGCCTCTAGCCGAAGGAACCAAATCTGTTGGGCCGAAGGGTTTTGCCCGAAGGGACTTAACCCGAAAGAAGCTTGGCCGAGTGGAGTCCGACCAAGTGAGCCCCTGGCCAACTGAGTGCTTCCGAATGAAGGGTTGGCTTTGGTCGAATGGGAGGCTGCCAAATGAGATAACCCGGATCGAATGAAGGTCTTGGCCGAAGAAGACCCTGGGCCATTCGGCCTAAAGGGCTTGGTTGCTTCGGCTAGGGCCATTCGGCCTAGCTGATGGGAGTCATTCGGCCATCACGGCCTTGTGGTTGCAACTCCATCAATTCGTGATTTATTCACAACCAATGATAGCTCACTTACTCCCACATCATTCTAGCATGATTTAGTGTAGTTTCCTAAGGGCCAAGGTGGGTAGAACCGGCTTTCATGGGGTTCGAATCTAAGGGTTTTGAAAACCCTAAAAACGCATCAAAAGATTGATTTTTACCTCAAATCAAACGGTTCAAAGCTTGGATCGACTGTACTTTCGAGTTCTACGTGATGGGCTGGTCTTTTAGACACCAAAATCTCTTGATTTGGTTAGGAAATCGAGGAGATAGAAGATGGGTTTCTAGAGAGAGAGGGTCGAAATTTTGGGGAAGATGGGTAGGTGGAAGCTTGACTATGGCATTTAATGCCATAATAAATGGCTTTTGTTTACCCAGTTATGTTCGGGTCCGTTCGGTTTCGTTCGGTTTCGCGTAAAGGTGTCGTTTTCGTTTCGTTTTCGTAAAGAAATGTTACCGTTTTAAAAGTAAAGTTTATTAAATTAATTAAGGTGGTTATTCCTAGTAAATTAACTAAATATCTTTCATTTATTTTAAATTTTATGAAAATGTTTAAATTACAGTTTAAATCGAATCGTATAGTCGTCGCGCGTATTCGTTCGAATCGTCACCCGTACGAATACGACGATAACTACACTTTTCAATATGGTTTTCTAATTATTGGACATCATTCAGAGCGTTAAACTTTCAGATATATTCGTACAGATCGTCATCTATACGAATAATCCGTCCATTTAGCATTCATGTAACGGCGTCCGTTATTGTTTTGTTTTGTTCAACCTCGCATAGTTTATACAAAATAGCATCTTAACAAGCATTTATATGACAGTTCAGTGTTGTCTGATATGTTTCTGATTGTTAAACCGTGAGTTTTAAGCAGTTTACTGAAACAATTGCTTAATAGTTTAGCGTCAACCATTACATGATAATAGCATACAAGTAGTTCACATAGTTTGTACCTGAGTTACTGAGCAAGTTACTGTGCAGATCACTGTTCCGGTTATATTTTCAGTACTGATGTTACACTTATCGGTCTTGCTCATCATTCGGCCTCGGTTCTCTTGTAGTAGATTATACTAGCCCTTAACCAATTTGATATGTTAACAAGTCATGTTGTTAAGGTTTTGTGTTTAGCCTGACATGAACCCATATAATGTAGTGAAATCTTGAAACCTACTATTGTGTATAAGTACACAACTTAGGTTTTAGCTTAAAGGTTATAAACCTTTAGTATTTTGAAATTGAATTTCCTATGATCCTTGTTCGATTTGTTTTATCCTTCTTTAAATCATTTGTCATCATTTTCAAAGGACAAGGTTTTAGATTTTTGTGAAGTTCTTGGACCCACAATCTACCACCTTTGTAGTATTTTAGGAAATCCCATGCATGTGATCTATGAAATTTATTTATGTCTTTGTTTACATCTTGGGTCAAGTGGGCCGAATCCCATAACATGGGCCGAGTGTATGTGTCATGGGCCGGATCAGTTATGTGGGTCGAATGACTGGGCCGAATGATTGGGCCGAACCAACCATTCTCTTGGCCGAATCACCTAAGCCGATCGAATAACATGAGTCGAATGATGGGGTCTAGCCGAATGAAACTGTGGTTCATCCGAATAAGGGTGGCTGACTAAGGTGGTGTATTGGTCGAATGATTGTGGCTTAGTTCAGCTGAATGGAGTTCATACTTTGCCCGAATGAGGAGCTCGACAAATGGCTCTTGGCCGACCGAAGAGGGGTATGCGAATGACCTGAATCCGACCGAGTGAGTGTGTAGGGCGAAAGGAGCCATTCGACCCTGGACCATTCGGCCCTACTGGGTGGCTTTCCCTTCGGGCGCTCGAACCCAAACATGTGCAAACCCCAAATTTCGAGCCAAGTCTACCCGAAACGGTGTCACTGGTTCCTAAGCCACTCCCAAGTGTTTTTGGTGAGGTTTTCCTAAGGTCTAGGCAAGTTACAACCGGTTTTTGGTTAAGGTTCAAAAAGAAAAAGGAAAAAACCATAATTTTCGTGATCTTTGCAGCTCCATTCCTCAAGTTTTGATGGATAACTCCTCAGATTGGTTTTACTTCTAGGTAGAGAAGATCAAGAGCTTCGTGTAGGCTCAAATATGGAGTGATTTGGTTGAGAAATGGCCAAGTTATGAGGGTTTGAAGTTCAAACTTCTTAGAGAGAGAGAGAACCGGGATTTGAGTTCTAGAGAGAGAGAGGAGGTGTAATAAATGAGGAAGATGGTTCATTTAGTGTATTTATACTCCGAGGGTGTTCGGGTTCGTTTTGTTTGCTCAGTTTTCGTTTTCATCGCGTTTCCGGAACGTAACGTGCGTAGTTTTCGAATTTAATAAAAGAATTTATTTTTTTAGGTTTTATGGTTGTGATTCCTAATAAATAATTTACATTTATTTTCCTTATTTTATTACCGTTTTGAAATCGTTAATTAATTTCGTTTCGTCAGATCGCGTCACCTTCGCGCGTATTCGTTCGAATTGTAACATCAGTGCGGGAAACGTTACCGGAACAGTGATCTGCACAGTAACTTGCACAGTAACTCAGTACAAACTATGTGAACTATTTGTATGCTATTATCATGTAATGCTTGACGTTAAACTATTAGGAATTGTTTCAACAATCTGATTTAAATCTCACGGCTTAACAGTCAGAAACGTATCAGACAACGCTGAACTGTCATGTAAATGCTCGTTAAGATGTTATTTTGTATAAACGTATGCGAGGTTGAACAGAACAAAACAATAACGAACGTCGTTACAGGAATGATAAATGGACGGATTATTCGTATAGGTGACGATCTGTACGAATGTATCTGAAAGTTTAACGTTCTGAATGATGTCCAATAATTAGAACCCATGTTGAAAAGTGTAGTTATCGTCGTATTCGTACGGGAAACGATTCGAACGAATACGCGCGACGACTATACAATTCGATTTAAATCGTAAATTAAATGTTTACAGAAATTTAAAATAAACGAAAGATACTGAAATAATTTATTAGGAATCACAACCTATTTTGGTTTTATAAATCCTATTTTAAAACCAAGATGTTCGTCACGAACGGGCCCGAACGCACCCGAACGATTCAAGACATTAAATGGCATTGAATGCCATAACCTAACACTCATCTACCTCCTCTCTCTCATCCCCACCGTCACTTTCTCTCTCTACACTCTCTCTCTAGAAACCCACACTCCAACTCTCTCATTTCTCAACCTAATCGAGTGATTTTGGTGTCAAAACGACCACCACATCACGTAGGTCACGAAAGTACAGATGATTTGAGCTTGGAATCATCAATTCTGAGGTAAAAATGAAGTTTTTGTTGCGATTTTAGGGTTTTCAAACCCTAGGTTCGAACCACTTACAAAACCGGCTAACCACCCTTCAAACCTTAGGGAAATCGCTACAAACACATGTAAAATGAAGTAGGAACATGTTCCATTGCAAATCTAGCCATTTCACTCAAAAAATAGGAGGCTGCCTTGAGAAAGGTCGAATGGCCAAATGGGTTATGATGCAGGTGGGCCGAATGGCTACCTTCGGCCGAATGGCTCCATTCCTTTCATTAGGTCGGCCAAATCTCAGTCGCCCCTAGCTAATTCGATCATGCATCCGTTCGGTCCCAACCCATTCGCCACTCTACTCATTCGGTTAGGTCCCTTCGGCCAGACCTGGTTCGGCCACACCCTATTCGCTCGGCCCTTCTACATACGGACTAGGTGCTGGATCGGTCAGCCCGAAGCTATTTCGGTCGGGTGAAGCCTCACTCGGCTAAGACTCTCCTATTCGGCCGAGCTACTACTTGACCATGAGTACAGAATCTTATGCATGGGTTCGTTAAGGATTTTGCATGCGTGGGGTATACGTTCATGGGAAGTTATTAGGGTTTCCTAACATGAAGCCAACCTAATTTTAAATAAAGGTGATAAGCTTGTAAGCTTTTCATTCTAAGGATTGAGACACCAATACTTTGTTAAACAAATGCTAAACATATATCTTGCCAATCACGTGGGATTGAGGGTAAACAAAGATTAATGCAACAACATCAAGGGGTATAACTATTTCAAACATAAAGCATGAATTTCAAGAATCAAGGAGGTAACTAAGTGTGGGTGTTAATTCATGCTTAGTGAATGCTATGAAGTATACAACTAAGTCCCATAGTTCCATTAAACTTTTCGGGCTAGGTTATACTCTCAAGCAATCAAAGAATTATGGAAAGCAAAGATTTAACAATAGACCTAGAGTTAACAAAGTGAGGATAACTTAAGTCCAACCTATTAACTTATAATTACTTTATCATAAATTATGGTTTTAATAAATAAAAAAAATTGATTTACAAACTCCTTACAATTTGATTAAATGATTTTAACTTAATGATTCGACCTAAATTGAATTGATTTAAAATGTCTTAATCAAGGGCATTGAATATAACCAACATAAGCTTTACATGACTAATGCTTATATAGAAACTATTCATGGGATAATGTTTATAAACGGATTATACATTTAGACTAGTTAGATGAAATTCTAGCAACACATTAGTAACATAGGACACTTAGATGCACACCAAAGCCCAAAACCCTAGTCTGCGTCTATTATAAAGACTTATAATATTCGAATCTCTTAATACAACTCAAGTGTTGAAGATACTTAAGGTACAATCAACGAGCGCGCATTATCTGTTGTAATTCTTACTTAGCAACACTGGCGAGTTCATTGTCCCTTTTCAAACTATCTTGACTTTTACTTCGGGACTGAGAAGCATGTTTATACATTTTAAACAAATGTTTAAATGTTTTGTAAATGCTTTTATACTTATTCGTAATGCTAATACTAATGCTTATGCTGATTACACTTATTCTAAAAGCTAAAAGCTAAGACTTACTCTGAATGCTAATGCTTCATACACTTAACCTATATGCTGATGCTACATGCTAATGCTACATGCTAAGACTACATACTTTTATACTAATTTGCTTAAAACCATGGATGCTTCTAATATGCAAAGAAAGCCAAGACTAGAATGTTGAGATGCTCTTATAAGCTAACCTTGAAAGCTTGAATGTTCAAACTCATAGAGACTTATATGCTTGATATGCTTGATATGCTCGAATGCTCGAAGTGCTTGAAATGATTTTGACCTTTGTATGCTTGATTGGTTTGAAATACTAAGACAACAGGCTAGTATTTGTGCATGAGATACGTGAATGCTAAACTATGCTAAAGCAAAGCTAGTATCTGTGCACAAGATACGTAAATGCCAGGCAATGTGAAGGCTAGTATTTGTGCACAAGATACGTGAATGCTAAACTATGCTAATGCAAAGCTAGTATATGTGCACAAGATACGAAAATGCCAGGCTATGTGAATGCTATAAACTTGTATGCTAAAGCTATCGGCTATCGTAGAACGGACCGACTGGCCTCTCAGTGCTTGCCATAGGGTGTTCTTCATAGTCAGGACTTTGAGGAGCAGACTGCTGGCCTCTCAGTGCTTGCCATAAAGTGATTCCTCATTGTCCACCCATGTGTTGTGACGTGCGACTAGGATGATTCGGGTTTCCTTTAGTTGACTTTGTGTCATCTTGGGGACCCTTTATCAAAACACCGATGTTGCTAATCAAATCTAGGTCCTATATGGATTGATACTGGATTCCTTAGGGTGTTCAGTTGTCCATAAAGGTAACTCTCAAACTAGACTTGCAAATGCTATTGTGTGCATGATGTAAACTTTTAAACAGAATGCTAAAGCTATGATGGAAATGGGATTGGATGGTAGGTAAATCGCTTAATTATCATTAACAACAATGTCATACATGGTTTAGTATGTGGTGGGATGGCGTCTGGGTGGGTTATAGGCTCGACCCTTTCGTATGTCCTATATATAAGCATACCGAATTGGATATTACAGGTGATCTTAATGAGGTTAAGGTTGTTACCGAAAAGGTTTGCAAAAGCTAATTTTCAAATACTAAACTACATGAACTCACCAACCATTATGTTGACTTTGTTTTCTTTCATGCTTTCTCATGTGATGTACACGATTAAGCTAAGGCTCAGGAATGCATGCTAGGATGCCCAGTAGAGGACCTAGTAGTTTTGTGAAGCACATATTTTGTGTTTGGTGTGAATAAATTTTGATATCTTGTACAGTTACAAGATAGTAAACATTTGATTTTTTTGATAGGTTTACTTAGTTAAATTATCAAACATTGACAGATGTAATTTAACTTTGTAATCCTTGTGTAATGCTATTTGTGCTTTAGTTATTCTCAATGTTGATGCTATGTAAACATTCTGATCATAATGATTATCATCTCCCGATATCGCGCCCCGAGAACCTTCCGCCCGGCGGGACACACGATCTGGCCCGCCGGCTCGGTGTGTGACAGATTTGTATCAGAGCTCAAGGTTATAGAGAATAATAGGTCATTTACTTGAAATGGTTTGGCCTAGACTATAACTTAGGGACCCTCTTAAAGAGAACATAGGATTTACTCTTGCATTGTGTCTTCTGCATTCGATCACTGCACTAACCAATATTCTTTTGGTTATGATCAGATTGCCGCCTAGAAGACCACCTCCTCTTCTGCCACCGCCACAAAATTCAGCCCCACACTCGTCAACGCCATCACCAGCTGATTCACCTCCTTCGCCTCCTCCTCCTCCACTCATTCCTCCTCCAAACCCGAATGCAACTCCAGCTCTAGATCCTGCTACCGTTGCTTTGGCAACATTACTGAGCATTCAGCTGACTAATCAGCTGAAAGATGTCATCCCAGAGATGATCAATAGGATTCAAGGTCACGGCAACAACTCTGGGCATACTACAGGGGAAGCTAGTGGAAACACCGGCACTACTTCAGACTGTTCCTACAAATCATTCGTAGGATGCAAGCCGCCAAGCTTTAGCTGTTTTGAAGGAGCTGTTGGACCGATCCAATGGCTATAGAATATGGAGACCACTCTGGACATTAGCAGTTGTCCATAACACCCTAAGGTTCACTACGCTGCTGGATCTTTTAGCAAGCGGGCCTTAACTTAGTGGAACTCGCAGATAAGAGCTAGAGGCAGAGACGAAGCACTGGCTATGCCTTGGGCAGATTTCAAAATCCTCCTAAGGAATGAATTATGTCCAAAGCATGAACTTCAGAAGCAAGAGACTGAACTGTCCAATCATGTGATGAAAGGGGCAGACCATATGGCTTATACTACTCGCTATCACGAACTGGTAGCTTTGGCGCCAGAGATGGTGCCGACTCTAGAAAAGCTTATTGATCGTTATGTGGAAGGATTACCATCCTGCATTCAGGGCATTGTACTTGATGCAAACCCTGCAACTCTGGAGTTAGCCATCTCCCTATCAGCTAAACTACTGATGTAATGATGAAATCAGGAGTTCTGAGGAAAGACTCGAGCAAAGATAAGGAAGAACAGGCAAAGAAACCCGAACATCATTAGAAGAAGAAGCAAAAGGTCGTCAAGAACTATGTGATGGCCACCCCTTTGCAACAAGTCACTGCAGCACCTGCTAATGCTGCACACAAACCTTATGTTGGAATGCATCCTCAGTGTGCACAATGCAAATTTCACCATCCTGCTGCTGCGAAGTGTAGAAGATGCAACAGTTGTGACCGACTAGTTCACTGGGCTCCGCAATGCCTTACCCCAGCAACACAAGCTACAAACAACGCTGATATAGCATTACCTCCACCACCAAACCTTGGCAATCATAACAACAACAATAGGGGATGCTATAACTGTGGAGAACTAGGCCATTTCTCCCAAGATTGTCCAAAGCGAACGCAATAGAGAACTCAAGCACCTCATGGGAGGGCATTTGTGATTGGAGCAACTGCAGCACGCCAAGACCCTAACGTGGTCACTGGTACATTTCTTTTACATGAATTTTATGCATCTATTCTGCTTGACACTGGTGCAGATCAGAGTTTTATTTCATCTGACTTTGCACGCCAACTTAACCTTACTGAGGAATCTTTAGACTCCCCTTATATTATCAAAGTAGCAAATGGGAAACAAATCACAGCTAGCACTATACTTAGGAACTAGCCACTTACACTTACTGATCATATATTTACCATCGACTTGATACTGATGGAGCTGGGCAGTTTCGACATCATTGTTGGGATGGATTGGCTACCTCTCAATAGAGTGGAAGTCATCTGTTCTGAAAAGCTGCTTCGAATTCCATTGACGAATGATCAAGTATTGGAAGTTCGAGGGGATCAAGCAAAACGTAGTTTCAAAATCATATCCTGCATAAAAGCGCGAAAATGTCTGCAGAAGCGAAGTATAGCTTTTCTGGCTCATGTGGTGGAGAAAGAGAAAGACAAGATCAAAATTCAAGATGTGCCAATAGTGAAGGAATACCCAGAAGTGTTTCCTGAAGACTTACCAGGGTTGCCACCTGTGCAACCGATAGAGTTTCGTATTACCTTAATTCCTGGAGCAACTCCTATTGCTAAATCTCCTTACAGGTTAGCACCTTCAAAGATGCAGGAATTATCGAATCAATTGCAGGAGCTACTTGACAAAGGTTTCATCTGACCGAGCTACTCGCCTTGGGGAGCTCCAGTTTTCTTCGTGAAGAAGAAGGATGGATCTTTTCGAATGTGCATAGACTACCGTGAGCTGAACAAGCTGACCATCAAGAATCGGTATCCATTGCCGAGGATTGATGATTTTTTGACCAGCTGCAAGGAGCACAGTATTTTTCGAAGATTGACTTACGGTCCGGATGTCATCAGCTTAGAGTCCAAGACGAAGACATACCGAAGACGGTGTTTCGAACCAGATATGGGCATTACGAGTTTATGGTGATGCCTTTTGGATTGACGAATGCACCAGTGGTTTTCATGGACCTCATGAACCGAGTGTGCAAGCCGTACTTGGATCAGTTTATTATTGTCTTCATTGATGATATACTGATTTATTCCAAAAGCAAAGCAGAGCATGAACAGCATCTCAGTATGATCTTGGAGCTGTTGAAGGAAGAGAAACTTTACGTAAAATTCTCTAAGTGTGAATTTTGGCTAAGAGAAGTTCAAATCCTGGGTCACGTAGTCAACAATGAGCGAATACATGTAGACCCCACCAAGATCGAAGCATTAAAGAACTGTGATACTCCGAAGACACCGACAAAGATACGGTCCTTTCTGGGATTGGCAGGCTATTATAGGAGGTTTATCTCAAACTTTTCTAAAATAGCTTTACCTCTCACCAAGTTAACACAGAAGAGCGAACCGTTTGTTTGGGAGCAGAAGCAAGAAGATGCCTTCCGAACTTTGAAGCAAAAGCTATGTGATGCTCCGATCTTATCTCTCCCTGAAGGTTGTGATGACTTTGTGGTGTACTGTGATGCATCCAATCAGGGACTTGGTTGCGTGTTAATGCAACGGGACAAAGTTATTGCGTATGCCTTGAGACAACTAAAGATTCATGAGAAGAACTACACTACTCATGACCTAGAACTGGGAGCAGTGGTATTCGCACTGAAGATCTGGAGACATTACTTATATGGCACCAAGTGTACCATATTTACTGATCATACGAGTCTGCAGCATATATTCGATCATAAGGAACTCAACATGCGACAACGACGTTGGGTTGAACTTCTAAATGATTACGACTGTGTATTCAAGTACCATCCGGGCAAGGCAAACGTTGTAGCTGATGCCTTGAGTCGGAAGGAATGGGTCAAACCCTTGCGCGTCAGATCAATGGGAATGACTGTGCAGACAAGCTTACGCAACAAAATTATTCAAGCACAACAAGAGGCAGTTGAACGAGGAAACCTGAAGAAAGAACTCGATTGTGGAGCAGAAAAGCAATTTGAAACAAAGCCTGATGGAGTCATCTACTACAAGGATCGTGTATGGATTCCTGCAGTGGATGAATTGAGAAGGATTATCTTTGATTAAGCACACAAGACCAAGTACTCTGTGTATCCGGGTGCTGATTAAATGTACCAAGACTTGCGGGAATTTTATTGGTGGCCGGGTACGAAGAAAGACATAGCCGAGTACGTTGGTTGATGCCTTACGTGTGCGAAAGTGAAGGCGAAACACCAGAAACCGTCATGTTTATTGGAACAGCCTAAGATTCCACTCTGGAAGTGGGAACAAATAGCTATGGACTTCATTACCAAGCTACCCTGCACTTCCAGTGGGCATGATACAATTTGGGTTATCGTTGATCGATTAACCAAGTCTACTCATTTATTGCCAATTTGTGAGACCTACACGATAGATAAACTGGCAAGGCTATACATAAACGAGATAGTGGTATGTCATGGTGTGCCATTGTCTATCATTTCAGATCGAGACAGCAGATTTACATCAAGGTTTTGGAAATCATAGCAGAAATCTCTAGGGACACTTAAATCTGAGTACAACTTAGCATCCACAAACTGACGGACAGAGCGAACGTACTATACAGACCGTGGAGGACATGTTGAGAACTTGTGTATTAGATTTTGGTGGGAATTGGGACTCTCATTTGCCGCTGATCGAATTCTCCTACAACAACTGTTACCATAGTAGCATCGGAGGTGCACCGTTCGAGGCTCTTTATGGTCGAAAATGTCGATCGCCGATCTGTTGGACTGAAGTGGGAGATAATCGAATAACTGGGCCAAATCTTATTCAAGAAACTACCGATAAGATTGCTCAAATTCAACAAAGGCTACAAGCAATCTAAAGCAGAAAAAAGAGCTATGCCGACAAACCGCGCAAGCCGTTGGAATTCCAAGTGGGAGACCGCGTCATGTTAAAGGTATCCCCATGGAAAGGCGTAGTCCGTTTTGGAAAGAAAGGCAAATTAGCACCCCGATACGTGGGACCGTTCGAGATCATTGAACGTATTGGTCCTGTAGCGTATAGACTAAGGTTACCGGATGAACTTAGTGGTGTGCATGACGTGTTTCACGTCTCAAATTTGAAGAAATTCCTTGCAGACGAATCAATCGTTATACCAGTAGAAGGAATTCAATTGGACGAACATTTGCACTTTATCGAAGAACCTTTGGAGATTATCGATCGCAAGGTTACGCAACTAAGGCGAAGTCGTATCCCGATTGTCAAGGTTCGTTGGAACTCAAAGCGCGAACCCGAGTTTACCTAGGAACGTGAAGATCACATGAAGTCAAAGTATCCCCAACTGCTCACAGAGGAAGCCGTACCGGATAATGATTCTTAAATTTCGGGATGAAATTTCCCTAACAAGGGGAGACTGTAACATTAGTGCCGGAAATGTTACCGGAACAGTGATCTGCACAGTAACTTGCACAGTAACTCAAGTACAAACTATGTGAACTATTTGTAGGCTATTATCATGTAATGCTTGATGTTAAACTATTATGCAATTATTTCAACAATCTGATTTAAATCTCATTGTTTAACAGTCAGAAACGTATCAGACAACACTAAACTGTCATGTAAATGCTCGTTAAGATGCTATTTTGTATAAACGTAAGTGACGTTGAACAGAACAAAACAATAACGGACGTCGTTACAGGAATGCTAAATGGACGGATTATTCGTATAGGTGACGATCTGTACGAATGTATCAGAAAGTTTAACGTTCTGAATGATATCCAATAATTAAAAAACCATATTGAAATGTGTAGTTATCGTCGTATTCGTACGGGTGACGATTCGAACGAATACGCGCGAGGAGTATACGACTCGATGTAAATAGTAAATTAAATGTTTACAGAAATTTAAAATAAACGAAAGATACTTAGATAATTTATTAGGAATCACAACCTAATTTGATTTTATAAATCCAATTTTAAAACCGAGACGTTCGTCACGAAAACAAACGAAACTGATGCTTTTACACGAAGCCGAGCGAAACCGAACGGACCCGAACGCAGCGGAATGATTCAAGACATTAAATGGCATTGAATGACATAACCTAACACTCATCTACCTCCTCTATCTCATCCCACCGTCACTTTCTCTCTCTACACTCTCTCTCTAGAAACCCACACAGTAACTCTCTCATTTCTCAACCAAATCAAGTGATTTTGGTGTCAAAACGACCACCACATCACGTAGATCACGAAAGTTCAGATGATCGGAGTTTGGAATCATCGATTCTGAGGTAAAAATGAAGTTTTTGTTGCGATTTTAGGGTTTTCAAACCCTAGGTTCAAACCACTTACAAAATCGGCTAACCACCCTTCAAACCTTAGGGAAATCGCTACAAACACGGGTAAAATGAAGTAGGAACATGTTCCATTGCAAACTCTAGCCATTTCACTCAAAAAATGGGAGGCTGCGTTGAGAAAGGTCGAACGGCCAAATGGGTTATGATGCAGGTGGGCCGAATGGCTACCTTCGACCGAATGGCCCCATTCCTTTCATTCGGTCAGCCAAATCTCAGTCGCCCCTTGCTCATTCGATCATGCATCCATTCGGTCCCAACCCATTCGCCACTCTACTCATTCGCTTAGGTCCCTTCGGCCAGACTTGATATCGGCCACACCCTATTCGCTCGGCCCTTCTACATACGGCCTAGGTGCTGGTTCGGTCAGCCAGAAGCTATTCGGTCGGGTGAAGCCTCATTCGGCTAAGACTCTCCTATTCGGCCAAGCTACTACGTGACCATGAGTACAGAATCGTATGCATGGGTTGGTTAAGGATGTTGCATGCGTGGGGTATACGTTCATGGGAAGTTATTAGGGTTTCCTAACATGAAGCCAACCAAATTTTAAATAAAGGTGATAAGCTTGTAAGCTTTTCATGCTAAGGATTGAGACACCAATACTTTGTTAAACAAATGCTAAAAATATATCTTGTCAATCACGTGGGATTGAGGGTAAACAAAGATTAATGCAACAACATCAAGGGGTATAACTATTTCAAACATAAAGCATGAATTTCAAGAATCAAGGAGGTAACTAAGTGTGGGTGTTAATTCATGCTTAGTGAATGCTATGAAGTATACAACTAAGTCCGATAGTTCCATCAAAATTTTCGGGCTAAGTTATACTCACAAGCGATCAAAGAATTATGGAAAGCAAAGATTTAACAATAGACCTAGAGTTAACCAAGTAAGGTTAACTTAAGTCCAACCTATTAACTTATAATTACTTTATCATAAATTATGGTTTTAAAAAATAAAAAAAAATTGATTTACAAACTCCTTTACAGTTTGATTAAATGATTTTAACTTAATGATTCGACCTAAATTGAATTGATTTAAAATGTCTTAATCAAGGGCATTGAATATAACCAACATAAGCTTTACATGACTAAGGCTTATATAGCAACTATTCATGGGATAATGTTTATAAACGGATTATACATTTAGACTAGTTAGATGAAATTATAGCAACACATTAGTAACGTAGGACACTTAGATGCACACCAAAGCCCAAAACCCTAGTCTGCGTCTATTATAAAGACTTATAGTATTCGAATCTCGTAATACAACTCAGGTGTTGAAGATACTTAAGCTACAATCAACGAGCGCGCATTATCTGTTGTAATTCTTACTTAGCAACACATGTGAGTTCATTGTCCCTTTTCAAACTATCTTGACTTTTACTTCGGGACTGAGAAGCATGTTTATACAATTTAAACAAATGTTTAAATGTTTCGTAAATGCTTTTATACTTATTCATAATGCTAATACTAATGCTTATGCTGATTACACTTATTCTTAAAGCTAAAAGCTAAGACTTACTCTAAATGCTAACGCTTCATACACTTAACCTATATGCTGATGCTACATGCTAATTCTACATGCTAAGACTACATGCTAAGACTACATACTTTTATACTAATTTGCTTAAAACCTTGGATGCTTCTAATATGCAAAGAAAGCAAAGACTAGAATCTTGAGATGCTCTTATAAACTAACCTTGAAAGCTTGAATGTTCAAACTCAGAGAGACTTATATGCTTGATATGCTTGATACGCTTGATATGCTCGAATGCTCGAAGTGCTTGAAATGTTTTTGACCTTTGTATGCTTGATTGGTTTGAAATGCTAAGACAACAAGCTAGTATTTTTGCATGAGATACGTGAATGCTAAACTATGCTAAAGCAAAGCTAGTATCTGTGCACAAGATACGTAAATGCCAGGCTGCGTGAAGGCTAGTATTTGTGCACAAGATACGTGAATGCTAAACTATGCTAATGCAAAGCTAGTATATGTGCACAAGATACGTAAATGCCAGGCTATGTGAATGCTATAAACTTGTATGCTAAATCTATCGGCTATTGTGGAACGGACCGACTGGCCTCTTAGTGCTTGCCATAGGGTGTTCCTCATAGTCAGGACTTTGAGGAGCAGACTGTTGGCCTCTCAGTGCTTGCCATACAGTGATTCCTTATTTTCCACCCATGTGTTGTGATGTGCGACTAGGATGATTCGGGTTTCCTTTAGTTGACTTTGTGTCATCTTGGGAACCCTTTATCAAAACACCGATATTGCTAATCAATCTAGTTCCTTATGGATTGATACTGGATTCCTTAGGGTGTTCAGTTGTCCATAAAGGTAAATCTCAAACTAGACATGCAAATGCTATTGTGTGCACGATGTAAACTTTTAAACAGAATGCTAACGCTATGATGGAAATGGGATTGGATGGTAGGTAAATCGCTTAATTATCATTAACAACAATGTCATATGTGGCTAAGTATGTGGTGGGATGGCGTCTGGGCGGGTTGTAGGCTCGACCCTTTCGTATGCCCTATACATAAGCATACCGAGTTGGATGATACATGTGATGTTAGTGAGGTTAAGGTTGTTATCTAAAAAGGGATTTGCAAAAGCTATTTTTCAAATACTAAACTACATGAACTCACCAACCATTGTGTTGACTTTGTTTTCTTTCATGCTTTCTCATGTGATGTACAGGATTAAGCTAAGGCTCAGGAATGCATGCTAGGATGCCCAGTAGAGGACCTAGTAGTTTTGTGAAGCACATATTTTGTGTTTGTTGTGAATCACTTTTGATATCTTGTATAGTTACAAGATATTAAACATTTGATTCTTTTGATAGGTTTACTCAGTTAAATTATCAAACATTGACAGATTTAATTTAACTTTGTAATCCTAGTTTAATGCTATTTGTGATTTAGTTATTCTCAATGTTGATGCTATGTAAACAATCTGATCATCATGATTATCATCTCCCGATATCGCGCCCTGAGAACCTTCTGCCTGGCGGGACACACGTTCCGGCCCGCCGGCTCGGTGTGTTACACGAATCGTCCCCCGAACGAACACGACGATGGTTTCACTTTGTGATTTGTTTTTTCTACTTTTCAGTCATCATTTCAGAACTATGAACTTACAGATATGTTTGAGTGAATCGTTATCCACGCAAACACGCTGTCAGTTCGTTATTCTGAAACAACACTTCACTTATGTTTAGAATTGTGTTTCCTCACTGACAGACTCAACTAAACTTCCTGTTTTCACATTGTTTTCATACTAAGTTTTTGGCCATCTGATTCCTGTCATCTATGGATATCAGATCGCAACTGTTGTGTTCTTGTCGTTTGTTTGTACTCTGTTGTTTCTCTTGATTTGTTGTATAAACTGTGCTTAAGTTTTCACTTAAATACATACAACTGTTGTTTATCATGAGTTGTTGCACTTACAGTGTTTAAGTTTTCACTTAAACACGTACAACTGTTGTTTGTTTTCTGAGCTCTGTTGTTACACACTGTTTACACATTGTATTTACACACAGTAAATAGTAAATGTACACATACCGTACGGACTTGCCGGACGATCAGGTACTGGCTGTCACAGTCTCCCTTTGTTAAATTAATTTAGTCCCGAAATTTAAGTATCATTGTCAGGCACTACTTCTTCAAACAGGTGGGGATACTTTGTCTTCATGTGATCCTCACGCTCCCAGGTAAATTCTGGTCCACGCTTGGAGTTCCAACAAACCTTTACAATAGGAATACGGCTTCGTTTCAGTCTCTTGACTTCACGATCCATAATCTCTACAGGTTTTTCAATGAAATGTAATTGTTCATCCACTTTGTATCTCTTCTAGAGGTATGATCAATGATTCATCAGCGAGACATCTCTTGAGTTTTGATACACGAAATACGTCGTGTACTCCACTGAGTTCATCAGGGAGTCTGAGTATGTATGCCACAGGACCTATGCGGTGAGTTATCTCAAACGGTCCAACATACCTTGGTGCTAATTTGCCTTTAGCCCGAAAACGAACCATGCCTTACCATGGGGACACTTTCAACATGACTCGGTCACCCACATGGAATTCCAAAGGCTTTCGCCGTTTGTCTGCTTAACTTTTTTGGCGGCTACGTGTTGCTTGTAGTCTCTGTTGGATCTGGGCTATCTTATCAGTAGTCTCCTGAATAAGTTCAGGCCCAGTGATTCTGTTGTCTCCCACTTCGGTTCAACAAATTGGAGACCGACATTTTCTACTATATAATGCTTCGAACGGAGCACATCCAATACTGTTGTGGTAGCGGTTGTTGTAGGAGAACTCAATAAGTGGTAAATGTTTATCCCAACTTCCGCCGAAGTCTAGGATGCATGTTCTCAACATATCCTCCAGGGTTTGAATTTTTCGCTCGCTTTGTCCATCCGTTTGTGGATGATAAGCGGTGCTCAAGTTAACACTTGTCCCTAAGGATTGTTGTAATGATTGCCAGAACCGCAATGTAAATCGACTGTCCTGGTCTGAAATAATAGATAAGGGCACACCGTGGCGTACTACTATTTCATCTACATAAAGTCTTGCTAGTTTATCCATGTTGTAGTTTTCTCTGATCGGTAAGAAGTGAGCGGACTTGGTCAATCGATCAATGATGACCCATATAGAATCGTGTCCGCTGGAAGTACGGGGTATCTTGGTAATAAAATCCATAGCTATTTGTTCCTACTTCCATTGTGGTATCTCTGATTGTTCCAGCAAACCTGATGGTTTCTGGTGTTCAGCTTTGACCTTGGCACATGTTAGGCATTTGCCAATGTAAGTAGCAACATCCTTTTCATACCTGGCCACCAATATAATGACCTGAGATCTTGGTACATCTTGTCGGCACCAGGATGAACGGAATAACATGTCGTGTGTGCCTCGTCAAGTATGAGTGTTCGAAGTTCATCTACAGCCAGGATCCATGCACAATCCTGAAAGTAGATAACTCCATCTTGTTTTGTCTCAAAATGTTTCTCGGCTCCACAATCAAGCTCATGCTTTAAATTGTTTCTTGCCATTGTTTCTTGTTGTGCTCGTATGATTTGATCTCTCAGACTTGTTTGCACGGTCATTCCCATTGCCCAAACGCGCAAGGGTTTGACTCTTTCCTTCCGGCTCAAAGCATCAGCCACAACATTGGCTTTGCCCGGATGGTATTTGATCACACAATCATAATCATTCAGGAGCTCAACCCAACGTCTCTGTCTCATGTTAAGCTCCTTCTGATCAAATATGTGCTGTAAACTCTTGTGATCTGTGAAGATAGTGCATTTGGTACCATACAGGTAGTGTCTCCAAATCTTTAAAGCAAAGACAACACCTCCAGTTCTAAGTCATGTGTTGTGTAGTTTTTCTCATGTATTTTCAGCTCTCTTGATGTGTAAGCAATAGCTTTGTCTCGTTGCATTAAAACACAACCGAGTCCCTGATGAGAAGCATCACAATAAACTACAAAGTCATCATTGCCCTCCTGGAGTGTTAAGATTGGAGCATTGCACAATCTTTGTGTCAGTGTTTGGAATGCCTCTTCTCTCTTCTGTGTCACGAATGGTTCGCTCTTCTGAGTGAGTTTGGTGAGAGGCAAGGCTATCTTAGAGAAATTCGAAATGAATCTCCGGTAATAACATGCCAATCCTAGGAAGGATCTGATCTCTGTCAGTGTTGTGGGCACATCCCAGTTCTTGATTGCTTTAATCTTGGCAGGATCCACCTGAATACCATTACTGTTAATAACATGACCCAAAAACTAAACTTCTCTCAGCCAAAATTCACACTTGGAGAATTTGGCATAGAGTCGTTCGTCTTTCAGGAGTTCCAAGTGTAACATCAGTGCCAGAAACGTCATCGGAACAGTGATCTCAACAGTAACATGAATAGTAATCAGGTACAAACTATACGTATTTTATAGTATGTCACATTCATATCATGTATCATTATCATTACGTGTTATCAAAGAACAAATTCAGAATCATTTCAGAGAAACAAAACTCAGAAACATGGTTCATCGGTCAGACAAGTACCTGGCGATACAGAACCATCATGTGATTATTTGTTAGGATTTATTATGTATAAACGTATGTGAGGCTTTACAGAACAAGACAACAACGGACGTCGTTATGTGAATGCTAAATCGACGGATTATTCGCATAGGTGACGATCTGTACGAATATATCTGAAAGTTTAACGTTCTGAATGATATCCGATAATTAGAAAACCATATTGGAAAGTATAGTTATCGTCGTGTTCGTACGGGTGACGATTCGAACGAATACGCGCGACGACTGTACGATTCGATTTAAGCTGTAACTTAAACGTTTTCAAAAAATTTAAAATAAACTGAAGATAATTAGTTAATTTATTAGGAATCACAACCTAAATTGATTTTTATAAATCCTATTTTAACATCTTAACGTTTCGTTACGAAAATAACGCAAAACGACGCGCGAAACCAAAACCGAGCGAGAACGAAGACACCCGAACATACCCGGGCTATAAAAGCCCTAACTCTTTCTTTTCCTCTCATTATTTCAGCCCCAAGACCATCTTCTTCCCCAAATCCCGTTTTCCCATCACCCCATACCACCACCACTTCAAACCTTCATATCTCTTTCATTTGTCCACCAAATTCGACGTTCTAGTAGTCAAAACGACCGTGAGAACGAGGAGAACACAGAAGTACAGCAGATCGGAGCTGAAATGAGCTTATGTGGTTGCAGTTTTAGAGAGAAGCTACGGTTTTTGAGGGTTTTCTACTATTCACTAGAGGTAAGCATCAAAACCTGTTTTATTCAGTTCAAATCAATAGGATAAACACTAAAACGACTATAGAAACTTGTAGATCGTGTTAAGAGGAAGAAACTAAGCTTTGAATCATCAAAAATGGACCAAAATTGAGCTCAAAGGAGCTGATTTCGTGACAGTCGTTGTGCAGGTGCGTTTTCCTCTTTGCAGCTGAGTTTCCAGCTAGTTTTCGACCTCTAAAACCCCTAGGACTTGCACCAAATCGACTTAGGAACCTAAGGGACATGTGATATTGATTTTTGGGTCAGTTGGGAATCGAATTAGAGCTAAATAATGGCAAGAATCGGGTTCAAATGGGGCAGTTTGTGTTGCTGTGCTGTTCCGACGAACAGCCCTGTTCCCAGCGGGTTTCGGACCCTCTAACACCTTAGTATTTGCACCAATTTTGTCTAGGAACTCAAGAAACATTAGGGGTTAAATATTGGAAGGGTTGGGGATCGATTTGGGGCTGTGCACAGCAATTTCGAAGACATGAAGTGGTTGTGCTAGTGGCTGGGTAACTTGGCAGATTCTGCCCAGCCTGTTCTTTTGTGTTTTTAACACAGCAAACTTTCAATTTAACTCACGAAACTTTCCAGCCTACTAAATCAATATGTTAGGAACAACTTTTATTTAGACAAGTTTCATTGGTTCGGACTTTAAATGGGTCAAAACAGTGTCCTAATTCAGAAGGTACTGAATGGAGCACTGATTTTATACCAGCTGTTTGGACCCTCATTTGGACGAATTAGAAGGCGTATAAATAATGGATAGCAAGCTAACATCCCGAACTTGATCATGAAGCTTTAGTTTGCTCAATTTGGAGTTCCTATGATCAAGTTATGACCTGTTGAAGTCGGGACAACCTACTTCCCGATTTCCAGATTTTGGGTCAGTTTAAGAAATCTTAGGTTTTGACATGTTTTGCAAGCTACTAGCTATGTGGTATGTGTTTATGCATAATTTCAAACAAAAATAACTATATGAACATTCATCTATGGTGGTTTAGGTTCTTGTTAACTTTGTTTAAGTTAGGTGATTGAGTGTTAACCGATTTTTTTGGAAACCATGGATATTAAGATTTTACTAACACCAAGACTTTCTAAACTCTTTTAACCCATAACATATGTTTTAACAATCAAGCGGGATTAAAACACTTGGGTTTTATTAATAAAAAACATGGGTTATGATGTTAATATCGACAAGGGTATAAGTGATTAACTAAGTGCTAACCAAATGCTAAGGCCATCGATATTAACTTGTGAACTTCTAAACTAATAAATTAAGTTTACTTAGGAAATGAAATTGTGGTTAACTAAGTGCTAACCAAATGCTAAGGCCATCAGAGGTATTTCAAATTGTGAAAATCAAATTTTAAAATGGAAATGGGTGGTAGGTAAGATGCTTAATTATCATTAACACCAATGTCCTATGTGGCTTACTATATGGTGGGATGGCGTCTGGGCGGGTTGTAGGCTCGACCCTTTCGTATGCCCTATAGATAAGCATACTGAGTTGGATGATACATGTGATGTTAATGAGGTTAAGGTTGTTACCTAAAAGATTTGTAATAAGGCTATTCTTTTGAAATGGAAATGAAAGGTAGATAAAATGCTTAATTATCATTAACAACAATGTCCTATGTGGCTTAGTATGTGGTGGGATGGCGTCTGGGCGGGTTGTAGGCTTGACCCTTTCGTACGCCCTATACATAAGCATACCGAGTTGGATGATACATGTGATGTTAGTGAGGTTAAGGTTGTTATCTAAAAAGGGATTTGCAAAAGCTATTTTTCAACAACTAAATTATATGAACTCACCAACTATTGTGTTGACTTTGTTTTCTTTCATGCTTTCTCAGGTGATGGACAGGGTTATGCTAAGGTTTCAGGAATGCATGCTAGGATGTCAGTTAGAGGACCTAGTAGTTTTCGGGAAGCACATATTTTGTTGACTACTGCGAATCATTTTTGATATCTTGTACCGTTACAGGATAGTAGACTTATGATTCATTTGTAGATTTACTTGGTTAAATTATCAAACGTTAACCATTGTAATTTAACTTTGTAAATTCTAGTTTAATGTCATTGTGCTTTAGTTATTCTTAAAATTGATGCTATGTAAACAATCTGATCCTCACGATTATCACTCACGATATCGCGTCCCGGGAACCTTCCGCCCGACGGAGAAGTCGATCCAACCCGCCGGCTCGGGGTGTGACAGATTGGTATCAGAGCTCAAGGTTATAGAGAATAATAGGTCATTCACTTAAACGGTTTGGCCTAGACTATAACTTAGGGACCCTCATATAGAGAACATAGGATTTAGGCTTGCATTGTGTCTTATACATTCAGTCATTACGCTAACCGATGTTCTTTCGGGTATAAGCAGAATGCCACCAAGAAGACAATCATCACCACCTCCTCCTACACAGGAGACGGACCCAGCAGCCGTTGCGCTCGCAACCCTAGTTACTGAACTGATGATGACGGTGCTCCCTGGAATCATCACTCAAGTCATGAACAGTGATGAGAACACTCGAAGCTACCCGAAGACGAACTGAAGAATTGGTGCAAGGCGAAACAAGTAGGAAGCGAAAGCGGTGTCGTTCTATGAAATCAAGAGATCTTGTAATCTACACGGAGGCCATTCCCCTTCGCCAAATGGCCATTGCTCCAGAGTCAGAGGTTCGTAAGCATTATGCTGGAAAAGTCCCTCTTTGCACTAGCTGCCACTATCACTACTGTGCAGAAACCTCATGCAGACAATGCACCCGTTGTGGTAAGATGGGCCATTGGGATCATCAATGTAGATCTCCGATGAAATTAATATGTACATAGAATGTTGGAAAGTCTCCTTTACGTGCCACGTGCAGTCTTCACCACGCTGAGAATAAACTGTGCAAACATTGCCTGAATTGCGGGAGGAAGGGACACTGGAGTCGTGATTGTAATAATCCCCCGACTCATAACCAGAACCCTGGAAACACTAAATATCCCCTTCCTCAACACAACAAGGACTGTTACGTGTGTGGAGTGTCCGAACACGTTGCACGAGACTGCCCCGTGAGGGTACCTTCAGCAGATCCTGCGCATTCTAAGGAAAAGGGTACCTTACAAACTTCTGATGCAAGTTTGGAGTCCGATGACCCCATAGGTATGTATATTTCATCCTGATACGTTAAATTAATTGTGCAAATTCTAAATGCATTCCCCGTTATGGCTTAAGGAACAATAAATCCAAGGTAACCGTAAGCAAACTCGGTGCCAAGTAGATAATAGGAATAGTAACCTAAGGAAGCCTTAGGTCAAATAAGCGTTAAGGAAATAAGTAAAGATAGAGTAATTCTTAATTACAGTCTAGTTACTATAGTTATGAAAAGAACCTTATCTACTTAGAGCACTAAAAGCCTAAAGCTAGTGGGTAACCTGTCACTTTCCCACCTAGACTTTATAGAACTTAAGATACTAAATTTAGAGAACTCCGGTTCTAGGATGTTAGGACAGGATGAATTTTAGAACTGTGCTGGAAACATAGCTAAACTAGATAAGTAGATCAAAGGAAATCAATTGTGAATACAAGACGAAGATATGCCAGAGACAACATTCCGAATGAGATATGGGCATTCCAAGTTTACGGTAATGCCTTTCGGATAGAAGAATGCACCCATGGTTTTCATGGACCTCATGAACCGAGTGTGCAAACCGTATTTCGATCAGTTTTTCATTGTCGTCAGGGATGACATATTGATTTATTCTAAGAGCAAGGCAGAACACGAACGACATCTCCGGAAGATTCTAGAGCTATTAAAGAAAGAGAAACTCTATGCTAAATTCTTCAAGTGTAACGTAGGCTAAGAATAGTAACAATTGGAACAACTGTTGCAATAAGCACCATAAGTCACACAACTTTTGGGTAGAAGTAAGGTAAATATACATCACCTTGAAGATGTGTATAGGATTACTTAAAAGATAAATCATTACCTTTATTCTAATAGGACTACCATATTTTATGTAGACCTCCCCAACATATAAAGCACACTTTCAAAGCTGATAACATATGAAACAGGTGGTGAAGTATGAATATGGTTATATCAAATAACCTAAAATTCACCATGTGTGACTTAAGGATTTCGATCTGACGATCAAGACCTAGAGTCGTGAGAATCACACATGAAACTTTATGGAGCGTGTTAGATTGTATAGCAGAAAGATAGCTTGAAACGAAACCGAATGGAATACCTACTACCAACTCAGTGGGTGGATTTCCTGCGGTTGATAAACAAAGAAAAACTTATTCTAGAGAAAGCACGCGAACCAGATAATCAGTGCATCCAGGCGCCGATAAAATGTACCGAGACTTACAGATATTTTATTGGTGGCCGGGAATGGAGAAAGACATAGCCGAGTACGTCGGCCGATGTCTTACGTGTGCAAGGGTAAAGGCGGAACACTAGAAACTGTCAGGATTACTGGAACAGCCTAAAATTCCGCTCTGGAAGTGGGAACAAAAAACTATGGATTTCGATGCCAAGCTACCCCGCACTTCCAGTGGTCATGATACCATTTGGGTCATCAATGATCAAATTCTCCTAAAACAACAGTTGTAATAGTAGCTTTGAATGCACACCATTCAAGATTCATTAGGGCCGGAAAATGTCGGTCACCGAACTGTTGGACCGAGATAGGAGATAATCGAACAACTAAACCAGATCTTAGTTGAGAAACTATTAACAAGATTGTTCAGATTCAACAAAGGCTACCGACAGCAAGGAGCAGACAGAAGAGCTAAACCAATAAACAGTGTAAGCCGTTAAAATTTCAAGTGGGAAACCGTGTTATGTTCAAGGTATTCCCAAGGAAAGGTGTAGTCCATTTTGGAATAAAAGGGAAAATAAGCACCACGATACGTAGGATCGTTTGAGATCATTGAACGTATTGGTCCTGTGGCATAGAGACTGAGATCACCAGATGATCTCTGTGGTGTGCATGAAGTGTTCCACGTCTCGAACTTGAAGAAATGCCGTACTGATGAATCACTCGTCATATCAGTTGAATAAATTCAATTGGATGGACATTTATACTTTATCGAAGAACCTTTGGAGATTATGGATCGCAAAGTTAAACAACTGAGGCGAAGCCATATTCCGATCGTCAAGGTTCGTTGAAACTCAAAACGCGGACCTGAATTTACTTGGGAAGGCGAAGATCACATGAAGTATAAGTATCCCCAGCTGTTTACAGAGAAAGCCGTACCTGATGAAGATTCTTAAATTTCGGGACGAAATTTCTTTAACAAGGGGAGACTGTAACATCAGTGCCGGAAACATCATCGGAACAGTTATCTCAACAGTAACATGAATAGTAATCAGGTACAAACTATACGTATTTCATAGTATGTCACATTCATATCATGTATCATTATCATTACGTGTTATCAAAGAAGAAATTCAGAATCATTTAAGAGAAACGAAACTCAGAAACATGGTTCATCAGTCAGACAAGTACCTGGCGATACAGAACCATCATGTGATTATTTGTTAGGATTTATTATGTATTGTCACACCCCCACCTCTCGTCACCTGATTATGATGTCACTGAAACAGTCGCGGAAGCATAGTGGTGATGTCTCAGAGATGAGGGGTGACTTACTTGATCCGATATCACAAGCACACAGATTAACTTAGGATAATTACATTACATGGTTCGTTATTACAATTCACATTACAACATTAACTTATTCAGTTACAAGTTTGTGAAGTGCAGTCTCACCGGAATCACTGTCTACCTGCAAAAATGTTTGATTTGAAAAACGTCAGCACAAAGCTGGTGAGTTCGTAAAGTTTAGTAATTAAACAATATGATATGCGAAATTTCAAGATATACAGTTCAGATAACCATGGGACCCGTATCTAGTTCCTTTCGGACGGTTTTACGTTTCACAAAGATACTACCCATCGGTAAATATCTTAATGCCTCATTATCTTAATGTGTATCACTAACATTAAGAAAGTGTTTCGGAAACAAGTAACAAACATTCACACCAGGGGAGATGCAATCCTCCCAGCAAATGGGTTGTCAGCCAATAGTACTATCAATGCTTCATGTTCGGCCCCACATAGGTTCACTAGATACAGTTTCAAAGAATGAGGGCTTTTGATAATGTGATAGAGATACTAACGGCAAAATCCCACGAAATCACACAAAAGTCACATGAAATCACAAAGATAACAGTGATACATATCATATGTTCAGAAATCGATTTACAGAAATTACCCGATATTTGTAAAACACTAAAATGAAAAGGGGTTGTACGAAACTCACCTGAAGTCTCAAGATAACAAGATCACTCGCAGACTGATGATAATAGTATAAGTCTGCATTAGTTTATGTTTAATTAGTTATTTATATTCTAACTTGCTGATTAGATATGTCTAAACGTTCAATGTCGCAGACATTGCAATGAAAAGTCATCAACCGATATTAGGTGTTTAGTGGGTTGTTTTAACCTAATATCATACAATGCATCATAATGTAGGTACCTATACTGATTTAGGTTCCTACTAAAAGGTTGATGACACATTTGTTTAATCAAATTAATCTCCGATTAACCAGTTAGGTAATGTTCTTGATTATACTACTAAAACAGTTTCTAGACAGATTAATGGCTTAGGAATGATCAATCCTTGTTATTGATTACCCAAATATCATGAAATATCACAATGTAGTATTAGAATAGGTTTAATAATCATGCTTAACATACTAATTTGACTGTTATCACAAACATCAGATAATCGTTCCAATGACTGTGTTAATGATTGTGATTAGTTTGAAACACTTGGATTTAACCTTACATTCCAAAAATTAACCAAACTAATCACCTACATTGTCATAATCAAATGGTTTAAACCATTATAATCATGGATATGATTTCATGCAAACCGGGCATTACAACGGATCAAAACAAGGATTTATAATCAATCCTAGCCATCATCTAGGCAATAATCAACAATCCTAACTATCTCATTACGTTCAAAAACAAGATCTAATCAATCAAAATCAAACTAGAAATTTAAAACGAACTGTTACCTATTCTGACGGATTTCTGCGGGTAAAACAACGATCAGTACTTGTAGATATGATCCCTGGTGCGATTCGTGGAGTTTGGCAGCTTCAAATTTGAGTTTGGATGATGGAAAACTCGTCTGGTGTGTGTTTTGTAAGTATATGTTCGATAGAAAACGAAATTATACATTCTGCATGAATTCTGATGAAGATAACCAAGTTTTTCCACCGCCTCACCTGTCGCGTACCACGACAATGAGCCAAGAAGAGCTTCGCGTACCGCGAAGAAATCCGGAACTCAGATATTTTCGACCATCGCGTATCACCAAGAACCCTCATCCCATCCTTAGCGTACCGCAACGAGTCCAGAAGTTCAATACTTAGAAATTTTTCTTCGTTTTTCGATTCCGGACAATCCAGGACTCCGTTTTGCACACGGTTTTCGCCCACGTTCATCATTTCTCGCATAATTTCAATCTGTAATAATTACGATCATTAAATCAGCGTGGATTTCTAGAACGACCAAATGTGATCCCGTCATCAATGACGTGATTTCTCAACTGCAATTGTCACAGTCTCTTGCAGTTAGAGAAATTTCGTCCCGAAATTTAGGGAAGACTTACATGATGACAGTTGTTTACGAGAATAGATCTGGGTATTTTGCTTTCATTCGATCTTCACGTTCCCACGTATACTCAGGTCCACGTTGCGAATTCCATCGCACTTTAACGATTGGTATGCGGCTACGCTTCAATACTTTCATTTCTCGATCCATCACCTCTACTGGTTCTTCGTTAAACTTAAGTATTTCATCAATTTGAATCTCTTCGAGAGGTACGATCAATGATTCATCAGTTAGGCACTTCTTCAGATTTGATATATGAAAAACATCGAGTTCAAGAGGTAATTCAAGTATGTAGGCTACTGATCCAATTCGTTCAAGAATTTTGAATGGCCCTACAAATCTTGGTGAAAGCTTACCTCTTTTCCCAAATCTAAAAATGCCCTTCCAAGATGAAACTTTCAACATTACTCGATCACCTATTTGGAATTCTAAAGGTCTGCGACGATTATCAGCATAACTCTTTTGACGATCGCGAGCAGCTTTAATTCGTTCTTGAATGAGTGCGATCTTATCAGTTGTTTTTTGAATGAATTCTGGGCCTATGATTTGATTTTCACCTACCTCCGACCAACAGATGGGTGATCTACACTTGCGTCCATAAAGAGCTTCAAATGGAGCGCATTGAATACTGGTATGGTAGCTGTTATTGTTTGAGAATTCAACAAGTGGAAAATGAATATCCTAGCTACCTCCAAAATCAATCACACAGCTTCTGAGCATATCTTCAAGAGTTTGATTCGTTTGTTCAGTCTGCTTGTCTGTTTGTGGATGATAAGCTGTGCTCATATGGAGTTGTGTGCCCAGTGCATTCTGAAGAGTTTGCCAAAATTGTGACATAAATCGACTATCTCTGTCAGAAATGATAGAGATTGGTACTCCATGTCGAGATACAATCTCATTAACATAGAGTTTAGCGAGTCGATCTATAGAATAATCTTCTCTGATGGGTAAGAAATGTGCAGATTTTGTAAGGCGATCAACGATAACCCATATAGAGTCATGATTATGTGATGTTCTGGGTAGTTTAGTAATAAAATCCATAGAGATCTGATCCCATTTCCACACGGGAATATCAGGTTGTTGCAATAACCCAGAAGGTCGTTGATGTTCAGCCTTAACTTTGAGACATGTTAAGCATCGATCCACGTATTCAGCTATGTGTTTCTTCATTCCAGGCCACCAGTAAAAATCTCTAAGATCTTTATACATTTTATCAGCACATGGATGAATAGAATACCTGGATTTGTGCGCCTCATCCAAGATAATTTTCTAGAGTTACCGAATAAAGGAACCTAAATTCGGCTTTTGAAATACAATACTCCATCAGTCTTGACTTCAAGTTTCTTGTCTAATCCCATTAGTTCCTCAGCAGGATAGTTCGTTGCTTGTAAAGCTTGATGCTGAGCTTCTTTGATTTGAGGAATTAGACTAGTTCGAATATTCATTCCTAACGCTTTCACACGTAAAGGTTTGACTCTTTCCTTGCGTCTCAAGGCATCGGCTACGACATTCGCTTTGCCTGGGTGATAACGAATTTCACAGTCATAGTCGATTAAAAGTTCTACCCACCGCCTTTGTCGAATGTTCAACATTTTCTGATCTAGAATGTGTTGAAGACTTTTGTGATCCGTGTATATGATACACTTAGTTCCTTACAAATAGGGTCTCCAAATCTTAAGTGCAAACACCACTGCACCAAGTTCTAGATCATGGGTAGTATAGTTCTTCTCATGTACCTTCAATTGTCGAGAAGCATAAGCTATTACTTTATCATTCTGCATTAAAACACACCCCAAACCTTGACGAGAAGCATCACAGTACACTGTGAAAGTATCTTAAGTGGAATGCCCCCTCCTGTTGAGAACCATATATAAATGGTTGATTTTTCTGTGTCAATGTGGTCAGTGGCAATGCTATCTTTAAAAAGTTCTTAATGAATCGACGATAATAACCTGCCAGCCCTAAGAATTGACGTATTTCAGTTGGGGTTCATGGTGTTTCCCGTTGTTTCACAGCCTTGATCTTACTAGGATCCACTTGAATACTGTTCTCATTTACTATGTGCCCAAGAAATTGAACTTTCCGTAACCAAAACTCACACTTAGAAAATTTGGCATATAATTTCTCATGTGCCAAAAGTTCTAAAATTAATTTCAAGTGTTGAGCATGTTCTTGTTGGTTCCGAGAATAAATGAGAATATCATCAATAAACACAATCACAAATTTATCCAAATAAGGTCTACATACTCGATTCATCAGATCCATGAAAACTGCAAGTGCATTTGTTAATCCAAACGGCATTACTAAAAATTCGTAATGTTCGTATCGAGTTCTGAAAGCAGTTTTAGGAACATCATCATCATGAATACATAACTGATGATATCCGGATCCTAAATCGATTTTTGAAAAATAAGTAGCACCTTGTAACTGATCAAACACATCATCGATTCGTGTTAAAGGATAACGATTTTTGATTGTCAGTTTATTGAGTTCTCTGTAGTCAATACACATCCTGAATGATCCATCCTTCTTTTTCACAAAAAGAATAGGTGCTCCCCAAGGTGAGAAACTAGGTCTAATAAAACCCCTGTCTAACAGTTCTTGCAGTTGACCTGAAAGCTCTTGCATCTCTGAGGGTGCTAAACGATAAGGAGCTTTAGCCACAGGTGCTACACCTGGAATTAAGTCAATACGAAATTTGACTTGTCTCACTGGGGGTAATCCTGATATATCCTCAGGAAAAACTTCAGGAAAGTCTTTGACTACTGGAATATCTTCGATACGCTTTTGTATAGAACTGTTCTCAATCACATGCGCTAGAAAGGCCTGACAACCTTTCTATAATAGTTTCTGAGTTTGCATGCACGAAATGATACCAAGTTTTCTACCAGCTCGTTCTCCTTGAACTATCAGTGTATTACCATCAGGTAATGGAATACAAATCATCTTGTTTTGACATACAACTTCCGCTTGGTTATCAGAAAGCCAGTCCATACCGACCACAACATCAAAGCTCCCAAGCTCAATAGGGAGTAAATTGATATTGAAAAGATGATCATTCAAATTCAAGGAACATCCTTGAATAACACTGTTAGTTTTGATTAACTTGTCATTAGCAAGTTCAATAACATAAGGAGTTTCTAGATCTACCGTAGGCAATGAAAGTAATGATGCAAATTCAGGAGAGATAAAACTCATATCTGCCCCTGTATCAAACAGAACTGATGCATATAAATTATTGAGAAGAAACGTACCAGTGACAATATTTGCATCATGCCTTGCCTCGGCTGCACCAATCTGAAAAGCTCTCCCTCTAGCTTCATTTCCCGAATTGGTGTTATTGTTTGGACAGTTTCGCATGAGATGGTCAGGACTTCCACACTTGAAGCATGACCGATTTGTTTGAGTGGTTTGTCGTGGTGCTTGATTTAGTTGACGAGGAGGAAAGTTACAATATCTGGTATAGTGTCCAACCTATTACAGTTGGCACAAACAGGACACGGTCCTGTATGATGATATGGACACTTGTAGCATTTGGGCGCCTGCCCAATATAAGTTTTCCTCTCAGGAATAGCAGCACCATAGTTTTTCACAGTTGGCTTGCTCGAGCTAGTCTCAGCCGGAGCTTTCACCTTGGTTTTGCCAAACCACTTTCGTTTGGTACGTTTAGAAACATTCGAGGTACCGACATCACTACGGCCCACGGCCGTCTGAGTTTTTATTGACAACGTACCACTCCTTACCGCCTCATCGGTAAGCTTAGTAGTTAACAGAATTGTTCATTTGAGGGTTGTGGGTTCAGCTGCCGTTACCATTCCCCGAATCTGGGGAACCAACCCTTTGATGTACTTCTCAATCAAAGCTGCTTCCGTTGGAAATATATTGGGAAATAGACAAGTGAGTTCATGAAAACGATCGGTATAAGCTAGACAATTAGCACCGATCATTGAATGATTCCAGAATTCCTCCTTGAGCTTTTGGATTTCAGTAATTGGACAGTACTCTGACATAATCAGAGTTTTAAATTCGTTCCAGCCCATCGAGTCGACTGTAACTGTGCCCAGAGTTTTTGCCTGGGTATTCCACCAGGTTAAAGTTGATTCTTTCAGAGAACAGGCATCATAAGACACCTTATGCTCCTCCAAACACTGGCTAATTTTAAGTTTGGTTTCCATCTCCTCAATCCACCTCAAAAGACCAGTCGCTCCTTCCTTGCCTGTGAAAGTAGGTGGGTTGCAGGAAGCAAAATACTTATAAGTACATCCCTGTCGTGGTGGATCAGGAGCATTTGTAGTTGTACCGATGGTCTGATGAGTTTCTATATGTCCCCCAGTAACATTTTGTTCCACATGGTCCCTACCAGAACCCAAAGTATTGTGTTGCTGGTGTGGCGTTACGATACTAGCAGCAGATAGCTGTTCTTTCACTATTCGTGCTATCATCTCTTCGTTCAATACTGATCCACTGGGAGCTGTCGGTGGAATCGTGTTTAGGTTTGGGTCAACGGGTGGAACAGTGTTCGTTTCTTGAGTTACAACTGGAATAGTATTCGGCTCGGGGTTAGTAACGTTCTCGGTAGCTTTCTTAGCTGGTCGACCTCGTTTAGGAGCCATAGTTCTGCTCACATACAGGTAAATTTAGGTCAGTTCAAGAACATTAAAGATATAACCCCTTTCAATCACAAAATTCCACTATTTTCAGGCATATTGAAAAATCAGGTCCATATGTGATTTTTAAGAAAATGGTATAACTACATTGATATAATTCAGATATGTTCTCAACATACGATAATCATACAGATATTTGTAGCCATACTTAGTCGTGTTATCTCCAAAATGTGTTATAGTATCACATAGCACACAGCGTTATGATACCAATACCGATATGTCACTGTTCACAGGAAATACACATCTTTCGTTTTTCGATTCATGATCACATATATTTTTTAGATATTATTATACAGGACTTTGATATGCGTTACACAATCAATAGGTCAGTTACCACACAAGGTATTTACGATATACCACACAAGGTATTTTACGAGATAGCACACAAGCTATTTTACGAGATAGCACCAAGCTATTTTACGAGATAGGTCCAAGCTATTTTATGAGATAGCACCAAGCTATTTACCGAGATAGCACCAAGCTATTTTACGAGATAGCACCAAGCTATTTTATGATGACAGAATACCTCACCAGGTATTTTATGAAGACAGAATACCTCACTAGGTATTTCACAATGACCGAATACCTCACTAGGTATTTTACGAGTACAGACTACCTCACCAGGTATTTTATGATAACAAAATATCTCACTAGGTATTTTACAATAACAGAATACCTCACTAGGTGTTTTACGATGACAGAATACCTCACGAGGTATTTTACGAGGACATAATACCTCACCAGGTATTTTACGAGGACAGAATACCTCACCAGGTATTTTACGAGGACAGAATACCTCACCAGGTATTTTCCGATGACAGAATACCTCACTAGATATTTTACAATGAATGAAAACCTCACTAGGTGTTTCACGTGGACAGAACACATCACCCGGTATTTTACGATGACAGAATACCTCACTAGGTATTTTACGAGGACAGAATACCTCACCAGGTATTTTACATTAACAGAATACCTCACTAGGTATTTTACGATGACAGAATACCTCACTAGGTATTTTACGATGACAGAATACCTCACCAAGTATTTTACGAGGACAGAATATCTCACCAGGTATTTTACGAGGACAGAATACCTCACCATGTATTTTACGAGGACAGAATACCTCACCAGGTATTTTACGATGACAGAATACCTCACTAGGTATTTTACGATGACAGAATACCTCACTAGGTATTTCACGAAGACAGAATACCTCACCAGGTATTTTACGATGACAGAATGCCTCACTAGGTATTTTACGATGACAGAATACCTCACTAGGTATACCTCACCAGGTACAAGGACAGAATACCTCACCAGGTATTTTACGATGACAGAATACCTCTCACACAGAGGTATACGATGACAGAATACCTCACGAGGTATTTTACGATGACAGAATACCTCACCAGGTATTTTACGTTAACAGAATACCTCACAGGTCGATAACATAATACGTCACGACAGAATATACCTGACAGAATACCTCACTAGGTATTTTACGATGACAGAATACCTCAATAGGTATTTCACGAGGACAGAATACCTCACCAGGGACATAATACCTCACCAGACATAATACCTCACTAGGTATTTACGATGACAGAATACCTCACTAGGTATTTCACGAGGACAGAATACCTCACCAGGTATTTTTTTCACTAGGTATTTTACGATGACATACCTCACTAGGTATTTTACGAGGACAGAATACCTCACCAGGTATTTTACGATAACAGAATACCTCACTACGATAACAGAATACCTCAAGAGGTATTTTACGAGGACATAATACCTCACCAGGTATTTTACGAGGACAGAATACCTCACCAGGTATTTTACGATGACAGAATACCTCACCAGGTATTTTCCCATGACAGAATACCTCACGAGGTATTTTACGATGACAGAATACTTCAATAGGTATTTCACGAGGACAGAATACCTCACCAGGTATTTTACGATGACAGAATACCTCACGAGGTATTTTACGAGGACAGAATACCTCACCAGGTATTTTACGTTAACAGAATACCTCCTACGTATTTTACGATAACAGAATACCTTACTAGGTATTTTACATTGACAGGATACCTCACTAGGTATTTTATGAGGACAGAATACCTCACCAGGTATTTTACGATACCGGAATACCTCACTAGGTATTTTACAATAACAGGATACCTCACTAGCTATCTTACGAGGACAGAATACCTCACCAGGTATTTTACGAGGACAGAATACCTCACCAGGTATTTTACGATGACAGAATACCTCACTAGGTATTTTACGATGACAGAATACCTCACGAGGTATTTCACGAGGACAGAATACCTTACCAGGTATTTTACGATGACAGAATACCTCACTAGGTATTTTACGATGACAGAATACCTCACCAGGTATTTCACGAGGACAGAATACCTCACCAGGTATTTTACGATGACAGAATACCTCACTAGGTATTTTATGTGGACAGAATACCTCACCAAGTATTTGATGATCACAGAATACCTCACCAGGTATTTAACGATGACAGAATACCTCACTCGGTATTTTACGATGCGATATCACATATAAAACACAACAGAGTACACAAAAGTAAAACACGTCACTATTATTACATCATCGTTTTATAAAATCATAAAGTTTCGATACAAAAGAGTGTTACAATAACACCTATACTGATAACAACCTTTCGTTAGCGGTGTATACAATGAAGAGTCCCAAAAATTTAAGATGCACGATCAGACTTACCCTAAGAAATACGGTAAGGAGGCTAGCACAATAGCTAATACTATAGCTAAACACAGAAGTCTAGCCTCGATGCTCATCATACCAGGCATCCAGATCCATCCCTGCAGTCTCTCTCTCAAAACTGCAACTTGCTGCCAGAATGCAGCAACCAGCACTTGCCTCCAAGTCCTCCTAAGCCGCCCCTCCACTGTAGTCCTCCAAGCCTGGGTGTCAATACCCATAACATTCACATGCTCCATAAGAGTCAGGTGTGAGGTGAGGATCTCCAATACTGTGGTACGAGTATCCTCAAGGGTAGTACGGTGCTGGTGTAGGTCCTGTCTCAGGCCCTGCAGGTCTTGGGAGACCTGCTGCATCGGGGCCAGTAGCTCGGCCTGTGGGAGGATTCTCCCACCTCATGAACAACCTGAGGCTCATCCCGCGGAGCCATCTAGTGTTGTGGGGGTAGCCCAGTGGTCTTGCAGGCCTGTCCCCGCATCCGTCGCATCCCGTCCCAGACAGAACTCTCCGTGGAGAGGAGCTCTGCCTCCTCTCAGCAGAGGCATCAATCAGGGGTGAGTGGTGAGGACTAGGTACAATGGGGGATGCTGGTGGTGGTGGTGTGGCTGGCACTTGCGAACCAGCCTGGGATGCCTCTGATGATGCCTGTGATGGCGCGGCATCCGAACTCGAACCGGAACTATCGCTAGGATTGTCGTCCAAAATAACGTAGGGAAATCTATGATAAATATAATGCTCTCCTGGATTCGCCATCGTTGTACAAACAAAATATCTAGATCAGTATCATGAGATAAATATTGAATAATAATATTCAACACAAACATGATATGATATCTCTTCCTATCGTAGAGCAACTATTCATTCTTAAGATTGTTATTGTTCTACTTGAATTAAATTAAATAGAACGCACGCGTGTTGCAAATTTCAGTTATGCTGGCCACTCATAACTGGAATTCGTACCACCTGATTATTCTGGCTTCATTCAAAGCAAGTTTTGTTCATTAGTTGTGTTCGGTGCTCTCTGTGTCACCATTCGAACCTATAGTTATAGTCTAGGTCTCTAAGTCAACCTAATTCTCTATAACCTGTGGCTCTGATACCACCCTGTCACACCCCCACCTCTCGTCACCTGATTATGATGTCACTGAAACAGTCGATGAAGCGTAATGGTGATGTCTCAGAGATGAGGGGTGACTTACTTGATCCGGTATCACAAGCACACAGATTAACTTAGGATAATTACATTACATGGTTCGTTATTACAATTCACATTAGAACACTAACTTATTCAGTTACAAGTTTGCGAAGTACAGTCTCACCGGAATCACTGTCTACCTGCAAAAATGATTGATTTCAAAACATCAACACAAAGCTGGTGAGTTTGTAAGGTTTAGTAATTAAACAATATGATATGCAAAATTTCAAGATATACAGTTCAGATAACCATGGGACCCGTATCTAGTTCCTTTCGGACGGTTTTACGTTTCACGAAGATACTACCCGTCGGTAAATATCTTAATACCTCATTATCTTAATGTATATCACTAACATTAAGAAAGTGTTTCGGAAACAGGTAACAAACATTCACACCAGGGGAGATGCAATCCTCCCAGCAAATGGGTTGTCAGCCAATAGTACTATCAATGCTTCCTGTTCGGCCCCACATGGGTTCACTAGATACAGTTTCAAAGAATGAGGGCTTTTGATACTGTGATAGAGATACTAACGGCAAAATTCCATGAAATCACACAAAAGTCACATGAAATCACAAAGATAACAGTGATACATATCATATGTTCAGAAATCGATTTACAGAAATTCCCCGATATTTGTAAAACAATAAAATGAAAAGGGGACTCACCTGAAGTCTCAAGATAACAAGATCACTCGCAGACTGATGATAATAGTATAAGTCTGCATTAGTTTATGTTTAATTAGTTATTTACATTCTAGCTTGCTGATTAGATCTGTCTCAACGTTCAATGTCGCAGACATTGCAATGAAAATTCATCAACCGATATTAGGTGTTTAATGGGTTGTTTTAACCTAATATCATACAATGCATGATAATGTAGGTACCTATACTGATTTAGGTTCCTACTAAAAGGTTGATGATACATTTGTTTAATCAAATTAATCTCCGATTAACCACTTAGGTAATGTTGTTGATTATACTACTGAAACAGTTTCTAGACAAATTAATGGCTTAGGAATGATCAATCCTTGTTATTGATTACCCAAATATCATGAAATATCACAATGTAGCATTAGAATAGGTTTAATAACCATGCTTAACATACTAATCTGACTGTTATCATAAACATCAGATAATCGTTCCAATGAGTATGTTAATGATTGTGATTAGTTTGAAACACTTGGATTTAACCTTACATTCCAAAAATTAACCAAACTAATCACCTACATTGTCATAATCAAATGGTTTAAAACATTATAATCATGGGTATGATTTCATGCAAACCGGGCATTACAACGGATCAAAACAAGGATTTAACCGTTAAAACATCGTGTTCTTCGTTTGTAATCAATCCTAGCCATCATCTAGGCAATAATAAACAATCCTAATTATCTCATTACGTTCAAAAACAAAATCTAATCAATCAAAATCAAACTAGAAAGTTAAAACGAACTGTTACCTATTCTGACGGATTTCTGCGGGTAAAACAACGATCAGTACTTGTAGATATGATCCCTGGTGCGATCCGTGGAGTTTGGCAGCTTCAAATTTGAGTTTGGATGATGAAAAACTCGTATGGTGTGTGTTTTGTACGTATATGTTCGATAGAAAACGAAATTATACATTCTGCATGAATTCTGATGAAGATAACCAAGTTTTTCCCCCGCCTCACCTGTCGCGTACATCCGGAACTCAGATATTTTCGACCATCGCGTATCGTCGAGAACCCTCATCCCAACCTTAGCGTACCGTGACGAGTCCAGAAGTTCAATACTTAGAAATTTTTCTTCGTTTTTCGATTCCGGACAATCCAGGACTCCGTTTTGCACACGGTTTTCGCCCACCTTCATCATTTCTTGCATACTTTCAATCTGTAATAATTACGATCATTAAATCAGCGTGGATTTCTAGAACGACCAAATGTGATCCCGTCATCAATGACGTGATTTCTCAACTGCAATTGTCACATGTATAAACGTATGTGAGGCTTTACAGAACAAGACAACAACGGATGTCGTTATGTGAATGCTAAATCAACGGATTATTCGTATAGTTGATGATCTGTACGAATATATCTGAAAGTTTAACGTTCTGAATGATGTCTGATGATTAGAAAACCATATTGGAAAGTATAGTTATCGTCGTGTTCGTACGGGTGACGATTAAAACAAATACTCGCAAAGACTGTACGATTCGATATAAACGGTAACTTAAACGTTTTCAGAAAATTTAAAATAAACGGAAGATAATTAGTTAATTTATTAGGAATCACAACCTAAATTGATTTTTATAAATCCTATTTTGAAATCTTAACGTTTCGTTACGAAAATAACGAAAAACGACGCCCGAAACCGAGCGAGACCGAACACACCCGAACACACCCGGGCTATAAAATCCCTAACTCTTTCTTTTCCTCTCATTATTTCAGCCTCAAGACCATCTTCTTCCCCAAACCCCGTTTTCCCGTCACCCCATACCACCACCACTTCAAACCTTCATATCTCTCTCATTTCTCCACCAAATTCGACGTTCTAGTAGTCAAAACGACCGTGAGAACGAGGAGAACACAGAAGTACAGCAGATCGGAGCTGAAATGAGCTTATGTGGTCGCAGTTTTAGAGAGAAGCTACGATTTTTGAGGGTTTTCTACTATTCAGAAGAGGTAAGCATCAAAACCCGTTTTATTCAGTTCAAATCAATAGGATAAACATTAAAACGACTATAGAAACTTGTAGATCGTGTTAAGAGGAAGAAACCAAGCTTTGAATCATTAAACACGGACCAAAATTGAGCTCAAAGGAGCTGATTTCGTGACAGTCCCTGTGCAGGTGCGTTTTCCTCTTGGCAGCTGAGTTTCCAGCTACTTTTCGACCTCTAAAACCCCTAGGACTTGCACCAAATCGACTTAGGAACCTAAGGGACACGTGAGATTGATGTTTGGGTCAGTTGGGAATCGAATTGGAGCTGAATAATGGCAAGAATCGTGTTCAAATGGGGCTGTTTGTGTTGCTGTGCTGTTCCGACGAACAGCCCTGTTCCCAGCGGGTTTTGGACCCTCTAACGCCTTAGTATTTGCACCAATTTTGTCTAGGAACTCAAGAAACATAAGGGGTTAATTATTGGAAGGGTTGGGGATCGATTTGGGGCTGTGCACAGCAATTTCGAAGACATGAAGTGGCTGTGCTAGAGGCTGGGTAACTTGGCAGATTCTGCCCAGCCTGTTCTTTTGTGTTTTTAACATAGCAAACGTTCAATTTAACTCACGAAACTTTCCAGCCTACTAACTCAATATGTTAAGAACAACTTTCATTTAGACAAGTTTCATTGGTTCGGAATTTAATTGCGTCAAAACAGTGTCCTAATTCAGAAGGTACTGAATGGAGCACTGATTTTATACCAGCTGTTTGGACCCTCATTTGGACGAATTAGAAGGCTTATAAATAATGGATAGAAAGCTAACATCCCGAACTTGATCATGAAGCTTTAGTTTGCTCAATTTGGAGTTCCTATGATCAAGTTATGACCTGTTGAAGTCGGGACAACCTACTTCCCGATTTCCAGATTTTGGGTCAGTTTAAGAAATCTTAGGTTTTGACATGTTTTGCAAGCTACTAGCCATGTGGTATGTGTTTATGCATAATTTCAAACAAAAATAACTATATGAACATTCATCTATGGTGGTTTAGGTTCTTGTTAACTTTGTTTAAGTTAGGTGATTGAGTGTTAACCGATTTTTTTGGAAACCATGGATATTAAGATTTTACTAACGCCAAGACTTTCTAAACTCTTTTAACCCATAACATATGTTTTAACAATCAAGTGGGATTAAAACACTTGGGTTTTATTAAGAAAAACCATGGGTTATGATGTTAATATCGACAAGGGTATATGTGACAACTAGTACCTAACAGCCAGCACGTCCGTACGGTGCGTGTACTCTCAACAGTAACTACGTGTGATTACATGTGTATACACAGTATTTGTATTAACAGAATTCAGATTTACAAGAAACAGTTGTACGTATTTTTGTGTAAACTTAAATACTGTAAGTACAACACTCAATTGAAACATTAGTTGTGTGTATTTAAGTGAAAACCTAAGTACAGTTAACACAACTAAACATGATAAACAACGATGTGTAAGCGAATGACAAAAACAAATCGGTTGCGATCTGATATCCATAGATGATAGGAATCAGATGGCCGACAATACAATGTGATATCAGGATGTTTAGTTGAGTCCGATAGTGAGGAAACACAATTCAAACATAAATTACAGTGTCATTTCAGAATAATGAACTGACAGTGTGTTTGCGTGGGTGACGATTCACACAAACATATCTGCGAGTTTAACGTTCTGAAATGATGACTGGAAAGTAGAAAACAAAATTCGGAAAGCAAAACCATCTTCGTGTTCGTTCGAATGACGATTTGAACGAATACGCGTGATGGTGACGCGATCCGATGAAACGAAAACGAAAACACGACACGAACGAAAATAATTTAATAAAATAAAATAAATAACATTTTACAATTTTGAAACTCATCAACTAATTAAAATTATCTTCTTTTATTTATTACAATTAAATACGCGTCAAGTTCCGGATACGCGACGAAATCACGAACCGAGCAACCGAAACGAACCCGAACACCACCCTTAGTATAAAAGCCCGAAAGTAGGCATTTTCTTCATAAAATTCAGCTCTCACCCTCTCTCTAAAAGCATCTCACGAACCTTTCCTCTCTCTAAAAGTTCAAAGCTTCAATCCCTCGTGAAGCTCTTGATCTCTTCTACATGAAAGTACAACAGATCTGAAGATTTGTCCACTGATTCTCGAGGTATGATGCGTGAAAGATCTAAGACAAATAGGGTTTTCACTATTAAGCTGATACACACCCATTTAACTGATCCAAGACTTAACCCTAAGCTATGCTCACCATCGAGAACCCTTAGTCGCATGACACTGAACTGGGAAGTGGCTTTACAACGAGCAACGGCTGTGGGGAGGGTGGTGATGCTGGTTGCAGGTTCGCGTGGGGTGGTGGGGTTGTTCAGCCGAACCCTTTTGGCCCATAACCACCGAACCATTTCTGCATCCACAGCCACGAACCTTTCTAGCACATGCCGAACCTTGCATGGTTGAGCTGCTACACCTCCTTGCGAACCTTCTAAGGCCAAACTAGTGCCGAACCCTTGACAGCCGAGTCTACTAACCCCGAACCTTAGTGATAAACCCAAGAACCTTCGACTCCTACAACCACACCGAACCTATTCTGATCATGAACAAACCAGGGGCCGAACCATACATCCTTGCCGAACCCTTTTCAGTCACCGAACCCCTACATGTTCCCGAACCCCTGAGCTCATGACCGAACAATAACATGGCCACGAAACCTACATGTCATGCGAACCAGTAGACCTAAGGGCGAACCTGTTACATGTTACTATGGCCGAACCTTAGTCATTTAGGCCTAACAAGTTCGTTAACCTACTGATGACAGAACCCAAGCCGTGTTACTTATCCCACTCAGCTACTTAATTCGACCACTTTTTGCTCGTGGGCCTTAACAACCAAATTGAATAACAAACTCCTTGGCCCAAACATCCTAAACGATTTGGTCATGTGAATCTCGGCCCAAACATTAACCGGCCCAATCATATAACCTCATCGGCCCATGGGTTTTGTTAAACCAAAGACTTTGGCCCACACCTTTGATCCACAAGGTTCAACCGGCCCATCTCCTTGTTTCGGCCCCTGTGACCTATTCGGCCCATTTGGGATTTATTAGGCCTAAGAATAAACAACCGACTCTAGATAAATGCATTCGGCCCACTTGAGTTAGGGTATAACCTAATACATCCATAAAGTTCAAAACATTATGGTTACTTAATTTCGATAAAACGAATTATTTAAGAAATTATAAGCATTAAAGGTTGATAACTTTTTCCATTTATTTAAAACTCAAGTGAAACATGAAGCCATCATCAATGACAAATCAAGTAATCAAATTGCTAAGTTAATAACATGATTCCTAGCAAGAGAATCGGGGGCCGAATGATAATCTAGACCAAGAGATGATAACAAGTTAGAAATGACACATACACGCGCACAAAACCCTACAACTTATACTTATAAGTTACAAACACGTGTAAACAATACAGGATCGTGAAATCAACATCAAAGAACAATCAAGAGCACGTGTCTTCTTTATTTTAAGTTAAGTCAACCCTACAACACAAGGTGAGTTCATATGCCCCTTTTCTTTAATCTTAATTGATTTTCAACCTTCGGGGCTGAGAAACATGTTTACTTTTATTTATGTAAAGTTCTGCTTAACATGTTATTTATACTTTGATTTAGATAATATTTAATTGTTTATTATCGCTTATCATTGTATGCATGCTTGTATGATCATGACATGACATGGATAATCAGATGAACAAGATAATATATCTTATTAATTCATCAACACATTAGAATAATATAGTTATAAGATTTCATCTTATAACACTCAGTTATTCTTACATAAACAGACATTGGAACAATCACAGGCAAACATAGGAATGTTATAAAGATATTACATATCTTTGTAATAACATTCGACACAAGATTTAAGTAAGCGTAATAGGACAATTCCTTTTAACACTTAGCTTTACAACTCAACACATATTACAAGAGAACATGGAACAAATAATGATAATCATGATAATGTAACTTCATGATAACAACATCATTCACTCAAAGAATTAACATAATCAAATAAGACAAGTTCTTATTTAACTTTGTTAATAACATAGAGAACATATGACAAGGAGAACAATAATACAGATGAACACACTTACAATTAGCTACTATTGACCTGTTGTATTATATCACTTCAATCATGTGCCAATTGTACAAGTTAATCATGTAAGCCCCTTTAATTCGCTGACCAGTTAGTTTGACGCGACTAAACCGACGATAGCATAGTGGTACCATAGCTTTGACAAACCTCTAGCTTGTAGGGCTAGTATGTTGATCGTATTGATTCACTGGCCGGTAACGTATGACCGGTGATAGGGCGACTTCAAATCAGGTTCTGGAAAGCGACACATGGTGATATTAATCTGCAGTGATAAGTAATTAATCCATCGTTTCTTGTTGACTAGTAGACTTAGCAATGTATATTCTCATGTCATATTGCTAGTAACTGTTTCGATTAGAGATAAATCGGATGCATTGAAATCTGATTACTTGAGGATTTCAATGGATTCCTTTTAGGCTCTATGCACTATAGTTCAAGAACAAATTACAAGTGGTTAACTAACACTCTTAATATTTAAAAGTGAAACAACAGTTAACCCCACAAATATAGAATAATACAAGGAACAGATTAAATAAATCTAATATCCTTAAAATATATAATGGTTATCTAAACTTTGGTTCGATAACAACAATTACAACATTATATTATTCTATACAAGTTATCACAGGTGATCAAGAATGAGATGAACATGTGGATTTGGGAATGGAAATCAATAGTTGTATTGCAAGTAGTGTGGAGTTCTAATAGTGATGTGGTGGAATGTTGGCTGGGGCTTGGTTCCCCTACATATGCCCTATATATAAGCATCACTACTAGGATAATATAGTACTTGTGAATATAACTATTGAGAAGCCATTGGGAGAACAGGTGAACAAACAACATACAAGTAACATTATATACATTGTGATTGTGCATGTGATTGAATCAAGGTTTTCAATTAACTTATTTATGAACTCACCAACCTAGTGTTGACTTTGTTTAAATACATGTTTTCTCAGGTGACGAGCAGGTGCAGATACATACATGCAAGGATTAAGCTAGTGGACTTTTAGAAGACCTAACTTTATTTTGTGTTGCATACTTTTGGTGACAAGAACAATGAATCATTTTTTGTATATCTTGTACATATACAAGATATAGTCATATTGATTCTTTTGATAGATTTACTCGATTAAATTATAAACGATACATTGTGATTTAATCTTGTAATTCTATACCATGGTTGTGTTAGCATTTCTCATTTATATTATAATGTGCTATGTAAACAATCTGGTCAATTGATTATCACTCAAGATATCGCGCCCCGGGAACCTTCCGCCCGACGGGAAAACCCGATCCGTTCCCGCCGGCTCGGGGTGTGACAGTATAAGTGGTTAACTAAGTGCTAACCAAATGCTAAGGACATTGATATTAACTTGTGAACTTCTAAACTAATAAATTAAGTTTACTTAGTAATTCGCATCGAGTTAATGACATGATAAGCAGCCAAGAGATTTCAAAGAATTAAAGAACGAGATGAGAACTATGGGAATTCAAGAGAAATGACTAAGAATGGGATATTGTCGTTAGGATGCCAACATCCAATACTTAAAGTTTTTCATCAAGATTGACCATCAATGAAGTGTTCAAATGAATAAATTAGTTGATAGTCAATCTCAAGAAAGAACAAGAATCAAGTTGGGTAACAAAGAACTATCAAAGGACTTGGAATTGATCTAAATTTGGTTAACTCAAGTTCTAACACGTTTAACATGTATTTTTCATAAGAATAACTTATGTTTTTAATAAAATAGAATGACTTTAATTAATAGCTAATTGTTATATTTTATAAATGTCATTGGTTTTGTTTAAAGTTTATATAGTTATGAAAGTTAGTTTTATTATAATTGATTGGTATTTGGTTGTAAAATAGACAATATAAATTGTCTGGATTTGGACTAAAAACTAAGGAAACTTTGTCCGATTTTTGTAAAATTTAAAAGTAAGTTGTTATTAACTAACGGATAAGGGATTCATAGAGGGTATGTAACATAGAATAATTAAAGAAAATCTTAGTAACACATTAGCAAGTATATAGGACACATAGTCCTAAACCCTATATACATTAACTATAAATACTTATAATATTCGAATCGTAATAAATCAACACAGGTGCTGAAGATACTTAATTTACAGCAAACGAGCGCGCATTATTTTCTTGGTTGAAACGTAAGAGCTACAACACAGGTGAGTTCATTGCCCCTTTTTCTAAACATTTTTGTTTTCAAATGCGGGGCTGAGAAGCATGCGTAAACTGTTTTATTTAAATTGTTTTAAGTAAATGCTTTTACTTATTAATTGCTTATTATATATGCTTGTTATACTCCTGGACTCCTGTCTAGGTAATTACTATACAGAACTAACTAACAAGTTAATTAATTACTCTTTTGAGTAATACCTTAATTCTAAAAGTCTAAACAAACCCTTAGTCCATCAAGCTCAAATTCAAGAAACAAAATTCAAAGTGGAATCAAAAGAACTAAAGTTAAAGATCAAATGCAATGGAATCTAATCCAGTGTGTGGATCAGTAAATCTAAGGATCCTAATCAAGAATCTATAATCATTGTGAAATCATGGAATTCTAAAGATCAGAAATCAAGAGAATCAAGTGAATCATGGGAATCATAACCGCGTGTGAATCATTGAAATAATGAAATCATTAAAATCTAATGAAATCATTAATTGCTTTAATTAAGGTGGATGTCAGTTGTATAGAAATCAAGACCACGTGTAACACACGGAAAGTCCCGGCATAAATAGTAGACTCTTGTAGTCAAGCTATATGGGCAATAACGTAAACTATTAAACGAAAATCAAGAGAATCACAAACGATCAAGAAATCAAAGGATATCCTTAAAGTCTTGACATGTACAGTAGACCAATGGGTCAAGCTAATATGGGCATCATTAAAGTCCCGACACATACAGGTAGACTCCTTGTGAGTCATGCCTGATATGGGCCATGTGTGAGAGGGTACAACTTGGACAACCACCAACAACTAAGTCTTATTGATTGAGTCAAATAAGGCCCAATCATCATGTCTTAGTTGTATTTAAATGCTTAGTTATTAGTTTAATTAAACATTTAATATTATATTTCTACAAGCGTTTTGGGTAATCATGTTCGCATGGTGAACTTAGGAAATCAGAGGTATTTCAAATTGTGGAAATCAAATTTTAAAATGGAAATGGGTGGTAGGCAAGATGCTTAATTATCATTAACACCAATGTCCTATGTGGCTTAGTATGTGGTGGGATGGCGTCTGGGCGGGTTATAGGCTCGACCCTTTCGTATGCCCTATACATAAGCATACCAAGTTGGATGATACAGGTGATATTAATGAGGTTAAGGTTGTTACCTAAAAGATTTGTAATAAGGCTATTCTTTTGAAATGGAATTGAAATGTAGATAAAATGCTTAATTATCATTAACAACAATGTCCTATGTGGCTTAGTATGTGGTGGGATGGCTTTTGGGCGGGTTGTAGGCTCGACCCTTTCGTATGCCCTATACATAAGCATACCGAGTTGGATGATACATGTGATGTTAGTGAGGTTAAGGTTGTTATCTAAAAAGGGATTTGCAAAAGCTATTTTTCAACAACTAAATTATATGAACTCACCAACCATTGTGTTGACTTTGTTTTCTTTCATGCTTTCTCAGGTGATGGACAAGGTTATGCTAAGGTTTCAGGAATACATGCTAGGATGTTAGTTAGAGGGACCTAGTAGTTTTTGGGAAGCACATATTTTGTTGACTACTGCGAATCATTTTTAAAATCTTGTACCGTTACAAGATAGTAGACTTATGATTCATTTGTAGATTTACTTGGTTAAATTATCAAACATTAATAATTGTAATTTAACTTTGTAAATTCTAGTTTAATGTCATTGTGCTTTAGTTATTCTTAACATTGATGTTATGTAAACAATCTGATCCTCATGATTATCACTCACGATATCGCGCCCCGGGAACCTTCCGCCCGACGAGGAAGTCGATCCAACCAGCCGGCTCGGGGTGTGACACCAAGACTGTCCTGAGATGCGGTACGTGTTCCTTCGCGCTTCTTGAATAAATCAGTATATCATCAATAAAGACGATAACGAACTGATCTAGATACGGCTTGCACACCCTGTTTATAAGATCCATGAACACTGCCGGTGCGTTCGTCAGTCCGAATGGCGTCACCATGAATTCGTAGTGACCATATCGGGTACGAAAAGCCATCTTGGGTATGTCTTCTTCCTAAATCCGGAGCTGGTGATAACCTGAACGCACGTCTATCTTTGAGAACTACTGAGCTCCTTGTAACTGATCAAACAAGTCATCAATCCTCGGTAACGGGTAACGATTCTTGATGGTGAGTTTGTTGAGCTCTCTATAATCGATACGCATTCTGAAGGATCCATCTTTCTTCTTGACAAAGAGAACCGGAGCTCCCCACGGTGAGAAACTCGATCGAATGAATCCCTTGTCGAGTAGCTCTTGTAATTGATTGGACAATTCCTACATTTCTGATGGTGCAAGTCTATAAGGAGACTTAGCTACAGGAACCGCTCCCGGAATTAAATCAATTCAGAATTCCACAGATCTCTCTGGAGGCAATCCCGGTAAGTCATCCGGAAACACATCCGCGTAGTCTTTCATGACTGGTACATCTTGAATCTTGATTGCTTTCTTGTCTTTCTCTACCACGTGAGCTAGGAATGCGATGCACTGTTTTCTTAGGTACTTGCGAGCCTTCATGCAGGATATTATCTTGACACTACGGTTTGATTGAGTGTCACACCCCAAGCCGGCGGGGTAGGATCGAAGTCCCCGTCGGGCGGAAGATTCTCGGGGCGCGATATCGTGAGTGATAATCATGATGATCAGATTGTTTACATAGCATCAATGTTAAGAATAACTAAAGCACAATCAAGCATTCAAATAGGATTACAAAGTTAAATTACAATATCAGTTTTCTGCAATTTAACTAAGTAAACCTAACAAAAGAATCAATGTTTTCTATCTTGTAATATGTACAAGACAATCAAAAGTGATTCGTATGATTAACAAAATATGTGTTTCCAAAATCAACTAGGTCCTCTATCTAGGCCGCCTAGCATGCAATCCAAAGTCTTAGCTTATACATGTTCATCACCTGAGAAAGCATGTAAGAAAAACAAAGTCAACACAATGGTTGGTGAGTTAATATAGTTTTTAAGTTTAAAATAGCTTTAACAAACCTCTTTCTGTAAAACCTTAACCTCATTAACTTCACATGTAATATCCAAATCGGTATGCTTATATATAGGGCATACCCCAGAGTCGAGCCTACGACCCGCCCAGACGCCGTCCCACCACATACTAATTCGCATATGACACTGTTATTAATAAGAATTAAGCATTTTACCTACCAATCAACCCATTCCTCATCATAGCTTTTGTTTTCTGTTTCAAAGTTTACAAGTCTATAGAATTCATAAGTATTTATTTTTCATGGTATGTTTAACAAGAATCATAGTTTCACACGCACATAGTTTAGCTGTCCCTAATCTCATGCGTGAGTACAAGCTCTGCACTAGCAGTCGTTTAGCAATTACGTAGCTCACGGATAGATACAAGCTCTGCACTAGCAGTCGTTTAGCCATTACGTATCTCATGAATTAGTTAAGCTTAGTCTAGCAATTACGTGTCTCCTATACAAGATACAAGCTCTACACTAGCAGTCGTTTAGCAATTACGTATCTCATACATAGACACAAGCCATGCATACACAAATAATCCAGCAATTACATATCTCATATAAGCAGACAAAAGCTCTGCACTAGCAGTAGTTTAGCAATTACATGTCTCTTATATAGATAATAGCTTAGCCTCGTCATGATTTAGTTTAGCGATTTCATACCTCATATAAGCAGACAAAAGCTCTGCACTAGCAGTCGTTTAGCAATTACAAGTCTCTTATATAGGTAATAACTTAGCCTCGTTATGGTTTAGTTTTACATGTATCTCAATACATAGGTACAAGCTATGCACTATCAAGTTTCAAGTGTCCACACATAGTTTCATCACGAATTCCATAGGTTAGCATCAAGTCTCATGTTTAAGCAGATAGTTTCACAAGCATAAAGTCTCATGTTTAAGCATATCGTTTCATAAACATCAACTCTCATGTTTAAGCATATCGTTTCATAAGCATCAAGTCTCATGTTTAAGCATATCGTTTCACAAGCATCCAACATGTAGTTTCAAGCCTCAAGTTTGAAGTATAAGTTTCAAGTCTATTGCTTTTCAAAGTATACTAAGTTCCAAGCATAAAGCATTAATATAAGCATCATGTTTATGTTTAAAAGCAGTAAATAACATTTCAATATTTTATGAAAATGTTTAACATGCTTCTCAGTCCCGAAGTAAAACAAATAAGTTTGAAAAGGGACAAATGAACTCACCTTGTGTCTTTGGTATTTGACTATGTAAAACAAGAATACGCACGCTCTTTGTTTGCACTTGTTGTGATAATCACGATCCAATATTGAATTCATAATGTTGTAGTTAATAAGTATAAGTTTGTAAGGGTTTGTTGCGCGTGTAAATGTTAGTGTTAGCCCTAATGTTGGCTAACACCCGTGAGTCTCGATAGTCATTCGGCCCTTGTTTACTTGTGGCTAATATTGCATTGTATTTATATTATAGATTTATCGCACTTGTTGTCACCCTTGAGTTCAAAATGGTTTGTGGCATCGTAGTTATAAGAATTAAAGTTTTTAAGTATTGTTTCTAAAGTCTTTCACCATCTTGATTGTAACCACTATGAGTTCCCTTGTATGTTCCTTTAAAACAAACATTTTGATCAAAGTGTTGGTTTAGACATGTAAACATATGGGCCGAATGTAATGTTTGCCTAGAAATTGTGACATGGGCCGAAATCAACCATATGGGCCTAGCCCAATTGATTCGATCTTGGTTTGGATTAAATGACTATGGTTTAATTAAACATGTTTAGGCCAATATGTTATTGGGTCACATGGTTGGGCCGCGTAGGATGAAAAGGGTTAAGTAATGGGGTTGGGCCTAATGGTTGCATGTGTGTGGGCCGGATAAAGGGGTTGGGCCGAAGGGAAATCACATGGTCTCTCAAATCCCTTAGGCCGATTACACCCATCATGACCGGCTAAGTGACTATTGGGCTTATGCATCGTCCGTTGGACGAGGGTACAAGAACTGGGCCGGCTGTTTGGTTTGATCGGGTAATCGAAGAGAGCAATCCTCATGGCAGCGAACCTATGGATTTGGCCGAAGGTTCGGCTGAAGCTTGCCAAGAAGGTTCGCCCAGGTGGCATGTAGGTTCGTCCAGGTGGTGGGTTCGCAGGACTCATGAAAGGTTCAGGAGTGCCATGGGTTCGGGACTAGTCAGAGGTTCGGCTGATCGAAGACATTAACAGGTTCGCCTCATGTGGCCAAGGGTTCGGTGGTGGTGACCGCATTAAAGGTTCGGCTAGTTGAACCCAAAGGTTCGTGTGTTTCATGCACTAAGGTTCGTCTAGCCCTTATGCAGGTTCGTGAGTCCCTAAACCATCGAAGGGTTCGGCTGAGGTTTGCCAACCTGGCACAGGTTCGGCTTTATGCATGAAGGGTTCGCCGGCCGTGAGGGTTCGTCCCTACCCAGATTCGGCGCACGAGTTCACCACGAACCCTGCACATCACCAGCTCCAAAGACCTGCAAAAACTGTTGTGTGATGGTTCCTATGGTGTTGTGGCGTGCATACCGGCCCTCAAGAGTGTCGAGATGTATTCGTGAGAGCACCAAAACCGGTTTAGGGTTTGTGTAGATCCATAGCTAGAAAACCCTATTTTTCAGCCATTTTGAAGCTTCATACCTTGAAATCAGTCGAGCAAACTCTCAGATCGGTTGTACTTCCTTGTAGAGGGCTTCAAGATGGTCGTTTAGGCTCCAAGAACACGTGATTTGGCCAAGAATTGACCAAGTTATGAAGGTTTTTAGTGATGGAATCTAGAGAGAGAGGTGACGGTTGGAAGCATTTAGTGAGAGAGTGGGGATGAAATAAATGAGAAAAACAACCTCATTTAGGGTTTAAAAACCCCGGGGGTGTTCGGGTTCGTTTCGGTTGCTCGGTTCGTAATTTCGTCGTGTTTTCGGATCGTTACGCGCATTTTTCGTAATTAAATAAAAAGAATTAATTTAGGATAGTTAGGATGAAATTATCATTAGAAATTATTTTAAATATCGCATTCTTTAATTTGTTTATCGAATTATATATATATTTTAGGCGTTTCGTTTATTTGTTCGCGATTAATTAAAATGGTTTTGTTTAATTTTATTTATGATGAGTTTCAAAATTGTAAAATAGGAAATATTTTATTTCCTTAAGTTTATGATCGTTCGTTTCGTTTTCGTTTTCGTTTCGTCAGAACGCGTCGCCATCGCGCGTATTCGTTCGAATCGTCATTCGAACGAACACGATGATGGTTTGGCTTTCTGATTCTTGTTCTCTACTGTTCAGTCATTATCTCAGAATGTTAAACTTTCAGAATCATTCGTACAGATCGTCATCTATACGAATAATTCGTCGGTTTAGCATTCCGTAACAACAACCGTTAGGGTTTTGTTTTGTTAATCCTCATATGCGTTTATACACAATAGCATCAAAGCAAGTATCTATGTTTCAACACTGTGTTGTCTGACATGTTTCTGACTGTTAAACCATAAGGTTTCAGTCAGATTCAGACAATCGCATAATGGTTTCGTATCAAGTATAAAGTATCACTAGCGTAAACATAGTTTCACGTAATGTGTACCTGAGTTACTGCGCGGTTTACTGTTGCGATCACTGTTCCGGCACGCGTCCGGCACTGGTGTTACATTGAGCTCCATGAATTTCCAAAACCTGATTGTTTTCCACTAGAATACGTAGTAGCTTTTTGGAAAAGACAAACACAACTTTGTTAAGAGATAGCCAATCCATTCCGACAATGATATCGAAACTTCCCAGTTCCATCGGTATCAAATCGATGGAGAATGTGTGATCGCCAAGTGTTAGTGAGCAATTCTTGAGTACTGTGTCAACTGTTATCTGTTTTCCATTTGCTATCTCAATAGTATAAGAGGAGTCTAATGATTCCATAACATGATCAAGATGGCATGCAAAGTTGGATGAGATAAAACTCTGATCTGCACCAGTGTCAAATAATATAGATGAATAAAAGTCAGATAGGAGAAATGTACCCGTGACCACATTCGGGTCTTGTCGAGCAGCAGCATCTCCAATCTGAAAGGCTCTACCTCAAGCTACTTGAGCCCATGGTTGATTCTTCTTGGGACAATCCCGAGAGAAGTGTCCAGGCTCACCATAGTAGTAGCAAGACCTGTTATCAGCAGCAGCAATAGTAGCTGCATTGTTGTTTCAGTTCTGGGCTCCCATGCCCTGGCATTGATTGGCCCAATGACCAAACTTCCCACAGTTGTTGCATTAACGGCACTGGGAAGTTGGTAGATGATGATACTGACAGCTGTTGCATAAAGGTGCAGTGCCGGTGTAGGGCCTCTTAATCTGTAGCGGTTGTGGTTGGTTGATCATCAGTGTTTGGGTGGTCTTAGCAAAGTTCTTGACCACCTTTTGTTTTTTAGCCGGGCGTTTGTCTGGCTTTCTTGAAGTTCCAACCTTTGCTGATTCAGCTTCCTTCTTCAGTGCCCCAGAGGCAACCATTACATCTATCAAGGTTGCTGACAGAGTAACAGCCATCTCCATGGTAGTAGGGTTGGGCAGAAATCACGTGCCCTTGAATACAAGCCGGTAGTCCACCGACGTACCGCTCGATCCTTTTCTCCAGTGTTGGCATTACGTCCGGTGCAAATGTAGCTAACTCGTGAAATCGGGTGGTGTAGGCCATATGCCCAGCACCAATCATGGCAAGGTTGAGCAACTCAGTTTCGACCTTTTTCAGCTCGTTCCTCGGGCAAAAGTCTGCCTTTAGCATCGTCTTGAAATCCCCCCAAGGCATAGATAATGCCTCATCTCTGCCTCGAGTTTGTACCTGAGCATTCCACCATGTCAGAGCTCGCTTGTTAAACGAGCCCGCATTGTATCTCACTCTATGCTGGTCAGGACAGCCACTAATGTCGAGAGTTGTCTCCATTTTCTAGATCCATTGGATTAAGCCGACAGCTCCCTCACTGCCACTGAAACTTGGTGGCTTGCATCCTACAAATTTCTTGTAAGAATAGTCCTGCTGGTGTCTGGTGTTGCCACTGCCTTCACCAAATGAGTTGGCAATGTTGTTACTGTTGTTGCTGTTGATTCAGTTCATCATATCGGGAATCACATCCCTCACTTGACTGGTCAGCAGTGTAGCCAGTGCAATCGTAGTCGGATCCAACTCGTGGTTGGGTGGTGGCGGAGGAGGAGGTGGAGGTGGTGGTGGAGGAGAAGCAGGTGGTGTCGGTGTTGAAGAATGTGGAGCTAAATCTTGTGGCGATGGCAGTAAAGCTTGTGGTGGTCTTCTTGGCGGCATTCTGATCATAACCGAAAGAGAATCGGTTAGTGCAGTGATCAAATGCAGAAGACGTATGCAAATAGAATCCTATTTGTTATGTTCTCTACATGAGGGTCCCTAGGTTATAGTCTAGGCCTAACCGTTTAAATAATATGACCTATATTTCTCTATAACCATTGCTCTGATACCAATGGGTCACACCCCGAGCCGGCGGGCTGGATCGACTTTCCCATCGGGCGGAAGCTTCTCAGGGCGCGATATCGTTAGATAATCAAGATGATCAGATTGTTTGCATAGCACATGATATATAAATGAGAAAATGCTAACATGACAATTATATAGAATTACAAAGTTAAATTACAATGTTATGTTCATAATTTAACCAAGTAACTCTATCCGAAAGAATCAATGAGTTTCTATCTTGTAACTGTACAAGATCTACAAAAGATGATTCATTGTTTGTCATTCAAAAGTATGCTTGACATAAAATGTAGCTAGGTCTTCTAAAAGTCCAGTAGCTATGTTCCTGAGTGCTGGTAACTAAACATGTTCGTCACCTGAGAAAGCATGCATTTAAACAAAGTCAACACTAGGTTGGTGAGTTCATCAGTTTGATAATTGAAAACATTGAATTGTTCGCATACACAGTCATAATGTCATACATGATACTTGATAATGTTTGATTTGTCTGTTCACACAATAGCCTTTCCATAGTTATATTCACAAGTTGTGACAATTGCATACGAGAATTACGGCATCAATGACGTGAGCACATTTGGTCGTGCTTGAAATCCATGTTGATTTAGCTATTGTAATTATTACAGGTTGATACTATGCGAGAAATGCTGAACGTAAGCGAAAACCGTGCGCGAAACGGAGTTACGGATTGTCCGGAATCGCGAAACGAAGCAAAAATCAAAAATTGGACAAACTTGGCGTGGCGCGGTACGCCCCGGGCCACACGCCCAGCTGGGGCGGTGCGCCCGGCAGCTTTTGAGTCAGTGGAGGCTTTTAAATGGATCAGAACGCATGGGGATTGAACACTTCTTCATTTTCTCGATTCTTCTTGAACTTCAGACGACCAAAACTCATTTTTGAGCAGCAAATCTTCATTTTAAAGGCTTCCAAACATCCCAAACTTACCAAGGATCGTGTTTTCAAGTCCTGATCGTTGTTCTACACGCAGAAATCCGTCAGATTAGGTAACGGTTCGTTTTAACCTTCTAGCTTCATAATGATTGATTAGATCTTGATTTTCAACGTAATGATATAGTTAGGGTTGTTGATTATTGTCTAGATGATGGCTAGGATTGATTATGAATGAAGAACACGATGTTTTAACGGGTAAATCCTTGTTTTGATCCATTGTAATGCCCGGTTTACATGAAATCATACCCATGATTATAATGGTTTAAACCATTTGATTATGACAATGTAGGTGATTATTTTGGTTAATCTTTGAAATGCAAGGTTAAATCCAAGTGTTTCAAACTAATCACAATCATTAACATACTCATTGGAATGATTATCTAACGTTTATGATAACAGTCAGATTAGTATGTTAAACATGGTTATTAAACCTATTTTAATGCTACATTGTGATATTTCATGATATTTGGGTAATCAATAACAAGGATTGATCATTTCTAAGCCATTAATATGTCTAGAAACTGTTCTAGCATTATAATCAACAACATTAACTATTTGGTTAATCTGAGACTATTCTGATTAATCAAGTGTGTCATCAACCTTGTATTAGGAACCTAATTCAGTGTAGGTTCCTACATTATCATACACTGTATGATATAACTTTAAAATAATTAATCAAATACCTAACCTCAGTTTGATGACTTTCAAAGCCATGTCTTTGACATTGGACGTTCAGAAAGACCTAATCAGTAAGTTAAACTATAAATAACTAATTGAACATAAATAAATGCAGAATCACCTCTTTATTACCAGTTTGTATGACATTCTGCTACTTGTAAGTTATCAGGTGAGTTTCGTACAAGCCCTTTTCTTTTAATCTTTTAAAAACATCGGGGTAACACTGTGGAACTTTTATTAAACATTTGATATGTATCACTGTTATCTGTGTGATTTCATGTGATTTGTTGAGAACTTGTGGATTTCATGGGATTTTTCCTGGAGAACAGAACACTATCACAAAACTTAAAAGTCCTCATTTTTGAACTTTATCTAGTGAACCCATGAGGGGCCGAACGGGGAACAATGATAGTGCTATTCGCTGACAACCCATTTGATAGGAGTCTACAACTCCCCTTGCAGACTCCTAGCAAATGGATTGTCAGCCGATAGTACTATCATTGTTCCCCGTTCGGCCCCTCATGGGTTCACTAGATACAGTTCAAAAATGTTTGTTACCTGTTTTTAGAACATCTTAATGTTGTGATAGACATTAATATAATGAGGCATTAAGATGTTACCGACGGGTAGTATCTTATAGAACATAACGTCCAAAAGGAACTAGATATAGGTCCCATGGTTATCTTGAACTGAACTTTTTGAGAACTTGTATAACATATCATATTGTTGAACATGAACTTTACGAACTCACCAGCTTTCTGCTGACGTTTTAAACTTAAAACTTTTACAGGAAGACAATGACCATCGGGTGAGGATGCACTTCGCATGTTTGTAATTAAGTAAATTAGATAATGTAATAAACTTGGTTTGTAAACTGTACTGTTGTTTGTAATGACGATCCTTGTAATATATTTACTTTAAGTTAATCTGTGTGCTATGATATCGGATCAAGTAAGTCATACTTCATCTCTGAGCCATCACCACTATGCTTCCGCAACCTTCTCAGAGTGACGAATGACATCATCTCAGGTGACGAGAGGTGGGGGTGTGACACAAGTAGTATCTCATCCTATTAGCTATGCTTATATATAGGGCATACGTAGGGGAACAAGCCCCAGCCGACATCCCACCACATACCAAATAGAACTACACACCACTTGCAATACAACTATGGATACCCATTTTCCACTCGCATGTTCAACCCGTTTGATATTCACCCATCTGTTTATGTTCACCATCAAGTGTGTTATATGTAGAATAATATAGTACGATGGATTTCGTTATCAAACCGAAGTATTGATAAACCCTCAAATGTTTAAGGAAAATAGATTAATTAAATCTTATCCTTGTTATTATTCTCTCGCTTGTGGGGTTAACTGTTAGTCACTACTAATATTAGAAGTGTTAGTTAACCAATTGATATGTGTACTCTGCTTGTAATGCATAGAGCCTAAAAGGAATCCATTGTAATCCTCACGTAATCAGGTCACAATGCATCCGATTTACCTCTACCACGTTGATGTTCCCATAGACTTTAACGAAACTATTACCAGTAATGTGACATGAGAGAAAGTCTATTCCTCAGTCTACTAGTCAATAGAATCGAAGGATGAATTACAATTATCACTACAGATTATTATCACCATGTGTCGCTTACCAGACCCTGATTGTTGTCGCCCTGTCACCAGTCATATGTTACCGGCCAAATGTTCAATACAATCAACATACCAACCCTACAACCCGAAGGTTTGTCAAACATATGGTACCACTATGCTATCGTCGGTTTAGTCACGTCAAACTAACTAGTAAATGATTCTTGAGAGGGACTTACAATGTTAAACTTGAATACATGGCACATGATTGTTGTGTTCACCAATGTTGTTTGTTCTCAATGTTATGCGTTCTCATAGTTTTGAACAAAGTTATATAAGAACTAGTCTTATTATACAATGTTAGTATTTGTGTGAATGATGTTATTATCATGAGGTTACGTTATCATGATTATCATTCTCGTTAATCCATGGTTTCACCCTGTTGCCACTACAGTGTTGTAAGAACTAGTCTTACTACACTTAGTTAGCTCAGGTGGTGGATGATGTCATGAAGTCATGTGGACATGATTACCACTCCTGTTCTCATTGATGTTTGTTTCATGTTATCCCAGTGTCTTCACCGAGTTGTAAGCATAGTGTTATAAGAACTCGTCTTAATACACTTAGCTAACTCCGGTGGTGAATGATATTATGAAGATACGTTATCTTCATATCATTCTTGTTTGTTGTTGTTGTTGTCAGCATGTTAACCTGTGATTATCTTGTTGTTCATTCATGTAAGAATAATAAAATGTCATAAGATATAATCTTACAACTAACATTATTCTATTGTGTTGATGATTCATGAAGCTACATTATTATGTTACATCTTAATTGTTTCAGTCATGTTATGAGCATACAAGCATGCATACAATGACAATCGATAATAAAGTCATACAATATTATCTAAATCATAGTATAAATGATATGTTTCTCATCCCCGAGAGTTAAAATCAGTTAAGATTAGAAAAGGGGCGTATGAACTCACCTTGTTGTTGATGTGGTTGACTAAGTTCTAACAAGAAATGCACGCGCTCTTTGTTGTACTTGATGTAGTTTTCACGATCCTGTATTGATTTCATGTTGTTTGTAACTTATAAGTATAAGTTGTAGAGATTCGTGTGTGTGTATGTGTTAGCCCTAAGTTGGCTAACACTTATCGGTCTTGTTCATCATTCGGCCTCGGTTCTCTTGTTGTAGATTATACTAGCCCTTAACCAATTTGATTTCTTAACGTGTCATGTTGTTAAGGTTTTGTGTTTAGCTTGACATGAACCCATATCATGTAGTGAAATCTTGAAACCTACTATTGTGTATAAGTACACAACTTAGGTTTTAGCTTAAAGGTTATAAACCTTTAGTATTTTGAAATTGAATTTCGTATGATCCTTGTTCGATTTGTTTTATCCTTCTTGAAATCATTTGCCAGCATTTTCAAAGGACAAGGTTTTAGATTTTTGTGAAGTTCTTGGACCCACAATCTACCACCTTTGTAGTATTTTGGGAAATCCCATGCATGTGATCTATGAAATTTATTTATGTCTTTGTTTACATATTGGGTCAAGTGGGCCAAATCCCATAACATGGGCCGAGTGTATGTGTCATGGGCCGGATCAGTTATGTGGGTCGAATGACTGGGCCGAATGATTGGGCCGAACCAACCATTCTGTTGGCCGAATCACCTAGGCCGAATCACCTAAGCCGATCGAATAACATGAGTCGAATGATGGGGTCTAGCCGAATGAAACTGTGGTTCGTCCGAATAAGGGTGGCCGACTAAGGTGGTGTATTGGCCGTATGATTGTGGCTTAGTTCGGCCGAATGGAGTTCATACTTTGGCCGAATGAGGAGCTCGACAAATGGCTCTTGGCCGACCGAAGAAGGGCATGCGAATGACCTAAATCCGACCGTGAGTGTGCAGGGCGAAAGGAGCCATTCGACCCTGGGCTATTCGGCCCTGCTGGGTGGTTTTCCCTTCGGCCGCTCGAACCCAAACAAGTGCAAACCCCAAATTTCGAGCCAAGTCTACCCGAAACGGTGTCACTGGTTCCTAAGCCAATCCCAAGTGTTTTTGGTGAGGTTTTCCTAAGGTCTATACAAGTTACAACCGGTTTTTGGTTGAGGTTCAAACAAAAAGGGAAAAACCCTAATTTTCGTGATCTTTGCAGCTCCATACCTCAAGTTTTGATGGATAACTCCTCAGATCGGTTGTACTTCTAGGTAGAGGAGATCAAGAGCTTCGTGTAGGCTCAAAGATGGAGTGATTTGGTTGAGAAATGGCTATGTTATGAGGGTTTGAAGTTCAAACTTCTTAGAGAGAGAGAACCGGGATTTGAGTTCTAGAGAGCGAGAGGAGGTGTAATAAATGAGGAAGATGGTTCATTTAGTGTATTTATACCCTGAGGGTGTTCGGGTTCGTTTCGTTTGCTCGGTTTTTGTTTTCGTGGCGTTTCCCGAACGTAACGCGCGTAGTTTTCGAATTTAATAAAAGAATTTATTTTTTTTAGGTTTTAAGGTTGTGATTCCTAATAAATATTTTACATTTATTTTCCTTATTTTATTACCGTTTTGAAATCGTTAATTAATTTCGTTTCTTCGTATCGCGTCACCTTCGCGCGTATTTGTTCGAATCGTCACCCGAACGAACACGACGATGGTTTCACTTTCTGATTCTTGTTTTCTAATTTTCAGTCATCATTTCAGAACTATGAACTCACAGATATGTTTGTTTAATCGTCACCCACGCAAACACACTGTCAGTTCGTTATTCTGAAACAACACTGCACTTATGTTTCGAATTGTGTTTCTTTATTGACGGACTCAACTAAACTTCCTGTTTTCACATTGTTTTCATATTGAGTTGTTGGCCATCTGATTCCTGTCATCTATGGATATCAAATCGCAATCGCTGTGTTCTTGTCGTTTGTTTGTACTCTGTTATTTCTCTTGATTTGTTGTATAAACTGTACTTAAGTTTTCACTTAAATACATACAACTGTTGTTTATTGTGAGTTATTGCAGTTACAGTGTTTAAGTTTTCACTTAAACACGTACAACTGTTGTTCGTTTTCTGAGCTCTGTTGTTACACACTGTTTACACATTGTATTTACACACAGTAAATAGTAAAAGTACACGTACCGTAGGAACTTGCCGGAATATCAGGTACTGGATGTCACATTAGATAAGGGAGTTTGTCTAAGGAGATAAGAGCTACACTACTGTTAATAGGATTATGATGCTTTATGATACTATGTCACTATGATATAATGACGAATGCTTGATGCTATGTATGATGATTTATGCATGAGAATATGCTAAGTATGATGATTGCATGATTATGAGTTATGATGATAAAAAGCAGGATGATATGATATGATGATGACTCTATGATGACGTGCTATGATGATTGTTATAATATGGCATGGTATGATGATATTCTGGACTGCCAGGATAAAACCATCATGTTATGATGATAAGATGATAGCATGATTTGGTCATGATGCCATGATGTTATGATGAATGAATGATGTCCCATACTGACTATGGGATACGTATGAACGATGCTCCAATACTTGTACAGGGTAAGTACGAAAGTCAACCTGACAATAACAGGGTATGAAAGTCAACCTCACTATAACAAGGTATGAAATTTGTAGGACCAATAAGGAGCTCAGAAATAATCAGGTTCCAATGGATATCTACCCGACAGCCTCTGGAATAGTGCGGAATCCTATTCCAGGGTTTTCCAATCGAAACCAACAGCAACCGTGGTGATCCGAAGGTGAATGATGGATGTTTGATCGAGAATCGAACACCACGGGATGTGAATCGAACTTGGACATACTATGGCCGCTCTAATCTCCTAGGGTTTTGACTCTGGGTTCTCAGGGAAGAAGGAGGGCTCAAAAAGTAAGGTTTGAAAAGAATTGGACTTGTATATATAGTCTGTTGTCATTCGGCCGAATGAGAGGCCGAAGCAACTCATTCGGCGAATGACCCCATCGAATGGACAAGTCAATCGAATGAGTCATTCGGCGAATGACTCATTCGCTCACCTATGTCATTCGCTACTTCGTTCATTCGGCAAATGACTTCATACTTAGAGCCATTCTCCCTAATGGGTCTGTTTTTATACTTGAACATTTAAAATCCTAATCAAACACAAATATTTAATAATAAACATTAAGAATCAATATAGAAATACAACTTCCATTAATATCATAAACTTTATACATAATGGATAGTACAAAATCGAACAAGGGGCATTTAATGCATCTACAAACTCCCCCTTGGACCTAGTTCAATCCTTGGAAGCGTCTTTCTTGAAGAGCTTGTCCGAGATAGCTTTCCGGTCTGCTCCGGCAAGAATCTTGAGCACCATACAGATAGGAATGACTCTCATGAACTGCATGGTTTGCTCTATGTCAGCAACATCGAAAAACATCTGATGAAAGTACAAAGTCTTGGCATCATTGCGAGACAGATTTGTCAACCACATTGGCTCAAAAATACGTTCGGTCTCCCACTTCTTCTCTTGTCACATCACTATCACAGCTTCTCCAATACGCCCGTCATAATACCACCATCGGAAGCCCTCTATAAAGTCTTGACGCATCTTCCTTAACGGAATCTTCTTCATGACTTTATGAGGAAGCCACTTCAGGATAACCTTATGCTTCCGGGTATCTCCATCTATTTCTGGCAAGTAATATCTTTCAGGTTGCTGAGGCCTGAAATTCACCCATCTCTTTCTGTACTCATACTGGATTTGTCTGGAGAACCAAACTGACATCCCTGAGCCATCGCTGTATAACATCTTCAAGCGTGCAATCTGATTGACTTCAAATTCTGGCAGCGTCTTGAAGTCATGTGGATGTTTGAAGCAATCAATTCCCCTTTCTCTCTTTACTACGTAGCATCCTAAGTCATGAAAGTATGCCCATCTAAGAATCTGACCTCTAGCTTTGTACCCTTTGGTCCTGTAGACTTTTGTGTGCGTAGCTGGCATTTTCACATTGCTTTCCTTCTTTAGGATCTCCCAATACGCTTTCCATTCTTCTTTTCTTTGTTTGATGTCATCAGCTGCAGACTTACTACTCTCAACTTGTTCTTCTAAGTATCGGCTCAGCATTTCTTCATCAGCTGCAGACTTACTACTCTCAACTTGGCAGTTCGTATTCACCCGATGTATACTTGGGATATTCCTTTTCAGTTATGTCTTCCAGAATGACTTCATTAACATCATCAAAAGTTTCTGGAGACGGCTCATCAAAAACTGGAGCTGAGGTGTCCTCGATCACTACCTCGTCAGGATTCAACCTGAATAGCTCAGCGATCTGCTCCTTAGATAAACAATGAATGATCTCCCCCTCTTCTTTGTCGTAGCTAACTGAGTGCTGTATGATGCCCTGAGCATCCAAGATCATCATCAAGGTCTCATCTAAATGACGTCTCAAGGGCACAACTTTGACTTCCTCAGCAGCTGTGGGTTCTTCTGTTTGAGGAGGAGGAGGAGAAGGAGCTTTAGCACCCTTATCGTGTTTTGTATTTGTACGAATCTCAGGAGGAGGAGGGGCTTGGTCATCATCATCAGTACTTGATGATCTATTAGACCCACTCCCAGATCCATCCTGATCGTCACCATTCGAGTTATCATCTTTGTCCGACTCCTCATAATCAACTTTCTCCTCATCAGATTCCTCTTCCTCTTCTTCATATTTTCCTTCTTCTTCTTTCTCTGAATCTGAATCATCGGAGTGAGCAGCAGTGCCTTCGATCCTAGGAGTGTTGTCTTTAAGGCTGTCAATCTGTTCAGCAAGCCTAGCATTCTCTATCTCTAAAGTCAGGATACGGTCACTGAAATCAGTGACAGTCAATGCCAACTTATTATGCTCATCAATGTACTTCAAGAGCTGCTCCTATTGCTGAGCAGATCGAGCTCTCAGATCAGCTCTTTGATCTGCAACTTGAAGGAGAAATGCATCTTGATCAGTTATCCTCTGAGTGAGTTGAGCTATCACCAATTCCTGCTCTTTGTTCTTCTTTTCCTGCTCCAGATTCCTTTCAATCAATCTCAGGACAATACTGTTCAGTGTGCTCAACTGCTCGACAATTGAAACAGTAGGTATAATAACATTAGAACGTGTGATGGAAGGACCAGTAGATGCAGCAGTGAAAATAGGAGCATGAGTAACAGAGGTAGTCAGAGGGGCGATAGCAGAACGAGTCGGAACAGCCCTTGACTTAGTCAGTGAAGAAACTGTGACTGCTGCCACTGATGTAACAGTAGTTGGAGCAGCAGACGACAGTTCTGACCTCCTCTGGAAAAGGAACCTAGCCCTTTTCCTCCTGCCAGGTGGAGATGATGTGGCCTGAGTTGCAGCAACAGAAACAGCTGCAGTGGCTGGAGCAGAAGTACGCGGAGGAGGTGAGATATCAAACTCAGGAACAAACGAAGGATCTGTGATCTCATCAATCTCTGCCTCACTTTGTTTTTTTCTTTCTCTTCACTAATCTCCCACTTATCCATATGCTCTCAAACTCATCATCCGGAGTATCTTCCGAGCCTGAACTCTCAGCACCCTCATCACCAGCCTCACCACCTTCATCACCTGAGTCATCTGACTCATCCCTGTCTTCAGCAGATGTGGTGCCGGTCAAATCAAGTGGAGTAGTCAGTGTGGAGGTAGTAGTGGCCATGAAGTCCAACTCCAACAGTGAATCAATATCCACATCCTCATCATCTGCAACAGGTATACTAACTCCAGCACCAACAGTCACAACACCAGCTTCAACCAAGCTAACATCAGTAATGGTAGTCATGTCATCAATAGCAGCACTCACACTAACAGTGCTCACAGCTACAGTACTCACAGCAACTGAGCTCTCACCAGCACTAGCACCAGCACCACTACCACCTGCACCATCATCATCATCACCACCATCATCAGGAAAAATAATGTCCTCCACCTCTGAGTCTGAGTCATCGTGCCTCCATCTCCCACCCACTGGGGCTATGTAATCAGGGCTCAGAAGATGACCAAACAAGGAACGGACTGTAGGCTTCCTATCCTTGCCTCTGTAAGACATTACTCTATTGAGAGTAATGTCATTCATGTGCTCCAATCGTATAATGTTAGCATTGATGTTTGGCAAATCTGGTAACTGAGCATCGATCAACTGCTAGAGGAACCGAGGATACATAAGGAACCTCTTGTCTCCCTTCAGTGTCACATTCTCCTTCATGTGTGAAAAGATCATCTCTGAGAAATTGAATGGCATGTTCAGCACCGGAGCAACAAAGGCACACTGTATAGTCTCCCTCACATCATCGAAGCCAACTCTCCTAGACCCAAGGCAGTGAATAAGCACATGGGCTAGATACTTGAATTGCGGAGACATATACGCCTTGTTGAGGATTCCTGCTCCAAGATCACCTTCGTACTTGCACCTCATGAAGCAGCCATGAACTAAATAACGATCAAGCAGATATGGCTGATCAGGTGTATCCTGGAATCCACATACTCTCCTGATGTGCTCAGCTGATATGATAACGTCATGTCCAAGTACTTTGCCTCGAATGACAGGAGGCTCAACTTCACAATCAATATCAGCAGACACCCAGAAGTCCTGCTGGTGAGAATGATAGGGCACATGCATAGTCGAAATGGCAGCAAAAATCCTGGAACGCCTCAAAAATGTAATAATCTCAGTGAAATGTCGGGCATTTGGCATGTTGAGATCCAGATGGGCACAAATGTTGTTCTTGGTCACAGACTTGTATCCAGCCATACTGACAAACAGAGAAATATACATGTCAATAAAATTCAGTTGAATACAAGACTCAAATAAAAACAATAAATAATTAGGACAATTTGGCGGGATGAACTAGATTTGGCCGAATGAGCACATTGGTCGAATGTGTCATTCGCCGAATGAGTGAATATCCGAATGAGTTTCATTCGCCGAATCAACTTCATTCGCCGAATGAGCCATTCGCCGAATGGCGTCATTCGGCTGACAGTTCAAATTCAAACTCCATTTTATGAATCTTTAAATCAGCCCATAAAAATTGTATATCCACATTCAGAAACCACCGATTAACAACATTAAAGTTTGTATCATGTGATTTAGATGTCATTTTGACCATCTATTTAAAGGGCGATTTTAGAAACCCTAAAACCCTCAAATGGGTTCTGTTAACGATGATTTCACGGTCAGACTTCGACAATCTTTGATCCCCATGTACCTGAGATGATGAATAAGTGAAATATCAGAGTCTGGATCAATAACAATCACAAGAAAACGGTGATCCGAAGAGAAGTGCTAGTTCGGGCGAATAACACACACAGTGACAGGCGAATGAGAAATTTGGAGAATGAGGGTAGTTCTGCCGATTGAATGTTTAAATAGTGTCAGTCATTCGCCGAATGAGAATGGCGAATGAGCTGTTTCTCTACAAAGTCATTCGCCGAATGAGAAGGGCGAATGAGTTGTTTCGCTCCAAAATCATTCGCCAAATGATCTTCAAACTCAAACTTCATTCGCCGAATGAAACAGGCGATTGACTTCCTTCGGCTCTGGTTCATTCGGCCGAATGACTCATTCGCTTAATGACGTCATTAGGTCGAATGATTCATTCTCAATGTTCACTCATGCGAATGAGAGAATGCACTCACAAAAACACAACTTGATTTCAAAATTTCTACCTTATGATCAATTAAGTAGATGCCAGTTATGAAGAATAGACTGGTTGTTTAAGGATTCAGATATGACAGACATCTAAACCTACAAATGATCATCTAAAACAAATTTTGAAAATAGAAACTCTTTTTGTGTTTTTCTGAAATAAAAGACAACTGTACAATTAGCAACTAAGAACAAAGAAACACATATTTTTGTGAGAAGTCTTATTGAGAAACTAACACATATACCTGAACATATCATATCAGCATAATTGAATGTTTCACTTAAGACACATTTGTCTTATGATACAATTACAGATATATTTGTCCAATCTTAAACCTGACAATACATAACTTCTAGACAAGCTTTATGATTACTCATGTTTTCTGATTGAGTTACCCATTTCATTTTACCACTAAAGATCAAAATAAGTTTATAACTCATTTCTGCATATCTTAATACCAGTCATCATAAATTCTATAAAGTTCCAATTTATTATCTTATTGTATTTTTCTTGTTCTATCCAAAATGGACGGCTTCATCTAGGTCTATACAAAGCAATATGGCACATGTATGGAATCGAACTTATTTGTTTTGGTGTTTTTCAAGCTTAATACCAGCTTGTTTTTGTTTTTCTTCAAGCTTAATACCAGCTTGTTTTTGTTTTCCCTTATGATTCAATCATTCTCATCTGAATGGATGGCTTCAGCTAGGTTTCTACAAAGCAGTATGGCACGTATACAGAATTGAATTCATGAATCATTAGAAACCTTATTAGATCCTATGATGACAGGTATATGCCTGATTTGAGTCAAAAACTATTTATTACTTAGGTGATTTTATGAAACTGATCTCACAAATCAGACTTTCTAAGATATCATAAATTGTCTATACATTTTGTAAAGTCGGCCTATCAGTACATCAAATCACAATTCTCATGTGTTTTCAGCTTACGCATTCACCTCAGCTTCTAAGATATAATAGGCTAACACATCACTTTCTCAAAGATGACTTTCTCAGTTTTATGATTTTTAATTGTTTTTGTATTGTTCAAAATTTTTAAATGTATTTGGTTTTTCAAGTAACTGACTATTTCTCCCCCTAAAAACCTAAAACAGAAAATCTTTTTGAGTTTTTGATATATATGAAATAAAAGATATACTTAATGATGTCGACGGAGCTTAGCTAATAAACTAACTAAAAACCGACTCTAAAACTAGACAAAAAGTAATAAATCTAGACTCTCTAAAACCTAAGCTACCGACAGGCAAGTATACCTATCGTATGTAGCAAGACAAAAGTAAGTCCGGATATCGAACCCACAGACTTCTACAGACCGTACTAACTAGATTCTATGACTTATCTATACAAAATTTGTGCTTAAATAAAATAATAATAAGGAGGGGGATTTTCTAACAAAACTAAGAATAACTTAAATAAACTAAAACAGACGAGCAAACAAAGACTAAACCAGAGAAGAAAAGAAACACTACCTAGGCTTGAATCATATACATGCTTGACAAGGTTCTCTCAGGATGGAACTAATGTGATACCGGGATCTTATAATACTAAACTCAAAGGAAACCTAGAGCACCCTCGACCCTTCTCAAGGATAGTCAACTAAGGATCCTAAAAGCCGTTGAACCACCGGATACATGGATTTCCTTCACAGGTCATCCAACTATTTATGAAATATCCACTAGATTATCTACCTCACAGTACAATAATCTCAAAACACCTAAGAAATAACTGTAAAATACTCTACCTCACGGCGCGAAAGTCACAGTTCACTTAAATGTTAGGGATAACTTGGGTTTTCCTATTGGACTCGATAAACAAGGTTTGATAGACTAATCAGACTGATCTTCTCACGAAGCCTCTAACCTAACAAGCTAACAGCCAAGACTTATCGACAACTTCTCACCTCACGGCTATTAAAGTTGGTTGCACATCTTAATCGTCAAAATCATAATAGAACACTCGTATGAATCACTCGGCCAAAGCAACTCATCCACTAATCAAAAACACACAGTAATTGATTCTAGCATGCACCTATTATGTGACAGACAATCACCAAGATACATGAGGAACATAATATCAATCATTCAACAATCACAAATACACATACACATCCAATATTCAAAACCAAGTCTTTAAATCATAAATCCATCACATCAATATGTTCCAACACCGAAATAAACCAAAATCAAACATGCATAATCATCTAACCTAGATAGTTCTAAGAGTTTAGCCACTAAACATCATATGAAAACAAACCATAATCTGTTTAATGTAAGAAAACATAAGATTCAAAGAGAAATCAATAGAAACAAAGTAAACCGAGGGAAGAACACCCGAAATCTTCGATCCAATGCTTTGATTCTTCAATCCAAAGATTCCCAAACCTTGAGATCGCCTCCAATCGCCCCTAGATACCTCTCTGAACGTCCAACAACGAATACCCTAGCCTCCAACCGTTTCAGAAAACATAAACTCGAAATTCTGAACTTTTAACCCTGTCGCGTAACGCGACATGTATATCCAAGCCCGTCGCGTAGCGCGATGGGTTCCGCTACCCGACAAAATAGTCGGGTCAACCGTCATCAATAAGTGAGGGGTATTTTCGTCATTTCCACCTGTCGCGTAGCGCGACAGGGTTTCCTGTGGTCCTCGCGTAGCGCGAGGGGTTGAAAATCCAGAATTCTTCTTTCTTTGTCCTCGGGTTCGTTCTCGTTCAACCGGAAGCTCGTTTTCTTGATCTTTTGCACCAAAATGACATGTTTATTACCTGTAAGCATGAAATTACAGAATTGTGAAGAACCAGCTTGAATCGACTCTAAAATCTAATAAACTGTACAGAAACAAAATAAAAACAAATAGAAAAATAGATGTGTTTTGCAACACATCACATCCCCACACTTATCTCTTTTTTGTCCCTGAAAAAGACTTATGCAAAAATCTGGGATCACAGCTAGATAAAACGGTTTCTACACAACTAAAGTAGTTAATTCAAAATTCAATGCTTTGGATGAGATTGCAAGTATTGTTATCCTCTTAAACCCGTACTGATTATTTAAATCCCTTAAACATGGTTCCATTATGTTCAAGTTCTACATTTCATTTCATTAGACCCACACTTAGGAAATATAAAATCAAATCAATCCTGGATTCTAGCTTTCAAGTCATCCTTACATATAACCAAACAAGAAATTTCTCAAATCAGATTTTTTTGCAATGGAATCAGATGAAAGCGTGAGCATTTTTCTTTTTCACATTGAACTTAACTCAGTGGTGTTTCAACCAGGCTGCAACCCGGCGTGTGACACATAAGTTTTCATCCAAATTCTTTCTTTTATTTTTTTTTTAGCTCAGCTTATTTGGTGAAATGGAGGCGCCATAAGACTCGGATTTATTTTCATAAAAAGAGTACTTATGTGCCAAACAAAAATCAGATTTTCAAAAACTCTCATTTGTTATTATGCAAAGACTTCTTTCTGACTAGAAAACAGTTTCATTACTTCCAGATCCCCAAGATGTTTCCCACGAAAATCATGCATTTAATTAAGATTATACCAATCTTAAGGGAAAAATACAATCAGTTGAGCCTACCTACACATCCCATAATCAAAGCATAAAACCCAAACCAACAAGTTAACTATAAAAGAAATCATAAGGCCTAACTTTCCTATCATTTCCCATCACGCTTTTGCAACCAACTTAAACAAGGACAAGAAAGATCTAAGCTAAAACAAATAAAAATAGAAATAATTTTTTTTAAAAAAAAAAATTTTGACTCAAAACTTAAGTAAACTACAATTCAAAAACTAACTCAAAACAAAACTAAACTAAGTTTCCCATCCCCACACTTAAACTTTACATTGTCCCCAACGTAGAGAATAAGGAAAACCAAAAAGAAAAACTAAAAATTAAAAAAACTAAAAACTGAAAATGACTTAGCTGGTTGAAGAAAAATTGTCGAGTGCCAATCTTTTCACGTAGCTCCACAATCTACAATTCTTGCTCTGCAGGTTGTAAACAATAACATAAGATCTACACAAAACAAAGATCAAACAAGCATCAACCCGTCCAAAACATAATAAAAAATATATCAATGATTAAGTCCAACCACCAACCAACCTGGTTCCCCGAAACCAACAAATCAAAATTTACAAAATTGCAAAATTTCTAATCAACATAACCATGAACGACAAGAAACACAAACCTCCCCACACTTAGTCTCCATGCTGTCGTGCTGTGTATGAGAATGGAGAGCCAATGGAGTAGAAGAGAAGAAATGGGGCTAAAAATCTGATCTCTTAGGCTTGAAAAGCTTTAAACACTTCTGGAGGGGCGTCGCGTATCGCGACACCATGTGAAGGAACCCTCGCGATACGCGAAGGCATGTTGACCCGCGAAGTTGACTATATTGTCGCGTAGCGCGACAAAGTACCCTGTGTGTGTCGCGTGACGCGACGTGGCGATTTTCACAGAAAGTTTTCCAGGTTTCCATGCCTTAGCCAAATTTTCAACCTCAAACTCACTAAACTATCCATAACTGTTCTAAAGCAAGAATTACATACCTGGTGGCTCCAATTCATCATTATGGCATCAAATTGATTAAAAACCTGCAAAACAAATTAAAACACACAAAAACGAAAACGAAAACGAAAAACGAAAAACAATCACGAAAAATGAAAAAACACCAAAGACACTCAAATTAACCTACAAACTCTACACTTGGGAGTTTAACCCAAGAACCCACAATACTCATCTCAACTGGGAGAATCAAGGGAAACCTCCTCCCTTGCAATTAACTCATGACCACGATCACCAACATCCCATGGTCCTTCTCCCATAACTTCATTCACACCTAACTCATCACTCACCAAATTCACACCATCCACTGGATGGACTAACTCACCACCTGCGCTCATAGATTTTGCTATCTTCAAACAAACACTCTTATCACCCACTCTAAAAGTGAGTTTACCCTCATACACATCTATAATCGCCTTAGCAGTGCGCAAGAATGGGCGCCCAAGAATGATGGGAACCGCCGTGTCCGCCTCCATGTCCATCACAACAAAATCCACGGGGAACATAAACTTATCAACCTTAACTAGCACATTCTTCAGAATTCCCCGCGGACACTTCACCGACCGATCCGCCAACGACAAGGTCATGCGTGTGGGGGTCAAGTCACCAAGGGCTAGCTTCTCATATAGAGAGTAGGGCATCAAATTGATGCTAGCCCCTGAATCTGCCAAGGCATGCCTCCTCACATCATCTCCAAATAAGCACGGGATAGTAAACATTCCCGGATTTGCAAGCTTTTCGGGAAGCTTGTTTAAGATCACCGCAGAACAACCCGCACTCAATGGTACGTTGGCGACCTCTCCTAAACGGTCCTTACCCTTCAGTAACTCTTTCAGAAACTTGACATACTTGGGTATACGCTGAAGGACATCAATGAGTGGGAGATTGATCTTCAATTGTCTGAAAATATCAAGGAAGTGTCCGTATTCCTTCGCGTGCTTTTGATTAGTTAAGCGCGCGGGGTAGGGAACACGGGTAAGATCAATCTCCGGTGTGGGTTTACACATGACCGGCTTCTTCCCAACTACCGGTTTCTCAGCTAGAGACTCATTGGTTGGTGCGGTACTTGCTGGGACTAGCCTCGTTTGCACCCTCCCAGGAGTCTCCATTTCAATTTCTTCATCCACCGGTTCCTCCTCAACTTCATCAACCGGTGGAATCCCTCTCTCATTCTTCTCAACTTCCACCAAAACAGGGGGCATGAACACCTCTCCTCTACCACCTCCAGAACGAGTAGTGACCGCCTTAACATGAGCATTTGGGTTGGTTTGGGGCTGACCCGGGAACTGGCCTTGAGGCCGTTCATCCAACCGTTTGGCGATGTCACCAACTGTTCGCTGTAAATCCAAGAACGCAGATTGTTGGTTCTTGAGAAGAACATCATGCTCATGTAGGATCTTCTGTGTAGTGGCATCCTTAGCCACTAACTGAGTCAACAATTCCTCTATCCTACCCAAACCACCACCAGCACCTGAAGTGCTACCAGAACTACCACTAGGCTGCCCCTGCCCCTGGTTTTGAGAGTGACTATGATGGAAACCAGGGGGATTTCCTGAAGATCTATAGGTTTGGTTCTGAGAATTTCCCCAACCGGGGTTATAAGATTGCCCAAACCTACCCTGTCCTCCTACATAATTAGCCTGCTCCTGGCTCACCAAACACTCAGAAGTGGCATGACCACCTCTGCACATCTCACACCTGTCTACTCTCATCTTTAACTCCTTGACATCCCTAGCTAAAGACTCAAGAGCAGCAGCAACACTAGTGTCCACAATAACGTGGTGAACTCCTCTTGTGGAAGAGGAGGAACTAGTAATAGGAGTTGAATTCCTATTTGAAGATCGCTGCTCATACTCGGCCTGAGCGAAGCTCTCAAAAAGATCATTGCATTCTGCCACATCCCTCTTACCCATGAGGTGGCCTCCTGCAGACGTGTCAAATCGGGCACAAGTCTCATATGTAAGCCCTTGTAGAATTTCTCTACAAGGGCCCATTCAGACAAACCATGCTGGGAGCATCGACTCAGAAGGTTTTGGAACCTCTCCCAAGCAAGATAGTAGGGCTCATCAGGGGCCATTCGAAATGAATGGATCTCATCTCTCAGGCGGGCGGCCTTAGCAGGTGGGAAGTACTTTTTAAGAAAAGCATCCCTAAGGCTAACCCAAGTAGTGAAAGTGCCTGGAGGATGAGAGTCAAGCCAAGTAGCTGCTCGCCCCGATAAAGAAAAAGGAAAAAGCTGCATGAAAATCGCATCATTAGTAGCACCTTGAAGATTGAAGGTACCACAGATACGAGTGAGCCTAGCAAGGTGTGCGGGAGCATCTTCATCATCACGACCATTAAACTGAGAATTGTTGATCGCAGTCATGATATATGAAGGAATCTGCCATGAATTTTCATTCGGGATCGGTGGCAGTAAAATGGGGTTATTAAGCCCCGTGAATCCCGCAGTGGCCTGCTGGTGAACGGTCCGACGTGCTGCCATTTGTGGATCAAAAGGCACGCGTGGACTAGAGTGAATAGAAGAAGTAGAAGAAGAAGACGGTGTGTGCTCAGATAAATCTGCAGAAATAGGAGTGGAAACACTTACCTCGCTCGTAGAACCTTCAGAAAAGTCCCGCGAATCGCTCCTTGATGGCAAACAAAGCTCAGGTGGCGGTCCTTGTGAACGTAGGTGTGGCATACACTACCAAGCCTGCAAATAAAACAAAAAGAAATTAAAAACAAATAAAACAAAATAAAATAATAAAACTAAAAATAAAAACAACTATGCACAGATAAGACACAAGAACTAGTAAGCGCAATCGACTAAGAAGTCCCCGGCAACGGCGCCAAAAACTTGATGTCGACGGAGCTTAGCTAATAAACTAACTAAAAACCGACTCTAAAACTAGAAAAAAAGTAATAAATCTAGACTCTCTAAAACCTAAGCTACCGACAGGCAAGTATACCTATCGTATGTAGCAAGACAAAAGTAAGTCCGGATATCGAACCCACAGACTTCTACAGACCGTACTAACTAGACTCTATGACTTATCTATACAAAATTTGTGCTTAAATAAAATAATAATAAGGAGGGGGATTTTCTAACAAAACTAAGAATAACTTAAATAAACTAAAACAGACGAGCAAACAAAGACTAAACCAGAGAAGAAAAGAAACACTACTTAGGCTTGAATCATATACATGCTTGACAAGGTTCTCTCAGGATGGAACTAATGTGATACCGGGATCTTATAATACTAAACTCAAAGGAAACCTAGAGCACCCTCGACCCTTCTCAAGGATAGTCAACTAAGGATCCTAAAAGCCGTTGAACCACCGGATACATGGATTTCCTTCACAGGTCATCCAACTATTTATGAAATATCCACTAGATTATCTACCTCACAGTACAATAATCTCAAAACACCTAAGAAATAACTGTAAAATACTCTACCTCACGACGCGAAAGTCACAGTTCACTTAAATGTTAGGGATAACTTGGGTTTTCCTATTGGACTCGATAAACAAGGTTTGATAGACTAATCAGACTGATCTTCTCACGAAGCCTCTAACCTAACAAGCTAACAGCCAAGACTTATCGACAACTTCTCACCTCACGGCTATTAAAGTTGGTTGCACATCTTAATCGTCTAAATCATAATAGAACACTCGTATGAATCACTCGGCCAAAGCAACTCATCCACTAATCAAAAACACACAGTAATTGATTCTAGCATGCACCTATTATGTGACAGACAATCACCAAGATACATGAGGAACATAATATCAATCATTCAACAATCACAAATACACATACACATCCAATATTCAAAACCAAGTCTTTAAATCATAAATCCATCACATCAATATGTTCCAACACCGAAATAAACCAAAATCAAACATGCATAATCATCTAACCTAGATAGTTCTAAGAGTTTAGCCACTAAACATCATATGAAAACAAACCATAATCTGTTTAATGTAAGAAAACATAAGATTCAAAGAAAAATCAATAGAAACAAAGTAAACCGAGGGAAGAACACCCGAAATCTTCGATCCAATGCTTTGATTCTTCAATCCAATGATTCCCAAACCTTGAGATCGCCTCCAATCGCCCCTAGATACCTCTCTGAACGTCCAACAACGAATACCCTAGCCTCCAACCGTTTCAGAAAACATAAACTCGAAATTCTGAACTTTTAACCCTGTCGCGTAACGCGACATGTATATCCAAGCCCGTCGCGTAGCGCGATGGGTTCCGCTACCCGACAAAATAGTCGGGTCAACCGGCATCAATAAGTGAGGGGTATTTTCGTCATTTCCACCTGTCGCGTAGCGCGACAGGGTTTCCTGTGGTCCTCACGTAGCGCGAGGGGTTGAAAATCCAGAATTCTTCTTTCTTTGTCCTCGGGTTCGTTCTCGTTCAACCGGAAGCTCGTTTTCTTGATCTTTTGCACCAAAATGACATGTTTATTACCTGTAAGCATGAAATTACAGAATTGTGAAGAACCAGCTTGAATCGACTCTAAAATCTAATAAACTGTACAGAAACAAAATAAAAACAAATAGAAAAATAGATGTGTTTTGCAACACATCACTTAACAACGAAAAAGAAAACAAAATAAAACTAACTAAGAAAATCGACGATCATTTGTTAGTGTCAGATGATGGAAGGACTTCATCCTTTTGAAAAACACCATTAGCCGATAACAGATATAAAAATATGGGTTTATCAAAAGCTTTAGTGAAGAGATCGGCTTTTTGGTGGTCGGTGTGAATTTTAACAACATCAATTAATTTCTTTTCAAAGCAATCACGTGTGAAGTGATATTTTATGTCGATGTGTTTTGTTTTTGAGTGCTGGACTGGATTCTTAGTGACAGCTATGGCGGCAGTATTATCAACATATATAGGGGTGTTAGAAAAATGTAACCCATAGTCCCTGAGTTGCTGTTGTATCCTGATGATTTGAGAACAGCAACTAGCAGCAGCAATGTATTTAGCTTCACATGTGGAAGTAGACACCGACGTCTGCTTCTTGCACTGCCAGGTAACTACTCGGGTTCCAAAGAACTGACATCCTGCAGATGTTGACTTGAAATCTCTCTTGCATCCACCATAATCTGAATCACTATATGCAGTAAGCTCAAAATTATCATCATTATGGTACCATAAGCCAAGATCAGGAGTACCCTTCAGATAACGCATAATCCTCTTCACAGCAATGAGATGGGATACTCTTGGTTTTGATTGATAACTAGCACACAAGCATGTGGCGAACATGATGTCTGGCCGAGAAGTAGTGAGATACATCAGAGATCCAATCATTCCTCGGTACAGAGTGGCATCAATTAACTCCCCCTTTTCATCTGGTGTAATCCCGTGATTGACAGCCAGCGGGGTACCAGCAGGTTTCGCATCCAGCATACTGAACCGGCTCAGTATGTCGCCAACATATTTTGTCAGATGAATGAAAATCCCTGCCTCAGACTGATCCACCTGTAATCCTAGAAAAAATTTCATCTCTCCTATTGAGCTCATCTCAAACTTCTCCTTCATAACCATCTCAAACTCTTTGCACAGATTATCATTGGTAGAACCGAAAATGATATCGTCCACATAAACTTGTACCAAGAGTATATCACCATCCTTTTCTCGTATAAACAGTGTGCAGTCAATGACACCTCTTCTAAACCCGTTGTTCAGAAGGTGAGTAGATAGTGTCTCATACCATGCTCGCGGTGCTTGATGCATTCCATATAAGGCCTTGTCTAACTTGTAGACTTGGTCACGATGCAATGGATCCTCAAACCCGGGAGGTTGACTGACATACACTGTTTCACTTATCACACCGTGAAGGAATGCACTCTTGACATCCATTTGATAGACTTTAAACTTCTTGAAGGATGCATATGCCAAGAAAATACGAATTGCTTCAAATCGAGAAACCGGTGCAAACACTTCATTATAGTCCAATTCTTCAATCTGTCTGAATCCTTGAACCACCAGACGTGCCTCGTTTCTTACCATAATCCCGTGATCATCTTTCTTGCAACGAAGAACCCATCTGGTGCCTATAACTTTTGCACCTTTTGGTCTATCAACAAGTTGCCAGACACCTAATTTCTTGAATTGCAAGAGTACTTCTTGCATGGCATCAACCCATGATTCTTCCTTTAAAGCTTCAGTGACGGTTCGCGGTTCAACATGAGAGATGAAGCAAGAATGGGCACAAAAGCTTACATCCGCAAAATCAAGAATGTCAGCAAGTCCCCCTGAAGAGAGTTGGTTTCTTGTCTTAACTCCATCCAACGGAATTCCAATGATGTTTTCTTGAGAATGAATACGATTAATTCTTCCGAAAGGAAGAGGAGGAACTTCAACCTGTGGATCTAGATTGTTCAGATTCAAATCCTCAAGACCTAGCACTAAATTGTCAACATTTTGTTCAGGAGCAGCTGGTGGAACTTGGTTGACAGCTGAGTCGAAGCTGTCATCATTTATCTGTGTTGTGGGAATTGAAGTTGATGAAGGTTGCACTGGTTCATCAGGTGCATTTTGTGCATCATACATCATTTGAACAACAACATCTTCATCTGAGTACATGGGAATCATATTGAATGAGTCAAAAAGGCCTGAGTAGTCAAACATCCATTCAGGACCTTTCCCAGGTGGGGGCACAATATATCTTTGAACATCAACATAGTACCACTCCTCTACATTCTGAGTTGATCTGCTATAAATCCTTTTATTAGGAGTGATGTATCCAAGAAAGTACCCTTCTTCCACCTTCTCATTAAACTTGCCCTGCTCATGTTACATAAGCATCGTGCATGGTGCACCAAACGGTTCAAGATACTTAAGATTTGGTTTTTTGTTGTGGAGCAGTTCAAAGAAAGTTTTCCCATGTCTCTTCACTATCAATACCCGGTTCAGTGTGTAGCAAGCGTTTTCTACAGCTTCATTCCAGAACTGAACTGGAAAAGAAGAATCGGCAAGCATAGTCTTGCAGCCTCAATCAAAGTTCTGTTCTTCCTCTCAGCAACACCATTCATTTGAGGGACATATGGAGCACTAAATTGTTGCACAATGCCTCGTGTATTACAAAAGTTCTCCATATTTTGATTCTTGAACTCTGTCCCATTATCTGTTTTGAGCATATGGATCTTGAGCTTGTAAAGAGATTCAAGTTTAGTAACCAATATTTGAATGCACTCAAACGTTTCAGATTTCTCCTTCAAAAAGAAAACCCAAGAATATCTGGAATACTCATCAGTAATAACTAAACAGTACTAATCTCCAGCTATACTCTTTCGGTTTACTGGACCAAATAAATCCATGTGGAGAAGCTCAAGAGGAACAGTGATTGAATGATACTTCTTTGGCTTGTGAGACTGCTTGACTTGTTTTCCCTTTTTGCAGGATACACAGACATCCGACAGCTTGAAATTCTTCAGACTGACCCCTTCAACCAAATTGTTGTGTACCAGGTGATTCATCTTGCGTAGACTCAAATGGCCCATCCTCTTATGCCAAAGGATTGAATCTTTCTCAGTTGCCTTTGTCATAAAACATGAAGCTGTAGAGGATGTTGTTAAAGCTGTGGCCATATTGAGAACATACAAGTCTTGCTTTCGAGGAGCTGACATCAAAATCCACTCTTCAGGAATAATCACGCCTTGCTTGAGAATGTAGCATTTGGAGTCATCAAACAAAACTTTATACTGCTTGTCACAGATCTGTGACACTGAAAGCAGATTATTCTCCAACTGCTTGACATATCTGACTTTGTCGAAAGAAACTTGGCCATTTGACAGAATGTCCTCTCCAGTTATGAACCCGCCTTTGTCACCTGCAAAAGCTACGTATCCACCTCGAACTGAATTCACATTGGTGATCAGCGAGATATCACCAATCATGTGCCTAGAAGCCCCACTATCAACGATCCAAGAGCTGTTAGAAGCAGCTGTTGGGGCAACCTGCACAAAATTTAACAATTAGTTCATTTTGGGAACCCAGGCCTTTACAGTCTTGGGTTGACCCAAAGAGTCACGGATCCAAACATTGATCCATTTACCATCAGGAATAACCTTGTTTGGAATGGGTGAAACAAAAGTACAAAAATGTAAAGAGATAGTATATAATTACTCACGTGGATTTGATTAGCTAGTCCAAAAGTGCTCGATCAAATGTATGAGTCAAAGATTAACTGTCACCCTAAAGTTTATCGTCATAACTTTGTAAGTTGAATATTTTTAAAGTTTGAATATAATGTCTTATGTCTATAGCTTCATGGATTCCCTGGCCGAACATGTTAAGAGTCAATTTTTGGTTTCTTTAAGTTCAAGTGGCAATCTAGAAATATTTATTTTGTTAATTTAAATAAATGTTCCTATTAATGTTGTCAAATAAATAATTATAAATAGAATATTAATACTATTTTTTCTATTATTTATAAAAGTCTTTGTTGTACCAACACAAAATAATAATAATAATAATAATAATAATAATAATAATAATAATAATAATAATAATAATAATAATAATAATGTTTAAATGCGTCAATTAAAATACATTATAAGATTTTGAATAAATTTTATAGAATAATTACATATGCATTTAGGAATTATATCATACCTAATTTTATTTTAATTTTGAATCCAAAATCGAGGTTTTATTTAGGTACAATAATTTATTTAAATAACAATCCCTCTTTTTTTTGTTGATAAATAATATTTCAGAATAAATTAAAATATCTTTTTTCTAAATTTTATACACATAAAAATGCTTATAATGCTTAAATATCATCTGTTTGTAAAAAAAATAATAATAATGTTTACAAAAATTAACTTTTTAAAAAAAAAATTATAAGATTCTAACATATATGTTGTTATCATTTTCATAATTCGTATAGGTAATATTTTGAAATATATATTTGTTTATAAATGATTTTAGAACAAATATTATCATTCGTTTAATCAGAATAAATAATTGTTTTCCTCATAATACTAAAAAAAATTTCAGAATAATAAAAATTTTATTTCTAATAATGTTAAAAAAAATTATAAAATTTTTATGTATTTTAAAAGTGAGAAAAACAAGAAAAAGGGCCAAAACTGGCCCCAAACCCCCCAAATTCAACATGTTACCCAATTAACCCTAGTTTCCATTTTGATCAAACTTAGACCGGATAATCATCCGATAGATCAATAATTATAGGGTTTTTACTCTAGGCACAAAAACGAGCAGATTAATACCGAATATTACCTGGAATCATTCTTGTTACAGGAGATCGATTGAAGGTTCGTTCGGGTGGATGTAGGGTGTTTGATTCGAACTTTGAGGGTGCTATCGATAAGGATTCTTGTACGATTAGAGGCAGAGGAATTTCGCCAATATGTGGGTTTGTTTAATTTGATTTTTATCAACGTTTGAACCGATTTCTAGTTTCCTCTCTGATAAAACATTTTGGTTATAACAAGCGTGATTATCGGCTATTAACAATGAAATTGATTGAATAATTTTGTATGTGTTAAGTTCAATAACGCGTTAAGATTATTGATTTGAATTTAGGAAAGCTAGATTTTTGTTTTTGGAAGTTGACCGTGAATGGAGGGCTCGAAAGGGTCTGTAGGTTTGAGAAAGAAGAAGATGTGTGGTATTTACATAAACACCCCCTGACTTTCTGTTTCTATTCAGTTTTATTTGAAGCCATCTTTCCCTCACACACATGTTTCAAACTGTACAACTTTGATCCATCCGAATTCAAGTTATTATTTAATGCTTAACCTTAATAAAAGCTTTTAAATGTAAAGTTTTATTTTGTTAAGTATTTATAATCTAGTTTATATATATATATATATATATATATATATATATATATATATATATATATATATATATATATATATACACATATTAATAAGTACTTTACCTAATAAAAGAATAATAAAAAATTTATAACTAAAAAAAAAATAATTGATGATCTTCTTGATTTGTAAGAATTGATATAATTGAACTAATTAACATGAAAACTTCAGTTCATATCATGTCAAAATATAATTTTTGTAAATGAAGAATACAAGGTATAATTTATGTAATTATTAAGGTTAAATGAACCAATTTGAAAATATCATAACATAAATGGCCAAAAATGTAACTTTCCTAACAATTTTTTTACTTTGGTTTTTAGGAAATTAATAATCATCATTTGTATAAATATCACATTTTTTAAAACTCTGATTTAAAGTTTATTTTATTTTTCAAAAAAATAATTGTTTTCTAAACATAACATAACATATTTTTTAAAAAAAAAAAACATTTTGATTTTGATTTTTTTATATTTAATAAACTTTTTTTAAATGTGCTTTCTACTAAAAAGATTTGATTTTAATTTTTTTGAAACTATTTTGCATATGAAAAATGTAATTAATATTATTTTTTAATACTATTATTATAATTATTATTATTAAATATGAGAGAGTATATTTATTTAGTATGAGAGATAATTGAGTAGATAGATTAAAGAGTGACATGTGGCAATGCTTGTGTAAAACTTTGACAAGTGGCAAACAAACATGTTTGTTTATTATAATAGAAAGATATATATATATATATATATATATATATATATATATATATATATATATATATATACATGTCACTCGGTATTTTTTAGCAAAACTTCATAGGTTTTATCATTTCCTTAAAATATGAACGTATTACATTAATCTTATTTTTAAGCAATATAAATTTAATTCATTTGGTAGAACTTTTTAGATTTCATAATTGTATATATTATTATTTTTATAATGTAATTCACAAATTACATTAATATCTTTAAATGTTTAACATTTTATTAAGCATGTATACATATGTATATACATATACATATAATAATCTATAAAGATTTTATTTTATCAAAATTTACTTAGTTGATAACATTTCGTATTTAATATATATATATATATATATATATATTATAAATCGTTAAATAAATTCCGTTTATTTTTATTTATTTGAAATCTGGCATTAGTATTGGTTTCAAAATTTACACAAAATTCTTAAAGGTTACTGTCACACCCCGAGCCGGCGGGACGGATCGTGTTTCCCACCGGGCGGAAGGTTCCCAGGGCGCGATATCGAGGATGATAAACGTGATGATCAGATTGTTTACATAGCATTAACATTGAGAATAACTAAAGCACAATAAAGCATTAAACTAGGATTACAAAGTTAAATTACAATATCACTGTTTGGTAATTTAACTAAGTAAACCTATCAAAAGAATCAAATGTTTCTATCTTGTATCTGTACAAAATATAAAAAGTGACTGGCGTCAATAACCAAATATGTGCTTTTCAAAAGTCTACTAGGTCCTCTATTTGGGCATCCTAGCATGAAATCCTGAGCCTTAGCTTAAACCTGTGCATCACCTGAGAAAGCATGTAAGAAAACAAAGTCAACACAATGGTTGGTGAGTTCATATAGTTTAAAAGTTGAAAATAGCTTTAGCAAACCTCTTTTGGTAACAACCTTAATCTCATTAACATCACATGTAATATCCAATTTGGTATGCTTATATATAGGACATACGAAAGGGTCCAGCCTACAACCCGCCTAGACGCCATCCCACCACATACTAAACCACATATGACATTGTTGTTAATGATAATTAAGCATTTTACCTACCATTCAATCCATTCTTCATCATAGCTTTAGTGTATTGTTTAAAAGTTTACAAGTCTGTAGCATTTATGTAGATTAGCTTTAGAGTAAGTTGTACAAGCACCATTGTTTCACAAATCATAGTGTAGCTCTCACCAATCTCATGCGTGGGTATAAGCTTTGCTCTAGAAATGTTTAGCATTTACGTAGCCCACGTCTAGATACAAGCTTTGCTCTAGCAATGTTTAGCCATTACGTATCTCATGAAATGGGTTTGAGCTTAGCATCCAAATAGTCTAGCGTTTACGTATCTCATATATGCAGATACAAGCCTTGCTCTAGCAATGTTTGGAAATTACGTATCTCATATATAGACACAAGCTGTGCACACACATAGTTTAGCATTTACATATCTCATATATGCAGGCACAAGCCTTGCTCTAGCAATGTTTGGCATTTATGTATCTCATATATAGATAAAAGCTTAGCATTCTTATAGTTTAGCTTTCACGTATCTCAGTGCATGGGTACAAGCTTTGCTCTAGCAATGTTTAGCAATTACGTAGCCCATGAATAGATACAAGCTTAGCTTTTAGCATACAATCATAGCTTTGAGCATTTAGTTTCAAGTATTAGCATATAGTTTGAGCATATAGTCTGTAACATTAGCATTGTGCATATAGTTTAAGCATAGCGTTCATAGCATAAGCATCGAGCATATAGTCTGAGCATTGACTTTATAGCATGAGCATTGAGCATATCATCTAAGCATAGAGTTTATGGCATAAGCATCGAGCATATAGTTTAAGCATAGAGTTTATAGCATAAGCATCGAGCATATAGTTTAAGCATAGATTTTATAGCATAAGCATCGAGCATATAGTTTAAGCATAGAGTTTATAGCATAAGCATCAAGCATATAGTTTAAGTCTTAGTCTCTAGCTTCCAGTATAAGAGTTACAAGCTTAAGCATTAGTGTTCGCATCATGAATAAGTTTAAAGCATTTAATAAACATTTCAATAATTGTTTAAAAATGTATAACATGCTTCTCAGTCCCGAGGTAAAAACAAATATGTTTGAAAAGGGACAAATGAACTCACCTTGTGTTTGAAGTGGTTGACTAAGTACAAACAAGAATGTGCGCTCTCTTTGTAGTATTGGTTGTTGTTTTCAAGATCCTGTATTGATTTCACGTGATTTGTAACTTATAAGTATAAGTTATATCCGATGTGTATGTATGTAAGTGTTAGCCCTAAAGTTGGCTAACACTTGTGAGTCTCGGTCATCCTTCGGCCCTAATTCATTCTTGAAATTTCAAGACCTTTAAATGTTACGCTACTTACTTGTATTATTTTAATCTTTGTAATTATACTTAAATGCTTACATTAGCTTTAAAGATAAACTCTTCATTTGGCTCTTATTAGATAGGGTAGTTTATTACATAGTTAGCCCCTCACTATGCGATTATCTTTGCATCAATTTAGGTTTTAGGTTTTGTAAGTGTTGCATCACCACTTTATGTCCCCATTATAGTAATTAGAGTTTATACCAAAATATTCATGCATATACACCTTATTTATAGTTTTAGTGTGTTATGTGATTCTTTAATCACATGAGCCACATTCTACTTGGGCCGAAGAGTATGTTGGGTCTTATAAGTTATGTGGGTTGATTTAACTCTTATGGGCCGTAGAATGGATTGGGCCAACTAGTTGGGCCGGAAGGTCTTGCATAATTCAATCGGTTGTGCTTGGGCCGAATTAATAGAGTGGGCCGAACTATTCACTTGGGCTAGAATAAACAAGTGTGGGTTAACAACGGTTTAGGCTATCTTTTTGGGCCGAGTTTATATATATTGTTGGGCCGTTTGGGCCATGATGGACCGAAGTAAAGAAAATGGGCCAAATATTTCATGACTTAAACTACTATGACCGACCATGCACTGGTATCCAATGAAACCAGCGAACCTTTCCATAGCAACCAGAGGTTCGGCTTTTACCATAGGTTCGGATAGGTGGTTGTCTACTCAAGGGTTCGTGGTTGTGCTAGGTTCGTGGCTAGATAGCTTCAGTTAAGGTTCACCTGCATGGATGGTTCGCCTGCATGATTCGGTGGTAGAGATAGGTTCGGCAGGGGCCTTGGGTTCGTCGGGGAATAGGTTCGCCTACTAGAGGGTTCAGCGATGGCAGTTGGCGAACCCAGGGTTCGTTGGTAGCGCAAGGTTCGGGCAAATGACCAGAGGTTCAGCCATGCGGGTTTTCGCCTAGAGAGGTTCGTGGATGGTAGCAACCATGCAGGGTTCGGCTGAGTAGATTAGTGTTAGTAGGGTTCGCCCATGTGTGCTTAGGTTCAGCTGGGTAAAAAGGTTCGCTGATGATGGAGTTAGTAGCTCATAGGTTCATGAATGAAGTTTTGCAGGTTCATGGCTGAAGTGCGGGAGCTACATGCAGGTTTGCCGGTGGTGAGGTTCGGCCACCTGCTAGTACTCACAAACCTGGTTCAGCTTCATCATTCTCGTCAAACTTGGAGTTTGTTGTTCCCATGTCTTCCTCGTACTCCCTTTAGCTCGTTTTAGGGTATCCATGGTTATAGTTGTTCGAAAAGTTGGAGATATACCGGTTATGTGTGTTTGTTTCAAACCAAAGGGTACAAAACCCTAGTTTTTCAGACTTTCAAAGCTTCATACCTCGAAAATGGCCGGACAAAAGCTGAGATCTGCTGTACTTCTAGGTAAAGGAGGTCGAGTGGACACCAAAAACACAAGATTTCACCAAGATTTGAGCAATTTATGGAGGTTTAAAGGTGTGGTCTTTAGAGAGAGAGAAATGGACGGCTAGAGCTTGTAGAGAGAGAGAGTGATGATAGAAAAATGAGGTAAAATCCTCATTTAGGTTTTAAATACCCCGAGGGTATTCGGGTTCGTTTCGGTCGCTCGTTTCTCGTCTCCGTTACGTTTCCGGATCGCTACGCGCGTGTTTTATAATTTAAATAAAAAGGAATTTATTTTCGAATGTTTAAAAGGTGGTTATTTCTAGTTAATCTTTTAATTCCGTTTTTCTTGAATTATTTATCGCAATTAATTATTTTACGCGTTTTAATTAAAAGAGTTTCTTTTAATTTATTCCTGATGAGTTTCAAAATTGTAAACAGAAAATATTATATTTTCTTAAATTTATTATCGTTCGTGTCGTTTTCGTTTTCGTTTCGTCAGAACGCGTCACCATCGTGCGTATTCGTTCGAATCGTCACCCGAACGAACACGATGTTGGTTTCACTTCTGATTCTTGTTTTCCACTTTTCAGTCATCGTTTCAGGACGTTAAACTTTCAGATTTATTAGTACAGATCGTCACCTATACGAATAATTCGTCGGTTTAGCATTCTGTAACAACAACCGTTATGGTTTTGTTCTATTTAACCTCACATACGTTTATACATCATAGCATCAAATCAAGCATTTGTGTATCAGTTATGTGTTGTCTTATGTGTTTCTGACTGTTAAACCATGAGGTTTAAATCAGATTTCAGACCAATAGCATAATAGTTTTGTGTCAAGCATCAAGTGTCAATAGTATATACATAGTTTCACGTAGTGTGTACCTGACTTACTGTGCAAGTTACTGTAGAGATCAATGTTCCGGCAACGCGTCCGGCACTAATGTTACAGTTACAGTCTCCCATACTTTAAAAAAATTTCGTACCAAAATTTGTTTGAAATAAACTGTTATATAAAGAAATGATTGCTTGTAGTTTCATTCAAGCAGGTTTTGTTTTTCAATGAATTCGATGTTTGACTGTTTTTTTTTTTGTTGTTTATCGGGATCTCCATCAATTTCCTCACAAAGAACATTGAATCACCAACGTACGCTATGTCAAGAGAATTGTAGAGGTCCTTGAGTTCATTTTTTTTCATATAGATATACGAGATCTCAAGAATTTTCTCTGAAATGCATTGAATCACCAATGTGCATTTCAAATAAGAAGAATGCAAAGATTTATAAGTGTACGAATATGTAAAACGAATGTAATTGTTGGAGTTTGCTGGTTATTTCCTTGTTCTCTCGAGAATGTTGGAGAATGTTTCTTTATTAAATGCTTTAGAATAAGGATAAAGGTTTATGTGTCGATATTGAATGGAGTAATGAAACTTTTAGGTTCTACTGTGGTTTTTACATGTAGTTTGTTGTACTTTTGAAAGAATTTTGATTCAGGATGTTGACTAATTTAGTTCCCAGTTAGAATTTATTGTTTACGGAACTATGATTTACCGTATCCTCACTCAGATTTTAAATTAAGGATGAATCAAACTATGCCAAAAGATTGAAATCATGATGTTAATTAACTTTGGTTTGCAAAAAGTGTTTCGTTAACTTCATGAGTTTATGAAGATTAGGAATAGGGTCATGAAGATTGTAATTGATGGTAAATCAATATTGAAATTCTCGCTGTGTGGTTAGTGATTTACTATAATTACAATTCGTGCATATTAATTGTAACATGCTTAGAAAGAATGTGAGCACCACGCTATTCCTTCCTTTAGTTGGATTGTTACGTTGCAGGTTTTTGAACGGATATTTCTCTGGTATTATAGATTGCTAAACGTTCATTTATTTAATATTTATATATATCTATATATATATATATACATTGTTTACTACCAAATTCTCATAATTTCTGACTAAGGTCTTCTTCAATAATATTGGCAATGTTTATATATAGGGTATATGTTGGGCAAACCCGGCCACCAACCCACCACATTGTTAATACCTTATAGATTTCCTTAGTCAAATCCTATGATAATTTCAGTTTTATTTAGACGTATTAATTTAATTAATTTGTAAATCGTGTTTGTTGCGATATCCTGAGTTCACATAATAATCTAAAGGTGTGATAAATAGGTTTTGATCGTAGTGATTTCAAAGCTTATGGTCATTAGAAATCAAGTCAAATGATTATTGTAAATAGAGATAAGATTTTGATTCGTAAACTAACGATTTGAATCATATATGGTAAAGCCTAGTGAATCATAGCAAAGAGTATAATGTTAACATATTTTTCTTTAAAGCATGTATTCAGAGTGTTTGGATCTTATGATGGTAATAGTGGTTTTAATTTAAGAATGAAACCCTTTGATTGACTTCGTGTATAAACACACACCGAGTCTTAACATATGAGCAGCAATTGATTCAATGAATAATTTTATCGAGATAATAGTTTACTTATAAACGAATGCTGAATACATGAATTCAATTCCTTGGTCAAGCTTTTGGCTCTACTTCCAATGTACTGTTGGTGCTTATATATAGGGTATACCGCAGCCAACCCACCACACCACCAATACTTTGAAGGCATACCAATCACCTACCAATTTTAACATAGCTTTACTATAAACATGAATTTAATTTGAAATTTAGAGACTTGATTTGATGTTTGAATGTATTTGAACATATTGAATTGTTTTGAATTTGGGATAAGAATTTTGAATAAGTAAATGATTTATACTCAAAACTTTAAAACAATGTGTCGATTATCTCGTGTTATAGGAATATCATGTAATGTAAATTCTCTTTCCGTGTACACCCGCAACGGTTATTTACCTTACATGATTACCCTACGCCTTTAAGATTACACTTAATGTGGCACACAATTTAGTTGATTTAGAACTTCATATATTGAAATTTTTCTTATCAAAGTGATTGTGGTTTACAGGATGTTCAATCTCAATTGATCAGATTGAGAAGTTTGTACCGTAATAACCGTAAACTTTGACATGACATTTAAAAGATAAGAAGATAGTTTTTTTTGTATCCACGTAACATTTAAAGTGACCAGCTTAACCTATCAGATTATTACAAGTCTGTTACATGGTATTCAACTTGAATGCTTTGAAAATCACGTAAGTATCATGATTCCCAAAAAAAATGTATTTTTGTAGTGGAATCTTTGGTTAGGAATTATTAGCAGCTGAAATTAGTAGACCATCAATAATGTAATTATGAAGCTTAGATTTATATGATAAATAAATATCATAAATCATGAGCATAATGTCTTGAATTATTGTTTAGACATGAGAATGTATAAAATAAGACTAGTTAGAACTTTAGATTAAGATAATAATTATCACCCATCATAAGTTTAATGTCTTAGAATTTCTATTTTCTAGAATCTTGGCATGGAAATGAATGAAGTAAGACACCATAATACTTTAGATGAAGTGATACATATCACAAATCATAAGTATAATGTCTTAAAGTTCGTAGAATTATAGTACGAGTGTAAGGGTATATAAGATGAGACATTTTGTATGACTAGTAAAGTATGAGGTTGTAAATGATTGTTTATGAATAAATCGTATGATATTGAGTACACAAGTATGTGATATTTTATAATCTTAGATAAATGTGATAACTATTTATCACTAATCATAGACAAAATATCATAGAATTCTTGACTAATTGTTTAGGTATATTCACGAATATGAAAGATTCGTTTTAGAATCAATAGTGTGAATCATGAGGACTTGGTTGAAATTTAAATTAAATCACTCATTATTCAATCAATCCAAATCAATGTCACGTTTTTGAATTATGGACAAGTTATAAAACATATAAGAAATCATGGTGACTTGGCAAAAATAATCAATTCGAAAAGTTGAATATTGTTGATTTATTAGAATTGTATTTGTAAATATAGTATACGTAAAAAAACTGATGCAATTCAATTAGACTACAAAGTTTAAACTCTAGCATGCATATCCTACTTGTTGCCAATTAAGTTTTAGAATATCTCGTCTCCAAACTCGTATCAATACTTAGCTAAAAAGCTTAGTATATCTACAAGTCTGCAATAGTTTATATCATCTCCAAACTCGTTCCAATACAAAGCACAAAGCTAAGTATTTCACAAGTCTGCCCATGATTGTACTTTTCGCCCTTTAAACACGTTTGACCTAAGTCAAAGCGTAGGTGGTATCTAACACACCTTAGGATACTCGATATCGAATAACATAGAATAACACATAATCACAAAGCAAGTAGTATCACATAGGAAAGTATCAAACCAAGCTAGACTTAAGGCATTGCATCTATAGAATTTAAATTTAGAATAACTTGGAATTTGAATATTGGTATATGTAACATCCCAAAAGTACAAAAATGTAAAGAGGGAGTATATAATTACTCACATGGATTTGATTAGCTAGTCCAAAAGTGCTCGATCAAATGTATGAGTCAAAGATTAACTGTCACCCTAAAGTTTATACTCATAACTTTGTAAGTTGAATATTTTTAAAGTTTGAATATAATGTCTTATGTCTATAGCTTTATGGATCCCCTAGCCAAACATGTTAAGAGTCAATTTTTGGTTTCTTTAAGTTCAAGTGGTAATCTAGGAATATTTATTTTGTTAATTTAAATAAATGTTCCTATTAATGTTGTCAAATAAATAATTATAAATAGAATATTAATACTAATATTTTCTATTATTTATTAAAGTCTTTGTTGTACCAACACATAAAAATAATAATAATAATAATGTTTGAATGTCTCAATTAAAACACATTTTAAGAATTTGAATAAATTTTATAGAATAATTACATATGCATTTAGGAATAATATCATTCCTAATTTTATTTTAATTTTGAATCCAAAATCGAGGTTTTATTTAGGTACAATAATTTATTTAAATAACAATCCCTCTTTTTTTTTGATAAATATTATTTCAGAAAAAATTAAAATATTTTTTTCTAAATTTTATGGACATAAAAATGCGTGTAATGCATAAATGTCATCTGTTTGTAAAAAAAATAATAATAATGTTTACAAAAATTAACTTTTTAAAAAAAAACTTATAAGATTTTAACATATATGTTGTTATCATTTTCAGAATTCGTATAGGTAATATTTTGAAATATATATTTGTTTATAAATGATTTTAGAACAAATATTATCATTTGTTTAATCAGAATAAATAATTTTTTTCGTCATAATACTACAAAAAAAAATTTAGAATAATAAAAATTTTAATTCGAATATTGTCAAAAAAAATTATAAAATTTTTATGTATTTTAAAAGTGAGAAAAACAAGAAAAAGGGCCAAAACCGGCCCCAAACAAGGTTTTACTTATGATCTTCCCCCAAATTCAACATGTTACCTAATTAACCCTAGTTTCCATTTTGATCAAATTTAAACCGGATAATCATCCGATAGATCAATAATCATAGGGTTTTTATCCTAGGCACAAAAACGAGCAGATTAATACCGAATATTACCTGGTATCATTCTTGTTACAGGAGATCGATTGAAGGTTCGTTCGGGTGGATGTCGGGTGTTTGATTCAACCTTTGAGTGCGCTATCGATGAGGATTCTTGTACGATTAGAGGCAGAGGAATTTCGCCAATATGTGGGTTTGTTTAATTTGATTTTTATTAACATTTGAACTGATTTCTAGTGTCCACTCTAATAAAACATCTTGGTTATAACAAGCGTGATTATCGGCTATTAACCATGAAATTGATTGAAAAATTTTGTATGTGTTAAGTCCAATAACGCGTTAAGATTATTGATTTGATTTTGGAAAGCTAGATTTTTGTTTTTGGATGTTGACCGTTGTAACATCAGTGCCGGAAACGTAACCGGAACAGTGATTTGTACAGTAGCTCAGGTACGAATTATGTGTATTACATGTGTGTTAATATCATTTGATGTTGAATACGGAACTATCACACATTTGTTTCAGAAACATATCGCAAATCCATGGTTTAACAGTCCGAATTATATCTGACAACACAAAACTTTCATGTGAATGTTACATAGGATTTTATTATGTATAGACGTATGTGAGATTTCACGGAACAAAACAAAAACGGACGTCGTTACGTGAAAATTAAACTGACGGAATATTCGTGTGGGTGACGATTCAAACGAATATATCTGAAAGTTTAACGTTCTGAATGATGTCTGACTCACATTGAAAAGTGTAGTTGTCGTCGTGTTTGCACGGGTGACGATCCGAACGAATTTCTCGCGAAAACTGTACGATTCGATTAAACAGATAAATTTTACGTTTTCATAAATTGAAAAATAAACAAAAGATATCTAGTTAATTTAATAGGAATTACCACCTAATTTAATTTAGTAAATTCTACTTTTAAAATCGTGATGTTTCGTTTCCAAAAACGATTGAGAACCGACGTTCCGGCGCGAAACCGAAGAAAACCGAAAGAACGAGAACATGTCGGAACGATTAAATGAGTTACATGGTATTTAATGCCATTAACCCCACTCACCTACCACTCTCTCTCTCCCAAACCGTCTCTCTCTCTACACTCTCTCTATAAAATTTCAAACCCTAAAACCTTCAATCCTTGACCAAATGTAGTGATTTTGGTGTCAAAACAACCACAACAACGTGTAGATCGTGAAAGTACAAAGATTTAGATCTTGGAACCATCGAAATCGAGGTAAAATCGAGCTCAAACCCACGATTTTAGGGTTTTCTTACTTGCTCGAACCACCCACCTTGCAGCCGGTTTTAAACCAACAAAGAACCCATAGGAAACTCACGAAATGAGTAGGGAACATGAGGAACCACACAACCAGATCATTAAACTCATCCTGGTGTCAATGATATGTCAAGTCCCGATCTATGCGAATGAAGATAAGATGTACAGCTTAAACGAATGGCCACGACGAAGGAACATTGGTTTGCACGAAAGGGGGACGACCGAATGGGTTGCATGCGAAGGAGCCAGTCGTGGGCTTTGGTTCGTGTGACCCTCTTCATTCGTATGAAGAGGACGGTCGAAGAAGCATGACATGCGAATGGGTTCTTTCGCAAGTTTCATTCGTGTGACCACCTCTGTAACATCTTTGCCGGAAACGTCGCCGGAACAGTGAACTGAACAGTAAATGCACAGTAACTCAGGTACAAACTACGCAAACTATTGATATGCTATTAACTACATGATGCTTAACAGTAAACTATTATGCTATTGTTTCTGAAATCCGATTAAACTTAACAGTTTAACAGTCAGAAACCTATCAGACAACATTGTACTGGGACATAAATACTTATTGATATGCTATTATGTGTAAACGTATGCGAGGTTTAAACAAAACAGAACTATAATGGTTGTTGTTGAGGAATGCTAAACTGACGAATTATTCGTAGAGGTGACGATCTGTACGAATAAATCTGAAAGATTAACATTTTGAAATAATGACTGAAAAGTAGAAAACAAAAGTCGGAAAGTAAAACCATCGTCGTGTTTGTCCGGGTGACGATTCGAACGAATACGCACGATGGTGACGCGTTCTGACGAAACGAAAACGAAAACGTCACGAACGATAATAAAATTTAGAAAAATAATAAATCTCGTTTTACAATTTTGAAACTCATCAAAAAGTAATTTAAAGAAACTATTTTATTTGAAACACGTAAAATACGCGCGTAACGTTCCGGAAACCCAACGAAAATACGAACCGAGCAACAAAAACGAACTCGAACTCACTCGGGGTATAAATACCCTTAATGAGTTCAACCAACTCATTTTCTCATCTCCATCTCTTTCTAAAAACCCTATATCTGGTTTTGAAGCTTCACACCATTTTCAAACTTCAAACACTCATATCTCACTCATCTCCCAACGAAATCGAGCCATTCTTGAACCCAAACGAAGATCTTGACCTCTACTACACGAAAGTACAACCGATCTAGGGTAAACTCCACTGAGAATCAAGGTATTTAGCATCAAAGTCTCGAAAAATTAGGGTTTTTAGGCATCTTTTGTTTAACCATAACCCAAGCCGGCTGAGAACCATGACCACGAACCCCCACCACCGGAAAATGATTCTTACCCATTTTTCTCACCATGGAAACCGACCAGAAACTGAATGGAAGCCATCTGAGTTCAACCCGATCTACAGCTGGGCGAAGGACTGCTTTGGCCGAATGGCCAAGGGCCGACTGAACCAGCCTTATTCGGCTAACCCACATTCGCCTGAATCATCACCCTTTGAACTACACCTTCATTCGCTCGGGGAGAATGACCCTCCTTCGCCAGTCATCTCATTCGCCCCATCTCAACTCCATTCGGCTGAACCAGGGTCCCACCCTCCATTCGCATAGGACCACACCATTTGGCAGCTTCATTCGGTCAGCAAAGTCAGTCGACACAGCCACCCTCCAGTTGGGCCATGACATTCGGCCCATGACACATTGTCAGGCCCAACCGAATTTAGATCAAGCAGTTGGCCATATAAACAGATCTAGACCTAGCAGCAATTTATTTGACTTAACCCAAAAGTTTGGCCCAGCAAACCCTTTTGGCCCAATAATATTTCTTTCTGCCCACTGAAGTTCAGGCCCAATAGAGTGGCCCAGAGACTAATTCAGCCCAACTACAACTAGCAGGCCCATCTGACACCCTCACTCGGCCCATGACCATCTAGATGGCCCAAGTTCCCTTGTTCAACCTACGGTCAATTGATTCGGTTAACGACATTAACATTGTAAACACAATTGAAACTAACAATAAGAAAACCATACATGGGAATCAAAAGAAACCTTTCAAAAAGTGGTAGGGTTGGGTTAATGTATTTTACAACCCATAAAACCCTAAGTTTTACAAAGTTGTCACATAATTATCTAGTAATAAGGTGGCAATTGTTTCAAGGTTAACAAAGGCATCACATATGATCTTAAATTATAAACCTAAGTTTATACTTAGGTTAAATTGCAAGATTCCTAACAACACAACTAGCCATCATATAATAACAATATGTTGGGTTCTAAATAATGACCATAAGTTAACTTAAAGTGATAAATACTAAGCTATTTATCACAACTAAAATGATATGCTAAACTCAACCTAAATGAATTAAGGGTTGTGAAACCAATGACAATTGCACAAGGGCAGAGTAATGACCGAGACACACAAGTGTTAGCCAATTTTAGGACTAACACCTACATGTACACATACACAACTTTTTACAACACATACTTACAAGTTGCAAACAATGTGAAATCAATATAGGATCGTGAATTCAACAACAATTACAATAAAGAGCGCGTGCATTCTTGTTTTAGGCTAAGTCAACTACAAGGTGAGTTCATTGTCCCTTTTCAAACTATTTTGAGTTTTTACTTCGGGACTGAGAAGCTTGTTAAACTTCTTAAACAAATGTTTAACTGTTGCAAATACGCTTTTATACTTATTCTTAATACTAATGCTAATGCTATGAGTTATGCTAAATGCTAATGTTACGGATTATGCTACAAACTAATGCTACGGGTTATGCTACAAACTAATGCTACGGGTTATGCTAAATGCTAATGCTACGGGTTATGCTAAATGCTAATGCTACGAGTTATGTAAAATGCTAATGTTACGGGTTATGCTACAAACTAATGCTACGGGTTATGCTAAATGCTAATGCTACGGGTTATGCTAAATGCTAATAATTCTATGCTAATGCTACATACTTACACACTAAGTGCTTAAAATGCTCATAATGCTTTAAACTTTGTATGCTCTATATGCTTGCCATGCTAAAACAACGGTTTGGGCTCTCCGTGCTTGCCCTACCGGTTGTGAAGCTAGTACTTGTGCACAAGTTACGTAAATGCTGAACTATTTGAATGTTATAAACTTGTATGCTAAAGCTAATGGCTATGGAAGAACAATAGTTGGTCTCTCAGTGCTTGCCTCCAGGTGTTCTTCCTAGTCAGGACTTGAAGAACAATAGTTCGTCCCTCAGTGCTTGCCTTCAGGTATTCTTCACGGTCGGGACTAGAAGGCGCCTATTATGGTCTCTCAGTGCTTGCCATAGGGTGTCCTTCATGGTCTGATACGAAGAAGCTGACTGATGGCCTCTCAATGCTTGCCATGCAGTGTTTCCCATAACTACTTACTTATGTGATAAGCAACTCGGATGATATTGGTGATCTTTAGTTGACTTTGTGTCATCTTAAAAATCCTTAATCAAAACACCGATGTTGCTAATCATAATTAAATCCGATATAGATTGATACTGGATTCCTTAGGGTGTCTAGTTATCCATAAAGGTAACTAACAAAGCTAGACTTGCAGATGCTATTGTATGCGTATTGAAGCTTATAAACAAAATGCTAAAACTATAAAGGGAATGGAATTGGATGGGAGGTAAAATGCTTAATTATCATTAACACCAATGTCCTATGTGGCTTAGTATGTGGTGGGACGGCGTCTGGGCGTGTTGTAGGCTCGACTCAGGGGTATGCCCTATATATAAGCATACCGAGTTAGATGATACAGGTGATGTTAATGAGGTTAAGGTTTTGCTGGAAAGGTTTGCAAAAGCTATTTTACAAATACTAAAACTATATGAACTCACCAACCATTGTGTTGACTTGTTTTCTCACATGCTTTCTCAGGTGACGTACAGGAATAGACTAAGGCCTCAGGAATTGCATGCTAGGCAGCCCAACTAGAGGACCTAGCAGACTTTTGAAAGCACATCTTTTGTAGTTGATACGAATCTCTTTTGATATCTTGTACAGATACAAGATAGAAACATTTGATTCTTTTGTTGGGTTTACTTAGTTAAATTATCAGACATTGATATTGTAATTTAACTTTGTAATCCTAATTTAAATGCTATTTGTGCTTTAGATATTCTTAACATTGATGTTGTGTAAACAATCTGATCAACACGATTATCACTCACGATATCGCGCCCCGGGAACCTTTCGCCCGACGGGGACTTCGATCCAACCCCGCCGGCTCGGGGTGTGACAGATTGGTATCAGAGCTCAAGGTTATAGAGAATAATAGGTCATTTACTTAAACGGTTTGGCCTAGACTATAACTTAGGGACCCTCATGTAGAGAACTGAAGACTTAAGTATGCATTATGTTTTCTGCATTCGATCACTGCACTAACCAAATTCTTTTGGTTATGATCAGAACGCCGCCAATAAAACAACCGAACTCGCAAGTCTCTGCACCACACTCATCTACTCCAACACCACCAGATTCACCACCGCCACCTCCTCCTCCACCTCCCCCACACTCTCCACCACCAGGCGCAAGCACTACTCAGGCATTAGATCCTACTACTATTGCTTTGGCAACGCTACTAAGCAGCCAACTGACAAGCCAATTGAAAGATGTCATCCCAGAGATGATAAATAGGATCCAAGGCCACGGCAAGAACTCTGGCCACACTACGGGGGAAGCTAGTGGAAACACTAGCCACACTTCGGACTGCTCCTACAAATCATTTGTAGGATGCAAGCCATCATGCTTCACTGGTGCTGAAGGAGCTATTGGACTGATCCAATGGCTGGAAAAGATGGAGAACACACTGGACATAAGCAGTTGTCCAGAACACCATAAAGTTCGCTACGCAGCCGGGTCATTTAGCAAGCGAGCTTTGACATGGTGGAATGCTCAGATCAGAGCTAAGGGAAGAGATGAAGCAATGGCCATGCCTTGGGCGGAATTCAAACTTCTTCTGAGGAATGAGTTCTGTCCGAAACATGAACTGCAGCAGTTAGAGATTGAGCTCTCGAACCATGTGATGAAGGGAGCCGATCATATGACTTATAGCACTCGCTATCATGAACTGGTACCTTTGGTGCCAGAGATGGTGCCAACATTGGAAAAGCTGATTGATAGATATGTATCAGGATTACCCTCCTGCATCCAGAGCATTGTGCTGGCTGCAAACCCTGCTACTCTAGAATCAGCTATCTCTTTTTCAGCTAAACTTACTGGGGTGATGGTAAAGTCAGGAGTTCTGAAAGAGGACTCGGGAAAAGCTACGGAAACAACAAAAAAGAAGCCTGAGTATCACCAAAAGAAAAGGCAAAAGGTCGTCAAGAACTATGTGATGGCCACTCCTCTCCAAAAAGTTACTGCAGCACCTGCTCAAGTTGCACCCAAGAACTATGTGGGAATGCATCCTCAGTGTGCACAATGCAGATTTCATCATCCTGCTATGGCGCAATGCAGAAAATGCAACAACTGTGGCCGACTAGGTCACCGAGCTCAACAATGCCATGCTCCAACAACTCAAGTTGCAAACAATGCTGCTGTAGCACTTCCTCCACCACCAAGACCGGACAATAACAACAACAACAATAGGGGATGCTATAACTGTGGAGAATTAGGCCATTTCTCCAGAGAATGCCCATAACGAGTGCAATAGGGAGCCCAAGCACCTCGTGGAAGGGCTTTTGTGATTGGAGCCAATGCAGCACGCCAAGACCCTAACGTGGTCACTGGTACATTTCTTATACATGACTCTTATGCATCTATTTTATTTGACAATGGTGCAGATCAGAGTTTTATTTCATCTGACTTTGCACGCCAACTTAACCTTTCTGACGAAACTTTAGACTCCCCTTATATCATCGAAGTAGAGAATGGGAAGCAAATTACAGTTAGCACTATACTTAGGAACTTCCTACTTACACTCACAAATCACACATTTACCATCGACTTGTTGCCGATGGAGTTGAGCAGTTTCGACATCATTGTGGGGATGGATTGGCTATCACTCAATGGAGTTGAGGTCATCTGTTCCAAAAAGCTACTTTGGATTCCAGTGACGAGTGATCGTGTATTGGAAGTTCGTGGGGACCAAGCAAAGCATAGTGTCAAAATCATATCTTGCATCAAAGCGCGTAAGTGTCTACAGAAGAAGTGTGTAGCTTTCTTGGCTCATGTGGTGGAGAAACAAAAAGACAAGAAGACAATTCAAGAAGTCCCAATAATAAAGGAATACCCTGAAGTATTTCCTGAAGATCTACCCGGTTTGCCACCTGTGCGACCGGTAGAGTTTCGTATTGACCTGATTCCTGGAGCAACACCTGTTGCTAAATCTCCTTACAGGTTAGCACCTTCGAAGATGCAGGAATTATCTAACCAACTACAGGAGCTACTTGATAAAGGTTTCATCCGACCGAGCTACTCACCGTGGGAAGCTCCGGTTTTGTTCGTAAAGAAGAAGGATGGATCTTTTCGGATGTGCATAGACTACAGAGAACTAAACAAATTAACCATCAAGAATAGGTATCCATTACCAAGGATTGATGATTTGTTTGACCAACTACAAGGAGGAAAATATTTTTAGAAGATTGACTTACGGTCCAGATACCACCAGCTCAGAGTACAAGACAAAGACATACCAAAGACGGCGTTTCGTACCAAATACGGGCATTACGAGTTCATGGTGATGCCTTTTGGGTTGACGAATGCACCCACGGTTTTCATGGATCTCATGAACCGTGTGTGTAAGCCGTATTTAGACCAATTTGTTATTGTTTTCATTGATGACGTATTGATCTATTCTAAAAGCAAAGAAGAGCATGAGCAACATCTCAGGACGATCTTGGAACTGTTAAAGGAAGAGAAGCTCTATGCCAAATTCTCTAAGTGTGAGTTTTGGTTAAAAGAGGTTCAATTCCTAGGGCACGTAGTTAACAGTGAGGGAATACACGTTGATCCTGCCAAGATCGAGGCAATAAAAGATTGGGACACTCCGAAGACACCGACGGAGATACGTTCTTTTCTAGGCTTGGCAGGCTATTACTGAAGGTTCATCTCGAACTTTTCTAAGAGAGCCCTGCCACTCACGAAGCTAACACAGAAAAGCGAGCCGTTTGTTTGGGAACAAAAGCAAGAAGAAGCCTTTCAGACCCTGAAGCAAAAGCTATGTGATGCTCCGATCTTATCTCTCCCAGACGGTTGTGATGACTTTGTAGTGTACTGTGATGCATCCCATCAGGGACTCGGCTGTGTGCTGATGCAGCGAGACAAAGTTATTGCGTATGCCTCTAGACAACTGAAGGTTCATGAGAAGAATTACACTACTCATGATCTGGAATTGGGAGCTGTGATATTTGCTTTAAAGATCTGGAGACATTACTTATATGGCACCAAGTGTACCATATTTACTGATCACAAAATTCTGCAACACATATTTGATCAGAAGGAACTCAACATGCGACAGCGACGTTGGGCAGAGCTTCTGAATGATTACGACTGTGTAATCAAGTACCATCCGGGCAAGGCAAACGTTGTAGCTAATGCCTTGAGCCGGAAGGAATGCGTCAAACCCTTGCACGTCAGAGCAATAGGAATGACTGTGCAGACAAACTTACACGACAACATTATGTAAGCACAACAAGAGGCGATTGAACGAGGAAACTTGAAGAAAGACTTAGACTGTGGAGTGGAAAAACATTTGGAAACGAAAACCGATGGACTCGTTAACTACAAGGATCGCGTATGGATTCCTGCAGTAGATGAGTTAAGGAAACTTATATTTGATGAAGCACACAAGACCAAGTACTCTATGCATCCAGGTGCTGATAAAATGTACCAAGACTTACATGCATTTTGTTAGTGGCCGGGTATGAAGAAAAACATAGCTGAGTATGTTGGTCGATGCCTTACATGTGCCAAGGTGAAAGCAGAACACCAGAAACAGTCAGGTTTGCTGTAACAGCCTGAGATTCCACTTTGGAAGTGGGAACAGATAGCTATGGACTTTGTTACTAAGCTACCCCGCACTTCCAGTGGACATGACACTATACGGGTTATCGTTGACCGATTAACCAAATCTGCTCATTTCTTGCCAATGCGAGAAACTTACACGATGGATAAACTAGCGAAGCTTTACATCAACGAGATAGTGGTACGCCATGGTGTGCCATTGTCTATCATTTCAGATCGTGATAGCAGATTCACATCAAGGTTCTGGCAATCATTGCAGAAATCTCTGGGGACGCAATTAAACCTGAGTACAACTTATCATCCATAAACGGATGGTCAAAGCCAACGTACTATACAAACCCTGGAGGACATGTTAAGAACTTGTGTTCTAGACTTCGGTGGAAATTGGGACTCTCATTTGCCACTAATTGAATTCTCCTACAACAACAGCTATCATAGTAGCATCGGATGTGCACCGTTTGAGGCTCTCTATGGTCGTAAGTGTCGATCGCCGATTTGTTGGTCGGAAGTGGGAGAAAATCGTATCACCGGGCCAGAACTCATTAAAGACACTACAGACAAAATTGCTCAGATACAGCAAAGACTACAAGCAACTCGAAGCAGACAAAAGAGTTATGCTGATAAACGGCGCAAGCCGTTGGAATTCCAAGTGGGAGACCGTGTCATGTTGAAGGTATCCCCATGGAAAGGTGTAGTTCATTTTGCAAAGAAAGGAAAACTAACACCACGATACGTGGGACCGTTTGAGATCATCGAACGTATTGGTCCTGTGGCGTACAGACTTAGACTACCGGATGAACTTAGTGGCGTACACGATGTGTTTCACGTCTCAAACTTGAAGAAGTGCCTTGCTGATGAAACTCTTATCATACCGGTTGAAGAAATTCAATTGGATGAACACATACGTTTTGTTGAAGAACCTTTGGAGATTATGGATCGCAAAGTTAAACAACTGCGGCGAAGCCGTATTCCCATTGTCAAGGTTCGTCGAAACTCCAAGCGCGGTCCTGAGTTCACTTGGGAACGTGAAGATCATATGAAACACAAGTATCCCCAACTGTTTACAGAGGAAGCAGTACCTGATAATAATGCTTAAATTTCTAAACGAAACTTCTCTAACAAGGGTAGACTGTAACATCTATGCCGGAAACGTCGCCGGAACAGTGAACTGAACAGTAAATGCACAGTAACTCAGGTACAAACTACGCAAACTATTGATATGCTATTAACTACATGATGCTTAACGGTAAACTATTATGATATTGTTTCTGAAATCCGATTAAACTTAACAGTTTAACAGTCAGAAACCTATCAGACAACATTGTACTGGGACACAAATACTTATTGATATGCTATTATGTGTAAACGTACGCGAGGTTTAAACAAAACAGAACTATAATGGTTGTTGTTGCGGAATGCTATACGAATAAATCTGAAAGATTAATGTTTTGAAATAATGTATGAAAAGTAGAAAACAAAAGTCGGAAAGTAAAACCATCGTCGTGTTTGTCCGGGTGACGATTTGAACGAATAAGCACGATGGTGACGCGTTCTGACGAAACGAAAACGAAAACGTCACGAACAATAATAAAATTTAGAAAAATAATAAATCTCGTTTTACAATTTTGAAACTCATCAAAAAGTAATTTAAAGAAACTATTTTATTTGAAACACGTAAAATACGCGCGTAACGTTCCAGAAACCCAACGAAAATACGAACCGAGCAACAAAAACGAACTCGAACTCACTCGGGGTATAAACACCCTTAATGAGTTCAACCAACTCATTTTCTCATCTCCATCTCTTTCTAAAAACCCTATATCTGGTTTTGAAGCTTCACACCATTTTCAAACTTCAAACACTCATATCTCACTCATCACCCAACGAAATCGAGCCATTCTTGAACCCAAACGAAGATCTTGACCTCTACTACACGAAAGTACAACCGATCTAGGGAAAACTCCACTGAGAATCAAGGTATTTAGCATCAAAGTCTCGAAAAATTAGGGTTTTTAAGCATCTTTTGTTTAACCATAACCCAAGCCGGCTGAGAACCATGACCACGAACCCCCACCACCCGAAAATGATTCTTACCCACCTTTCTCACCATGGAAACCGACCAGGAACTGAATTGAAGCCATCTGAGTTCAACCCGATCTACAGCTGGGCGAAGGACTGCTTCGGCCGAATGGCCAAGGGCCGACCGAACTAGCCTTATTCGGCTAACCCACATGCGCCTGAATCATCACCCTTTGAACTACACCTTCATTCGCTCGGGGAGAATGACCCTCCTTCGCTAGTCATCTCATTCGCCCCATCTCAACTCCATTCGGCTGAACTAGGGTGCCACCCTCCATTCGCATAGGACCACACCATTCGGCAGCTTCATTCGGTCAGCAAAGTCAGTCGACACATCCACCCTCCAGTTGGGCCATGACATTCGGCCCATGACACATTGTCAGGCCCAATTGAATTTAGATCAAGCAGTTGGCCATATAAACAGATCTAGACCCAGCAGCAATTTATTTGACTTAACCCAAAAGTTTGGCCCAGCAAACCCTTTTGGCCCAATAATATTTCTTTCGGCCCACTGAAGTTCAGGCCCAATAGAGTGGCCCATAGACTAATTCGGCCCAACTACAACTAGCAGGCCCATCTGACACCCTCACTCGGCCCATGACCATCTAGATGGCCCAAGTTCCCTTGTTCAACCCACGGTCAATTGATTCGGTTAACGACATTAACATTGTAAACACAATTGAAACTAACAATAAGAAAACCATACATGGGAATCAAAAGAAACCTTTCAAAAAGTGGTAGGGTTGGTTTAATGTATTTTACAACCCATAAAACCCTATGTTTTACAAAGTTGTCACATAATTATCTAGTAATAAGGTGGCAATTGTTTCAAGGTTAACAAAGGCATCACATATGATCTTAAATTATAAATGTAACATCACTGTATTTTCGGTTGTCCGTACGTCCGTACATCCGTACGAATGTACTGTTACGACTGGATATTTATGATTATTAATGATTATGAGATTTTTGATTGACATTATTGATATTATCACTATTGCTGGTATACATGATTATAGCACATATTATACGCGTAAACCATGGGAAGTTTAGTTGTAAATTAACTAAACAGAACCAGAGTGTTTATCGCAGATGATTATACTGATTATGGGTTATTGTATTGGAATGAGGATGGATTTGGGATGGAACTGGAAGTTTGTTTGAGTCTGGTTACTAAACATAGTCAAGGACCCATGGACATGGTTTATCGAAATAGCGGTGGGACGGTGGCTAGGGCAGTTGCGACTGACCCTTACATATGCCCTATATATATGCATATTTCGGTCTATCATGGATGTGTCAGTGACTAGGGTTTAGTGGGTTTTGGTTTGGGAAATGATAATATTAGAGTTAATAAATAATGGGAATAAATTACGCGAAGTGAGGTTACGGATATCATTTAAGCGAGAATATTAATTCAGAAATATTAACTTAATAATGTATTCGCGTGGGTGACGATTCACACGAATATAATTATTAAGAATAATATACTGAAACAATATTCCATAAATAATGAATCAAATCGAAATACGGTACGAGCATCGGATTCGTAAAGGTGACGATCTTTACGAATACGTACGCGAGTAACGCGTTTCGACGAGATAATTAAATAATATCAAACGATATTAATCTAATAAATTGGAAACTAAAAACGTTTATTAGGAATCACAACCTAGAATGTTTTCGAATAAATTAATTTACTTAAATATTTATTTAACGAAAACGAAACGGAATTTATTTTATGAAACAAACTATTTAAACTTATTTTAATTTAATAAAACTAGTTTATTTAAAACGAGCTATTGTTTAAATATGTTACGTTAGAGAAACGAGCATGTTATTATATTTCACGCGTATGAAACGAGATTCGCTACGAGACAAGGTTTATTTAGAAATAATGATAAATAATGAAACCATATGATTATTTAAGCACATTATATTTAAATATATTTAACGAGAGAAACCGAGTTTTATTATGATTATCGCGATAAAAACGAGACCGACACGCGGGAACGGGAAAAGCTTAAATGGTGGAAGACTCCACCATTTCCTTTTCATTCTCCCAACTCCCTTTCTCTCTCTAATTTCACCACAAAACACACACACAACTTCTCTCTAACTTTCCAAGCTCAATTCTTGACGGATCTTCGAACTTTCGGTGGCTACGCGTTCGGGAGATCGAAGGGAACACGAAGATACTAGGGAACCTATCATTTGCTCGCAATTTGAAGGTAAGAAACCCATTTTATGTTCGGTTTGGGTGAAAACCCTATTTCCGTTATGGATACTCACTTAAACCAAGATGTAGGGTTTTGTGTTGTGTAAATCGAGTTACTATTGAACTGAGGAAGACTAGAGACGACCTTGTAACCTACAGATCTAGAAAATGATGCGAATGGGATGAGTGCAGGTCGACGAACCTGCGTAGGGGCTGGCCGAACCCTGCAAACATCCTGGCCTAGCCTTTTTCCTGCTGAGCGAACCCTCTGGGCGGGAAAACGAGGTGGCCGAACCTTGGTGATTGCCGAACCCTGCGAACCCGTTTGGGTGGCGAACCATGGGAACCAGCAGAACCAAGGTTTAGGCAACGAACCCTAGCAGCTCTCACGAACCTTAGCTCAGCCGAGCCTTCCCATGGGCGAACCCTACCAACCGGCGAACCCTTTTGGGCTGCAACAGTAGCCGAACCCTTTCCCTCGTGAAGGAATCAGCGAACCCTTGGACTGGATTCCTCTAGAGCCGAACTATTTGGGTTTTGTCGAACCTAGGGATATCATATGGGCCACGAACCCTAGCCAACTCCCTGGAACGAACCATTTATATGTTAGCCGAACTATGCATGGGTCATGAACTATCTTAGGCGAAGCTTAGGTTGACCGAACCATAACTAATGGGCCGAACCTTGGCTGGGTTTTGCCAAGGGTTCGCTGCCCACAAGGAGGACTTGACCTATTTTCATTTAATTAAGAGTTTAAACGATGTAAAGGATCATGAATTACGTACATATATATATATATACATGTCCACGCATGCATGGGAATACCAAACCACCACCTTTTCTCTCTCTATATACATAAATGTTCTAAAAACTATAAACTACATATATATTGGGTTAGAGGAGACAAAGTTAATATGTGAATCGGATATTTTAAATACACTTTTATTAAACTAAGTGAATATAAAGAATTGGGCTATGATGGTGGTTTGAATGAAGTCATGCATGTGAGAATAGATATATGTGTAATAGGATCATTATCCTAACACGTGCCTACTTAGGAGTTAATACCAAGGAGCTTAGGATTTCTCATCATTTGATAATGATAAAAGAAGTAGCAAATGTGTTAAACTTTGAGGCAATTGTTAATGAAACCCTAGGAGTAACAACTTAACTTAGGATCAAGTAAACTAAGTTAAGGAAATCTTTAGTGTTTTAAAGTAAACACTTATGGATACAAAACACACTAATTACAAATTTGTTGAGTTGACTTTGAGTTTACATACGCGAGCGCGCATAATACGAGAACACGAAATCTAAGGACTTCAGGTGAGTTCTCATAACCTCCCTTTCTTTAAACTGTTTTGTTTTAAAACTCGGGGGTGAAACATGTATACCAGATTAATTATTATTTTGATAACATAAGGTTTATACCTGTTTATCAATATGATAATTACAACTTAAAATTTATTGATTATTATGGATTTTCTTTTATTATCTTATATCCGTGTAAACATTGTTATTGACTTAGGTCAATAACAAAGATTACATGTATTGTCACGTGGATGAGTTCCACATCCGTGAATCATTGCCTTTGACTTCGGTTAATTGCTTTGACTTCATGTATTGTCACGTGGATGAGTTCCACATCCGTGAATCATTGCCTTTGACTTCGGTTAATTGCTTTGACTTCATGTATTGTCACGTGGATGAGTTCCACATCCGTGAATCATTGCCTTTGACTCCGGTTAATTGCTTTGACTTCATGTATTGTCACGTGGATGAGTTCCACATCCGTGAATCATTGCTTTTGGCTTCGGTTATTTGCTTTGACTTCATGTATTGTCACGTGGTTAGCGACCACTCCATGATTCATGTATCTAACGTATGTTAAATACATAAAGAAATCATGTATAGTCACGAACATTGATTGAGAATATGATTGATTGAGTTTGGTTGATTTGTTGTGGATTGATTGCTTATATTTGATTATGATTATTTGTGATTGGCTATGATTGATTTGGTTATGTGGCTATGTGATTGTGTATGTGTTTGGCTGTTGAATTGATGGATGTGTGTTGGATTATCTCATACAGGTATTCATATGGATTTTCTCAAGAAGATCATAAGTTTTATACTCGTTTTAAACAAAGCATTTTATAAAACCATTTTAAGCATAAACTTTCAAACTCATTTTACTAAAACATTTTTAAATATAAAAACTTATGATTACTCACCAACTACTTTTGTAGTTGACACTTGATTTTCTTACATGTTTCAGGTGATGGAGACAAGTAGGAATGAAGAGAGGATCTCTTCTATTTTTGGACATCATCATCATATAGGATCTTGGACTTAGTTAATTAACTAAATTTCTGGCGATTAGAGTTTAGTTAGTTTAACTAATTCTTTTGTGTAACTGATGTACTTGTTTTATGATGAACATGATTTTTTGTGTAATTATTGTGGTGGATTAAATGATATATGATGATATGATTTAGATGCCCATGAGCTTTTGAATCTACACATCCCTCGTGGCATCCCGATGATTCCGCCGTCGGTCGGGGTGTTACAGATTGGTATCAGAGCCTGGGTTATAGGGAATTAGGTTACTAGAAATGGTTGACCTAGTCTATAACCGTAGGATACCCTAGTATGAATAAATTCATACACTAGTTAGTATATTCAGGATTTCATGCTTATATGTTTATTACATGTTATATGAACTCCTGTTATACATCTGATATATATGCTGCTTATAAATTTCTTGCTTATGTGTGCCCTAATGATTCGATAAGGACATGCACGTGGTGTATCGTAAAGGTGGTGGGACGTTGGCTAGGGCAGTTGCGACTGACCCTTACATATGCCCTATATATATACCATTTACGGTACATTAGGTGGATGTCAGTATTGAAGAATGTGGGAACTACCCGTTTGGGAAATTATTTGCTTAGGAACTTAATTGTTTATGAATTGCTTGCCTTAGGAAATATTTGTTTGAGCTATAAACCCCAGACAAGGACACACTCGTAGTATACTACAAAGGTGGTGGGACGGTGGCTGGGGCAGTTGCGACTGACCCCTACATATGCCCTATACATATACCATTTGTAGTATATTGGGAGTCTGTCAGTGTCAGGAACTTAGGATATTACTAGGAACTATTGTGAGATGGATGTTGAAGGTCTGTTGGTTAAGGTTGGTTTGGATTGACACTTTGGATGATCACACTTGATAAACATTTCTAAATTCCCTTATAAGAACATACGGATTGGACACGTAGGGTGCATAGGATTAACGAAAGATAATGAGCGGTTAGTGATGTGATATGGACTTGGGAGATAATATAGACACTTGATGATAATGTAAACGCATAGTGATGATACTAACACTTAGTGATGGTATGGACACTTGATGAGAATAAATTATAGGGAGGATATGAACACTTAGTGACAATGAGAGCACTTTGTGATGATATGAACCCTTAATGATGATTATTGACATTGGGATTGATATGGATTTTAGTGAACTTAGACAATTAGTGGAACTTAATGTCAGGTGAACTTAGACATTAGGTGTGCTTAGAAATAGGCAAGCTTACATGTCAGGTGAACTTAGACATTAGGCAAACCTAAAAGTCCAAGGGAACTAGAGATCACTTCACTCAAAATTATCCTACTAAGGATAAGGTTTGTGAAGTGAGATTTATGGTGAACTGCATGACACACTCTACACACTAACAAGGGCATAATCGTGGTGCAATGGAACGGTGGTGGGACGGTGTAGGGGAGATTGCGATCTACCTCTGCATATGACCTATATATAAGCTTGTTGCATTGCATTGGGAGGTTGTCAGTGTTAGTATAGAGTGAGGAATGTATAGGACCTAGGAATAGTTAGCTAACACTAGTTATGACCAACTAGGACACTTAGAATAACACTAGGCAAATTTATAGACATTATGAGTTTAATTAACAGATAGGAAATAAATATAGTTCCTATATGTAATCCTAACTGTTTAAAATAAACTCAATTGACCATTGTTTGTATGACTTACGTTGTAAACGGTAGTAACATGTTTCTAATTTCTCAGAAACATGCCGCCTCGCCGTCACAACGAAGATGACTCGAACAATGGGGATGCTAACAACAGTAATGCCAACTCCGGCATGCAAGAGTTAGCTACACTTATTTCTGGATTGGTGAGCCAACTGACTCAGGCTAACCAGAACATTAACCAGAATCGAGGTGGTGCAAACCAGACAACTTGCACATTCAAACACTTCAATTCCTGCAATCCCCTGAAATTTACGGGTGCTGAATCAGCCACTGGTCTGCTGCAGTGGTTCGAGAGTATGGAGAACACCTTCATCAACAGCGAATGCCCTGAAAATCTGAAAGTTCGCTATGCCACCAGTGTTTTTCAAAAGAGAGCACTGACTTGGTGGAATGGGGAAAAGCGAACTAGGGGAGTAGATGCTGCCTTAGCACTGACATGGACAGAGGTCAAAAATCTGATGACCACTGAATTCTGTCCTAGAAGCGAGATGAGGAAACTGGAGACTGAGTTCTGGGAACTCAAACAAGATAGTGGCGAGAATGTCATCTATAATACTCAGTTTCATGAGTATAGCTTACTGGTACCTCATATGGTGACACCCTTGGAAAGGGCGATTGAGAAGTATATCGGCGGGCTGCCGGTGCAGATTCAGGATACAGTCTATGGGAGCAATCCCAAAACACTTGAGGCTGCAATACGATTATCTGCAACTCTTACTGACAATCATGTGAGGAATGGAACACTTACTAGGAAAGGTTACAAGAAGACTGACACCAAGACTACTGCAAAGGAAGTCAAAGCTGAAGTCAAGTCTGAAGCTGCTAGTTCATCCAAAAGCAGCAACAAGAAGAGAAAGACCAGAAACTTCATGGTCACTGCTCCTGCTGCTAAGTCTGCGCAGCAATCATCAAACAATTCAACTGCTAGGAATTTCACTGGGAACACTCCTCAGTGTAACACCTGCCGTTATCATCACGTACCAAATTTGCCATGTCGCGTCTGCAACAACTGCGGCAAGTTTGGTCACTTTGCTAATGTTTGTCGGAGTGCACCGCAAGCACAAAGGTTGCAACATGCACCGCTTGCACTGCCAGCTCCTCCTGCACAACCTATACCAGCTGTACCCGTTCGCCAGGTACCTCAAGCACAGGCAAGAGCCTGTTATGAATGTGGTAAAGTGGGTCACTTCAGAAATCAATGCCCAAAGTTGACTGGAAATAATCAAAGGGTGGCAAGAGGCCGGGCTTTCCAGTTGAATGCTCCAGCTGCTCAAGCCAACCAGGATGTGGTCAACGGTACATTTCTGATCAACAACTCTTATGCATCTGTCTTATTTGATTCTGGTGCCGATAGGAGTTTTGTTTCATATGATTTTGAATGCTTGCTTGGTAGAACACGTACATACTTAGATAAACCGTTCAATGTGGAGGTGGCTGACGGAAACACTATTGATATTGACACTATTATCGTTGGATGTACGGTGAACTTAAATGATCACGTTTTCCCAATTGATCTCATACCTATGCATCTTGGTAGCTTCGATGTTATCATAGGCATGGATTGGTTAGCCACCCACAGAGCGGAGATTGTTTGTCATGAGAAATATATTCGTATTCCTTTACCTTCGGGTGAAACTTTGAGAATATTTGGAGAAACTGCTAGTAAAGGTCTTAAGCTGATGTCTTGCACTAAAGCACACAAGTACCTTAGGAAGAAATGTATAGCCTTCTTAGCACACATTGTGGAGAAGAAAGAGAAAGAAAAGAAGATTGAAGATGTTCCAGTGATACGAGATTTTCCAGAAGTCTTCCCAGACGATTTACCGGGTCTTCCACCAGAACGCCAAGTCGAGTTCCGGATCGACTTAGTACCTGATGCGAACCCAGTCGCTAAAGCTCCCTACAGACTTGCGCCTTCGGAGTTGCAAGAATTGGCGAGCCAGCTACAAGAGCTGACTGACAAAGGATTCATTCGCCCGAGCCATTCACCATGGGGTGCACCGGTCCTATTTGTCAAGAAAAAGGACGGGTCATTCCGAATGTGCATCGATTACCGCGAATTGAACAAACTTACAATCAAGAATCGATATCCACTGCCGCGTATCGATGACCTCTTCGATCAGCTTCAAGGCTCGGCATGGTTTTCAAAAATCGATCTTAGGTCTGGGTATCATCAGCTTCGCGTACATGATGATGATATTCCCAAGACTGCTTTCAGAACGAGATATGGCCATTATGAATTTTTGGTAATGCCTTTCGGTCTTACCAATGCACCTGCGGTTTTCATGGACCTCATGAACCGAGTTTGCAGGCCATACTTGGATAAATTTGTGATAGTATTCATTGATGATATTTTGATCTACTCAAAGACTAAGGAAGAACACGAGAAACACCTTAAGTTGGTTTTGGAGATCCTAAGAGAGGAGCGGCTGTATGCCAAATTCTCTAAATGTGAATTTTGGCTTAAAGAAGTTCAATTCTTGGGACACATAGTCAACGAATACGGTGTTCACGTGGATCCTGCAAAGATTGATGCTGTGAAGAATTGGAGTACACCAAAGACACCGACGGAGATTCGATCGTTCCTTGGACTTGCCGGTTACTATCGGCGGTTCATATCGAACTTCTCCAGGATTGCTGTCCCTCTCACTGCTTTGACTCAGAAGAATAGGCCATACGAGTGGGGACCAAAGCAAGAAGAGGCATTTCAGACTTTGAAGCAGAAACTTTGTGATGCTCCTGTCTTGACACTGCCTGATGGAAATGATGATTTTGTAGTTTATTGTGATGCATCCAACCTAGGTCTCGGTTGTGTTCTCATGCAACGGGGAAAGGTTGTGGCTTATGCATCAAGACAATTGAAGATTCACGAAAAGAACTACACCACACACGACTTGGAACTTGGTGCAGTCGTGTTTGCCTTGAAGATATGGAGACACTATCTTTATGGCACTAAGTGTGTAGTCTTTACTGATCATAAGAGTTTACAACATATTCTGAATCAGAAAGAGCTTAACATGAGACAACGGAGATGGGTTGAACTGTTAAATGATTATGACTGTGAAATTCGCTACCATCCTGGTAAAGCGAATGTAGTAGCAGATGCGCTTAGTCGCAAAAGTCAAGTTCAGATTCATAGTGTCCGAGTGCACACTAATCTCCGTAATGATGTTCTCACAGCCCAACAACACTCATTAGCTCAAGATAACTTGAAAAATGAGATGTCTTGCGGGGCTGAAATCTTATTGGAAACTAAGGATGACGGTTTGATGTATTACTTGAATCGGTTGTGGATACCTAACAGGGGTGATCTTAGGATGCTGATTATGGATGAAGCTCATAAGTCTCGTTATTCAATCCATCCAGGTGCTGATAAGATGTATCAAGACCTTAGGGGCTTGTACTGGTGGCCTGGAATGAAGAAGGATATTGCCGAGTATGTGTCTAAGTGCCTTAACTGTGCAAAGGTCAAGGCGGAACATCAGCGACCTTCTGGACTGTTAATACAACCTGAAATACCGATGTGGAAGTGGGAGAATATCTCTATGGATTTCATTACTAAACTTCCACGTACCGCGAACGGTAAAGATAGTATATGGGTGATTGTTGATAGATTAACCAAGACGGCTCATTTCTTACCGATACGCGAAACTTACCCTGTGCGGAAGTTAGCTCGTATCTACATTGACGAGATCATTAGTCGACACGGTATTCCCTTAAGCATAATATCGGACCGTGATGCTCGTTTCACGGCACGATTTTGGGAATCACTTCATGAAGCCTTTGGAACTAGATTGGATCTTAGCACTGCTTATCATCCTCAAACGGATGGTCAAACGGAGCGAACGATTCAAACATTAGAAGACATGTTGAGAGCTTGTGTCATCGATTTCGGTGGCAATTGGGATAGCCACCTACCATTGGTTGAGTTCTCGTATAACAACAGTTATCACGCGAGCATTGGTATGGCACCGTTTGAAGCTCTTTATGGCAGGAAATGTCGGTCACCTATTTGTTGGACCGAAGTCGGCGATTCGCAGATCACTGGCCCTGAGATTATTCAGGAAACGACTGACAAGATCCGCCAGATCCGTGACCATCTGTTAGCTGCTCGCAGTCGACAGAAAAGCTACGCGGATAAACGAAGAAAACCTTTGGAGTTTGAAGTGGGAGATATGGTATTGCTTAAAGTGTCGCCTTGGAAGGGCGTTGTTCGATTTGGGAAAAAGGGGAAGCTTGCTCCACGCTACGTTGGCCCTTTTAAGATCCTTGAACGGATCGGGAAGGTTGCTTACAAATTGGAACTTCCTCCAGAACTTAGTAATGTGCATCCGACGTTTCACGTGTCCAATCTAAGAAAGTGCTTAGCTGATCAGGATCTTCAGGTACCACTCGATGACATCCGCATCGATGATACCATGCACTTCGTTGAAAAACCAGTGGAGATAATGGATCGTGAGGTTAAACAGCTCAAACGCAGTAGAATTCCAATTGTCAAAGTACGTTGGGAATCGAAGCGGGGTCCAGAATTCACATGGGAGCGGGAAGATCAGATGAAGCTTAAGTACCCACATTTATTTACTACGGTCACTCCAAGTTGAATTTCGGGACGAAATTCCTTTAACTAGGGGAGACTGTAACATCACTGTATTTTCGGTTGTCCGTACGTCCGTACATCCGTACGAATGTACTGTTACGACTAGATATTTATGATTATTAATGATTATGAGATTTTTGATTGACATTATTGATATTATCACTATTGCTGGTATACATGATTATAGCACATATTATACGCGTAAACCATGGGAAGTTTAGTTGTAAATTAACTAAACAGAACCAGAGTGTTTATCGCAGATGATTATACTGATTATGGGTTATTGTATTGGAATGAGGATGGATTTGGGATGGAACTGGAAGTTTGTTTGAGTCTGGTTACTAAACATAGTCAAGGACCCATGGACATGGTTTATCGAAATAGCGGTGGGACGGTGGCTAGGGCAGTTGCGACTGACCCTTACATATGCCCTATATATATGCATATTTCGGTCTATCATGGATGTGTCAGTGACTAGGGTTTAGTGGGTTTTGGTTTGGGAAATGATAATATTAGAGTTAATAAATAATGGGAATAAATTACGCGAAGTGAGGTTACGGATATCATTTAAGCGAGAATATTAACTCAGAAATATTAACTTAATAATGTATTCGCGTGGGTGACGATTCACACGAATATAATTATTAAGAATAATATACTGAAACAATATTCCATAAATAATAAATCAAATCGAAATACGGTACGAGCATCGGATTCGTAAAGGTGACGATCTTTACGAATACGTACGCGAGTAACGCGTTTCGACGAGATAATTAAATAATATCAAACGATATTAATCTAATAAATTGGAAACTAAAAACGTTTATTAGGAATCACAACCTAGAATGTTTTCGAATAAATTAATTTACTTAAATATTTATTTAACGAAAACGAAACGGAATTTATTTTATGAAACAAACTATTTAAACTTATTTTAATTTAATAAAACTAGTTTATTTAAAACGAGCTATTGTTTAAATATGTTACGTTAGAGAAACGAGCATGTTATTATATTTCACGCGTATGAAACGAGATTCGCTACGAGACAAGGTTTATTTAGAAATAATGATAAATAATGAAACCATATGATTATTTAAGCACATTATATTTAAATATATTTAACGAGAGAAACCGAGTTTTATTATGATTATCGCGATAAAAACGAGACCGACACGCGGGAACGGGAAAAGCTTAAATGGTGGAAGACTCCACCATTTCCTTTTCATTCTCCCAACTCCCTTTCTCTCTCTAATTTCACCACAAAACACACACACAACTTCTCTCTAACTTTCCAAGCTCAATTCTTGACGGATCTTCGAACTTTCGGTGGCTACGCGTTCGGGAGATCGAAGGGAACACGAAGATACTAGGGAACCTATCATTTGCTCGCAATTTGAAGGTAAGAAACCCATTTTATGTTCGGTTTTGGGTGAAAACCCTATTTCCGTTATGGATACTCACTTAAACCAAGATGTAGGGTTTTGTGTTGTGTAAATCGAGTTACTATTGAACTGAGGAAGACTAGAGACGACCTTGTAACCTACAGATCTAGAAAATGATGCGAATGGGATGAGTGCAGGTCGACGAACCTGCGTAGGGGCTGGCCGAACCCTGCAAACATCCTGGCCTAGCCTTTTTCCTGCTGAGCGAACCCTCTGGGCGGGAAAACGAGGTGGCCGAACCTTGGTGATTGCCGAACCCTGCGAACCCGTTTGGGTGGCGAACCATGGGAACCAGCAGAACCAAGGTTTAGGCAACGAACCCTAGCAGCTCTCACGAACCTTAGCTCAGCCGAGCCTTCCCATGGGCGAACCCTACCAACCGGCGAACCCTTTTGGGCTGCAACAGTAGCCGAACCCTTTCCCTCGTGAAGGAATCAGCGAACCCTTGGACTGGATTCCTCTAGAGCCGAACTATTTGGGTTTTGTCGAACCTAGGGATATCATATGGGCCACGAACCCTAGCCAACTCCCTGGAACGAACCATTTATATGTTAGCCGAACTATGCATGGGTCATGAACTATCTTAGGCGAAGCTTAGGTTGACCGAACCATAACTAATGGGCCGAACCTTGGCTGGGTTTTGCCAAGGGTTCGCTGCCCACAAGGAGGACTTGACCTATTTTCATTTAATTAAGAGTTTAAACGATGTAAAGGATCATGAATTACGTACATATATATATATACATGTCCACGCATGCATGGGAATACCAAACCACCACCTTTTCTCTCTCTATATACATAAATGTTCTAAAAACTATAAACTACATATATATTGGGTTAGAGGAGACAAAGTTAATATGTGAATCGGATATTTTAAATACACTTTTATTAAACTAAGTGAATATAAAGAATTGGGCTATGATGGTGGTTTGAATGAAGTCATGCATGTGAGAATAGATATATGTGTAATAGGATCATTATCCTAACACGTGCCTACTTAGGAGTTAATACCAAGGAGCTTAGGATTTCTCATCATTTGATAATGATAAAAGAAGTAGCAAATGTGTTAAACTTTGAGGCAATTGTTAATGAAACCCTAGGAGTAACAACTTAACTTAGGATCAAGTAAACTAAGTTAAGGAAATCTTTAGTGTTTTAAAGTAAACACTTATGGATACAAAACACACTAATTACAAATTTGTTGAGTTGACTTTGAGTTTACATACGCGAGCGCGCATAATACGAGAACACGAAATCTAAGGACTTCAGGTGAGTTCTCATAACCTCCCTTTCTTTAAACTGTTTTGTTTTAAAACTCGGGGGTGAAACATGTATACCAGATTAATTATTATTTTGATAACATAAGGTTTATACCTGTTTATCAATATGATAATTACAACTTAAAATTTATTGATTATTATGGATTTTCTTTTATTATCTTATATCCGTGTAAACATTGTTATTGACTTAGGTCAATAACAAAGATTACATGTATTGTCACGTGGATGAGTTCCACATCCGTGAATCATTGCCTTTGACTTCGGTTAATTGCTTTGACTTCATGTATTGTCACGTGGATGAGTTCCACATCCGTGAATCATTGCCTTTGACTTCGGTTAATTGCTTTGACTTCATGTATTGTCACGTGGATGAGTTCCACATCCGTGAATCATTGCCTTTGACTCCGGTTAATTGCTTTGACTTCATGTATTGTCACGTGGATGAGTTCCACATCCGTGAATCATTGCTTTTGGCTTCGGTTATTTGCTTTGACTTCATGTATTGTCACGTGGTTAGCGACCACTCCATGATTCATGTATCTAACGTATGTTAAATACATAAAGAAATCATGTATAGTCACGAACATTGATTGAGAATATGATTGATTGAGTTTGGTTGATTTGTTGTGGATTGATTGCTTATATTTGATTATGATTATTTGTGATTGGCTATGATTGATTTGGTTATGTGGCTATGTGATTGTGTATGTGTTTGGCTGTTGAATTGATGGATGTGTGTTGGATTATCTCATACAGGTATTCATATGGATTTTCTCAAGAAGATCATAAGTTTTATACTCGTTTTAAACAAAGCATTTTATAAAACCATTTTAAGCATAAACTTTCAAACTCATTTTACTAAAACATTTTTAAATATAAAAACTTATGATTACTCACCAACTACTTTTGTAGTTGACACTTGATTTTCTTACATGTTTCAGGTGATGGAGACAAGTAGGAATGAAGAGAGGATCTCTTCTATTTTTGGACATCATCATCATATAGGATCTTGGACTTAGTTAATTAACTAAATTTCTGGCGCTTAGAGTTTAGTTAGTTTAACTAATTCTTTTGTGTAACTGATGTACTTGTTTTATGATGAACATGATTTTTTGTGTAATTATTGTGGTGGATTAAATGATATATGATGATATGATTTAGATGCCCATGAGCTTTTGAACAATCTACACATCCCTCGTGGCATCCCGATGATTCCGCCGTCGGTCGGGGTGTTACAATAAACCTAAGTTTATACTTAGGTTAAATTGCAAGATTCCTAACAACACAACTAACCATCATATTATAACAATATGTTGGGTTCTCAATAATGATCATAAGTTAAATTAAAGTGATAAATACTAAGCTATTTATCACAACTAAAATGATATGCTAAACTCAACCTAAATGAATTAAAGGTTGTGAAACCAATGACAATTGCACAAGGGCCGAGTAATGACTGAGACACACAAGTGTTAGCCAATTTTAGGACTAACACCTACATGTACACATACACAACTTTTTACAACACATACTTACAAGTTGCAAACAATGTGAAATCAATATAGGATCGTGAATTCAACAACAATTACAATAAAGAGCGCGTGCATTCTTGTTTTAGGCTAAGTGAACTACAACAACTACAAGGTGAGTTCACTGTCCCTTTTCAAACTATTTTGAGTTTTTACTTCGGGACTGAGAAACATGTTAAACTTTTTAAACAAATGTTTAACTGTTGCAAATACTCTTTTATACTTATTCTGAATACTAATGCTAATGCTACGAGTTATCCTAAATGCTAATGTTACGGATTGTGCTACAAACTAATGCTACGGGTTATGCTACAAACTAATGCTACGGGTTATGCTAAATGCTAATGCTACGAGTTATGCTAAATGCTAATGCTACGAGTTATGCTAAATGCTAATGTTACGGGTTATGCTACAAACTAATGCTACGGGTTATGCTAAATGCTAATGCTACGGGTTACGCTACAAACTAATGCTACGGGTTATGCTAAATGCTAATGCTATGGGTTATGCTAAATGCTAATAATTCTATGCTAATGCTACATACTTACACACTAAGTGCTTAAAATGCTTAGAATGCTTTAAACTCTGTATGCTCTATATGCTTGCCATGCTAAAACAACGGTTTGGGCCTCTCAGTGCTTGCCCTACCGGTTGTGAAGCTAGTACTTGTGCACAAGTTACGTAAATGCTGAACTATTTGAATGCTATAAACTTGTATGCTAAAGCTAATGGCTATGGAAGAACAATAGTTGGTCTCTCAGTGCTTGCCTTCAGGTGTTCTTCCTAGTCAGGACTTGAAGAACAACAGTTGGTCCCTCAATGCTTGCCTTCAGGTGTTCTTCACGGTCGGGACTAGAAGGCGCCTATTATGGTCTCTTAGTGCTTGCCATAGGGTGTCCTTCATGGTCTGATACGAGGAAACTGACTGATGGCCTCTCAGTGCTTGCCATGTAGTGTTTCCCATAACTACTTACTTATGTGATAAGCAACTCGGATGATATTGGTCATCTTTAGTTGACTTTGTGTCATCTTAGAAATCTAAATCAAAACACCGATGTTGCTAATCACAATTAAATCCGATATGGATTGATACTGGATTCCTTAGGGTGTCTAGTTGTCCATAAAGGTAGCTAACAAAGCTAGACTTGCAGATGCTATTGAATGCGTATTGAAGCTTATAAGCAAAATGCTAAAACTATGAAGGGAATGGAATTGGATGGGAGGTAAAATGCTTAATTATCATTAACACCAATGTCCTATGTGGCTTAGTATGTGGTGGGACGGCGTCTGGGCGGGTTGTAGGCTCGACTCAGGGGTATGCCCTATATATAAGCATACCGAGTTAGATGATACAGGTGATGTTAATGAGGTTAAGGTTTTACTGGAAAGGTTTGCAAAAGCTATTTTACAAATACTAAAACTATATGAACTCACCAACCATTGTGTTGATTTGTCTTCTCTCATGCTTTCTCAGGTGACGTACATGAATAGACTAAGGCCTCAGGAATTGCATGCTAGGCGGCCCAACTAGAGGACCTAGCAGACTTTTGAAAGCACATCTTTTGTACTTGATACGAATCTCGTTTGATATCTTGTACATATACAAGATAGAAACATTTGATTCTTTTGTTGGGTTTACTTAGTTAAATTATCAGACATTGATATTGCAATTTAACTTTGTAATCCTAATTTAAATGCTATTTGTGCTTTAGAAATTCTTAACATTGATGCTATGTAAACAATCTGATCAACACGATTATCACACACGATATCGCGCCCCGGGAACCTTCCGCCCGACGGGGACTTCGATCCAACCCCGCCGGCTCGGGGTGTGACAACCTCGTTTCGCATGGCTATCACGAACGAAGGAGAAGGTGCCGAATGAATGGGCCACATTCGTGAGCTCCCATTCGTAGGACCTTTCATTCCCAGCAGCACCATGACCGAAGGAAATTACTAGACGAATGGGATTCTTTGTGAGCTACCATTCGTGGGATCATACTTCTTTCGTCCGAACTGGAAACTATTAGGGTTTCAAGAGGTTTTAAACGGTTTTGATAACAATCTATGTTAAGGTTTTCAACCACAAAATTTTCTAAATTTCCTACACATATAACCATGAGTTTTAACAATCAAATGGGAACTTATAACCTAACTTATGTTATTAGGTCATTACCAAGGGTAACATGATGGGTACTTATGAGTTACAAGGAACTAAGGAGAACAAGTTGGAATCTACGAAAGAACAAGGGAACAAACTAAGTGGAGTTATGTTGACCTTATGAGACAACACTTCGTACTTGGTGGTTCTATGCGAATGTATAACTAACTTAGATAGTTCAATTGAACAAATCTACCTTAAGTTATACCTAAGTACGAACAAAGAACTACGTATAACAAAGATCTAATGAAGGACTTAGAGTTAATTAAGTGCGATTAACATAAGTCCTAGCATGTTTAAGTTATATTTTCTTTAAAAAGTAAGTTATGTTTTGAATATAGTAAAATGATTTATACACTTCATTATTAAAATGTTTTAAAATAAATTAAATGATTTCTAAACTTAATGTTTTGCAACTTAAAGCGGATTTCATAAAAGATGTTTTAATTAAAGGATCATGAACGAGAGTAATGTAGATCTTATATAACTAAGGTTTAGTTGTGACTATCTCCGGAATAGGGGTTCATAGAGAGTAAATAGTATAGAATAGTTAGAAGAACTTAGAAACACATTAGCCAGTATGGACACATAGTTGCACATCGAGACCTAAACCCTATATACGTCATCTTCAAACACTCATCGTATTTAAATTAAAATAAATCAACACGGGTACTGAAGATACTTAATCTACAAACAACGAGCGCGCATATCTATTGTGATTCATTGCATAGCAACATAGGTGAGTTCATTGCCCCTTTTCTAAACATTTTTGTTTTATAAATGCGGGGCTGAGAAGCATGCGTAAATTATTTTCCTTGAATTATATTTACTTAAATGCTTTTACCTCATATATGTTTACATGTATAATTTTTAGCCTAGATTTTGTCTAGGTAAACTATTTGCAAGTTTTCAAAATGGGTTTTTTATTCATCAAGAATAGATAACTATTTTAAATCAAAGAACTATTTCCAACAGTCTATTTTCAGAGAACTAACGATCTAATTCAAAGAACTATTTTTCAGTGGTGGGTTTTTAAAGAACTAACGATCTATTTCAAAGAACTATTTTTCAGAGGTCTGTTTTCAAAGAACTAAAGATCTATTTCAAAGAAATGTATACAAAGATTATTTTTAAAGAACTAAAGAACTATTACAGAGAACTGTCTTCGACGATCTATTTTCAGTGGAACGTCTGGGAAATATTCAAAGATAGCATGTGCCAAAGAACTAACGAACTATACGAAAAAGAACGAACTAAGGACGATCTAGACGAACTATAAAATCCTATACATCAAAAGATGTCCTAGCTAGACTGATTGATTATAGGTCGCATGTTTGATGATATTTACAGATTTCCTCCACTACTAAGAACCTTGATTGCTAGACTAGTCTACTCGAGTATGACCAAAGCCCAATCGTTAGGTCTTAGATTTTTATTAAATGTTTACTTATTTATTTATTTAAGCATTTAATTTAACGTTTCTATAAATGCTATGGTTGATCATAATTGTGTGACGAACATAAGGAAACAAGAGGATTTCTATATTTTTGTGAAACTACATGAACTAAAAACTGAGGTGTTGATGATGAGGAATGAAACGCTAAAGGTTACAACAAGTCCTTCAAAGGATGCAACCCACCAACCTATGAAGGCAAGAAAGATGTTGTGGCCACCTGCTAGTGGATATCCGCTATGGAGGCTGTCATCTCCATCAGTAAGTGCCGAACTGATCAAGCTGTCAAGTTTGCAGCTCACTCCTTTGTCGAGGAGGCACTTCACTGGTGGAACACAATCGAGCAATCAAAGCCCGCGGCTGACATGGAAAATATGACTTGGGAAGACCTGAAAGAGCTGGTAACTAAGCAGTTCTGTCCCAAGAATGAACTTCACAAGGTGGAAATAGAATTTTTTTGTTCTGAAAGCTGGGAGTCTGAACCACCGCCAGTACACTTCAAGGTTTAATGAGATGACCAGGCTTGTTCCTCGTCTGGTTTTCACAGAGGAACATAGGGTGAAATTGTACATGGAGGGTTTGCCTCCAAAGGTTCGGATTCATGTGAAGGCCAACGCTCCAAAGATAGCATGTGCCAAAGAACTGTTTTCGACGATCTATTTTCAGAGGAACGTCTGAGAAATATTCAAAGATAGTAAGTGCCAAAGAACTAACGAACTATACGAACAAGAACGAACTATGGACGATCTAGACGAACTATAAAATCCTATACATAAAAAGATGTCCTAGCTAGACTGATTAATTATAGGTCACATGTTTGATGATATTTACAGATTTCCTCCACTACTAAGAACCTTGATTGCTAGACTAGTCTACTCGAGTATGACCAAGGCCCAATCATTAGGTCATAGATTTTTATTAAATGTTTACTTATTTATTTATTTAAGAATTTAATTTAATGTTTCTACAAATGCTATGGTTGATCATAATTTTGTGACGAACTTAAGGAATCAAGAGGATTTCCATATTTTTGTGAAACTACAAGAACTAAGAACTAAGAACGGAGATGTTGAAGATGAGGAATGAAACGCTTAATTATCATTGACAACAATATATTATGTAGTTTGGTATGTGGTTGGCTGGCGGCTGGGCTGGCGGTAAGCTAGACCCTACGTATGCCCTATACATAAGCATACTTGGCTGGATAATATAGGTGGTTGTTGATGAGGTTAAGGTTGTCATTACTGATGTTCAGTGTTAAGAAATTTCAGGTTGTTCAAAGGTTGTGAATTGAATGTTTGGGATGAAACGCTTAATTATCACTAAGAACAATATATTATGTAGTTTGGTATGTGGTGGGCTGGCAGCTGGGCAGGCGGTAAGCTTGTACCTACGTATGCCCTATATATAAGCATACTGAACTAGATAATATAGGTGGTTATTGGTGAGGTAAAGGTTGTCATCTGGTCAGGTTTGTACAAAAATTCATTTTAAAACAAAACTATATGAACTCACCAACCATGTGTTGACTTGATCTTTTTGCATGACTTCTTAGGTGACGAACAGGTTATGTCACACCCCGAGCCGGCGGGCCGGATTGAGTGTCCCGTCGGGCAGAATGGTCCCGGGGCTCGATATCGGAAATGATAATCGAGATGATCAGATTGTTTACATTGCATATGATATATAATGAGAAAATACTAAATGGAATAGAATTACAAAGTTAAATTACATCAGTATCGTTCATAATTTAACAATGTAAATCTACTATCACATCATAATTCAAGCACTGAGAGGCCATCAGTCTACTCCTCAGAATCCCGACGATGTAGAACACCCATTTGGCAAGCACTGAGGGGCCAAACGACATGATCTACAATAGTCATAGCTACAAGAACACCTCCCGGCAAGCACTGAGAGGCCAGTTGGTCCATTCTAACTAGCCAATAGCTTTAGCATTATGTTTAAGTTTGTAGCATGAGTGAACATTGAGGAATCACTGTATGGCAAGCACTGAAAGGCCATCAGTCTACTCCTCAAGTCATGACTATGAAGGTAACCCTGTGGCAAGGACTGAGAGGCCAACGGTCTGTTCCTTCAAGTCCCAATTATGAAGACACCCCATGGCAAGCACTGAGAGGCCAATTTGGTATGTTTTACCATAGTTGATAGTTTTAGCATTCAAATAGTTTCACAACCGGTAAGGCAAGCAATGAGAGACCCAACCGTTGTTTTAGCATTCAAGCATATAAGCATACAAGTGTTTACATCATCCGTAGCTTTAGCATATAGTGTTAGCTTTAGCATTTAGTATCAGCATATAGCATTAACACTTAGCAATTAGCATTAGCATTTAGCATTTAGCATTAGCATTGTAGTATTAGCATTGTAGCATTATCATTTAGCAATTAGCATTAGCATTAGCATTAGCATTAGCATTAGCATTTAGCATTAGCATTTTAGTATTAGCATTGTAGCATTATCATTTAGCAATTAGCATTAGCATTAGCATTAGCATTGTAGTATTAGCATTGTAGCATAAGCACTTGGCATTCGTATATAGCATTAGTGTTTAGTATTAGCATTTAGCATTAGCATTTAGTGTTAGCATTTAGCATTAACATTAGCATATAGTATTAGCTTATAGAATTAGCGTTTAGTATTAGCATTTAGCATTAGCATTTAGTGTTAGCATTTAGCATTAACATTAGCATATAGTATTAGCTTGTAGCATTAGCGTTTAGTATTAGCATTTAGCATTAGCATTTAGTGTTAGCATTTAGCATTAACATTAGCATATAGTATTAGCTTGTAGCATTAGCGTTTAGTACAAGTGTTCAAGCTTTAACATTGAATATATAGTTTAAGCATATAGTTTATAGCATAAGCATTAGGCGTATGGTTTAAGCATGTAGTTTATAAATCATTTGTTTAAAATGTATAACATGCTTCTCAGTCACGAAGTAAAATCAAAATAGTTAAAAAAAAGGGACAAATGAACTCACCTTGTATTTGAAGTGGTTGACTTAACTTAAACGAATAATACACGCACTCTAGATTGTACTTGTTGTGTTTTCACGATCCTGTATTTTATTTCACGTTGTTTGAAACTTGTAAGTATGAGTTATAGGAATTCGTGCTCGTGTATGTGTTAGCCCTAAAATTGGCTAACACTGGTGAGTCTCGGTCTCCTTCGGCCCTTGGTTCAATGGTTATCGATCATTAGTATTACTTGTCTTTATGTCATATTTTAAGCTTTAACCCATTCTTAAAATCCCAACACTTTGTCCTAACATGTTAGTTAAGCGCATCGGTTATAATCTTTGCAAACTGGACCTAATTATAAATTTAGGTTTATAATTTAAAGTCTTACCCCCTAATCTTTGTTACCCTTGAAATGCTTGTTACGAATGCGTATTTAACCTTTTAACATCATTAGTTTTTGTAATAAATCCATGTATGTCATGCATGTTTATTGATTTTATATTCTAGATTATACCGTTAACCAACGGGATCGAATATTACACGTTTGAGCCAACCAATTTGGGCCGAAGCAGTTATTGGGCCAAACCAGTGGCCATGGGCCAAACTGGGTTGGTATTGCGCCTGACACAGTGGGCCTTGGACCTTAAGGAATTTCCTGGCCAACACAGTTTTCATGGGCCTAATGCCTCTCCTGGGCTGAATAGTCAACATGGGCCGAAACAAACTATTGGGCCGGCTAAACGCTATTAGGCCTCACAGTTCGCCTGAATCAGTTCTTGGGCCGAACAGTAGGTTGTGTTGGGCCTGGTCAACTGTGCTGGGCCGAATGGAAAGCTTCTGGGCCTGTTGCGACATTGGGCCGAAGTGGTTAGTTGGGCCAAGGGAAATCTGTTGGTCGAATGTGGTTGCCTCATGGGTAGGCTGAATGGCTTCTGGTGGCCGATTGATTAAGTTCGAGCGAATGAGAAGCTTTCTTCGGGTCAAACTCCTTCGGTCGCCCCTTGCTCATTCGACTCAACCTTTCATTCGGTGGTGTGGTTCGACGGGCCTGTGGCTATACGGCCAGGACACTCTATCGAATGGTCCCATTCGACTAGACGCAGTTTTGAGGTCGGTTAGGTTGTTGCAACCGGGTTCTCAGTCAAGACCCGTGATGGTTTTAGGTGTTGGTGGTTACCGGGACTGGTTTCAATGGCGTAGGGTTCGAGTAGGAGAACCCTTGACCGGTTTAGATGTGGTGGTCGACCAAAGTGGGTGAAAACCCTAATTTTCGACATCTTTGCAGCTGATTACCTCGTATTTCAGTGGGTATCTCTCTAGATCGGATGTACTTTCATGTAGAGAACGTTTGTAGCTTCGATTTGGCTCAAGAATGAGGTGATTTGGTTGAGTTTTGAGTGAGTTATGGTAGAGAGAAGGTAGAGAGAGAGTGGGTGGCCGGATTAGGGTTTCTAGAGTGAGAAAGTGGGGTGTTAAATGAAGAAGATGAGTCTTCCATGGTATTTATATCCCGCGGATATTCGGGTTCGTTTCGTTTGCTCGGTTCGTTGTTTCGTTGCGTTTCCGGATCGTCACGCAAGTTTTATGTATTTCAAACAAAGATTAGTTTTAGTTTACGTTTCCAAGGCTATGATTCCAAAGAAATCTTTAAAATTTATTTGTCTCAAATTATTTATCGTAATTAATTATTTTAACGTTTCGTTAACTCGCGTCACCATTTCGCGTGTTTTACGTATTTTAATTAAAATAAAGTTATTTTACACGTTTTAATTAAAATAGTTTCCGTTTTATTTATTTCTGATGAGTTTCAAAATTGTAAAACAGGAAATATTATATTTTCTTAAATTTATTATCGTTCATGTCGTTTTCGTTTTCGTTTCATCAGAAAACGTCACTTACGCGCGTTTTCGTACAGAGCACTAACTGTATGAACACGATCGTACGTTTCACTTTCTGATTTGGTTTTCTGCTTTCCAGTCATCATTTCAGATCGTTAAACTTTCAGATCTATTCGTATAGTTCGTCACCTATACGAATAATTTGTCGGTTTAGCATTCTGTAACAACAACTGTTATAGTGTTGTTCTGTTTAACCTCGCATACGTTTGTACATAATAGCATGAAATCCAGCATCTGTGTGTCAGTTCTGTGTTGTCTGATGTGTTTCTGATTGTTAAACCATGAGGTTTAAAGCAGATTTCAGACCAATAGCATAATAGTTTAATGTTACGCACTAAGTGACAATACCCTATACATAGTTTCACGTAGTGTGTACCTGAGTTACTGTGCAATTTACTGTTCCGGTAACGATTCCGGCACATATGTTACAACAGGTTCGGAACCATTTGAAGCTCTTTATGGTAGAAAATTTTGTTCACCTGTCTGTTGGATCGAGATTGGCTAATCGCATATCACTGGTCTCGAGATCATTCAAGAAACGACTCACAAGATTCCCTCAACTAGGGGAGACTGTAACATCATTTCTTTAAAGGTAAATTTTTATTTTAATGATTATACTTATGATAGAACACATTATTCTACTGAGTTATTTAACTTTGCATTTTGATTTAAATGTTTATTTGCACTATTGCGAACATATAATTGAAACGCATGAACTACTGGGAAGTTTTATTAATTATATAACTGGAACATACCCAGAGTAGTTATTGCAGTTTCCACATATACGACATATTTTGGTTTAAATGATTTTGGGTAAAGGTGTACAATTCTATCACTAAATATAGGCAAGGACACACGTCATGGTGTATCAAAGGGGTGGGCTGGTGGCTGAATAGGTTGGGACCGACTTCTACGTATGCCCTATACATAAACTTACTTCAGTCTATCGTGGACGTGTTAGTGATATGATTTAGTGAGGAGATTTCTTGGAAGTTGGATTTGATAAACGAATTTAAAAAATTATGATAATGGAAACACTTAAGCGTCGGTGAGGACACAAATACTATTGAAAACACGTATGTTATTTCAGAAAGGTTAACCTAATAAGTTGCGAACGACTTCTACGTATGCCCTATACATAAACTTACTTTGGTCTATCATGGATGTGTTAGTGATATGATTTAGTAAGGAGAATTCATGGAAGTTGAATTTGATAAATAAATTTAAAATGATAATGATAATGGAAACATTCTAGCTTCAGTGAGGACACAAATACTATTGAAAACGCGGATGTTATTTCAGAAAGGTTAACCTAATAGTGTGTTCGCATGAGTGACGATTCGCACGAAAACATCTATTAGGAATAATAGTTCCTAAACGATATTCCAGGAATTTATAAATCAAACTGGAATACAATACGGGTGTTATATTTGTAAAGGTGACGATTTTTACAAATATAAACGTAAGTTACGAGTTCCAACGAGATAAACAAAAATAAATATTTTTGCGATATTTAAATTAATAAAAAGAATTGAAAACGTTTAATAGCAAATAACACCTTAAAAGATTTCAAATAAAAATATTCTATTAAACACTTCATATTTTAAAGTCATTATATATAAAACCCACAAACGTTACGATAACACGTAAATAAAAAGAGCCGAGCACCAGCATTAGACCCGGACTGTATAAAGGGTGAACCACCCCTTCTTCCTCATTTTCTTCAGTGACATACACACACACACAATCTCTCCCTCTCTCCGATACAAACCCGTCACCTCTCTGTGGTTTCTCTCTCTAGAGAAAACTCTCATTTCTTCACAATTTTCACTCATTTTGGTGTCAAAATTCTTCTCCAATCATCTAGATCACAAACCCCCGAAGACATCGATTTACAATCGCATATTTTAGGTAGATCTGTGGTTTTTATTTCGGGTTATAAGCTAAACGAAAAAGAACACTTCTCCTCCATTTTAAACTTGTTTCTTAACCTACTAAACCTTTAACGAGTGTGGTATGGATGATTACCGAACCTATAACAGGATGGGATATCCAGATCATAAAGATGAGCCACAGTGTCATCGAGACTAATAATCTCGACGATATGATTGTCGATATTAACCTAAAAAAATGATACATATACATAACTCGGTTTTCAAAGACGCATGGAAATAAAGACACATGAAATCATAAGGGAAATTACTTAGCGTTACAGATACAAATGTATCAAACACAGGATATTGTGCGGTTGTTAATTTCATATGAGTGAGCGCGCATCTTACAAAACACATACCATATAATATCATCTATGAGTTCTCACAACCCCCATTTTTACTCATTTTGATTTTAAACTTGGGGGTGAAACATGTATAACTTAAACTCTTATACTTTTGTATAACACTTATGAACTTGGAAGTCATTGATGTATTGCCACTAGACTTGCATTGATCTGAACCACTGTTGATTGAGTTGACTTCGGTCCTCCGTAGTGATTAGGGTAAACTCTTATGGACATTGAACCACCGTTGATTGCGTTGACTTCGGTCCTCCGCGGCGATTCTTTACACTGTTGATTGAGTTGACCACAGTCCTCCGCAGTGATTGCTTATACTGTTGATTGAGTTGATTTCGGTCCTCCGCGGTAACAATAAGTTAAACTAATTATTGTGGTTATTGTTTTATTTGATTGAATTTATTTGGAAGATTGATTGACCTTGGAATATTTTTTGATCTGTTTGTTAGTGAATTTACAGTATATGTTCATCTTTACAGGTTCACATGTGTTTATTTAAACTCTTATAACTATTTTTGGGTGTGTTAAACTTATGATTACGCACCAACTACTCCTGTAACGACCGACATGCGAGCGACGATGAGTCGGAAATCCAAGGGTGTAGACAATCACAGTATAAGACATTGTGTTACGAGAGTTAGGACAAAAATACTAAACGACAATCAAAATGCATGGGTTTTCCTAAAATAGTTAGGAAAATCCATTTAATCACATGAACATGAATCAGAAGAAAAGAAAAACACTATGTGAGGGAAAACAATGAACAAAACCTGAATAGATAACATTTGGAGTATCGATCCGACGAGATGTCGGCATGGGTGACGATCCATGTGGATATGTTGTTAGATTTGACCACCCTAGATGATATTTCTACAGTATCATACAATGTCAGAAGTTAAATACAACACGACGTTTTTATGAGTGACGATTCATACGAATGTCAGCGTGAGTCTTTAACGTAGATATAAAATAATAATAATTTTAATAAAATCTCACCAAAACACCAAAACAATTTGATAAACAATAAAAATTTTAAAATGCACAACCGTTCGTACAAATGGGCCCTCATTTGTACGAATCGGCTTAATTCGGTGAAGCTTTATAGCCACAGTTCGTTCGCATGAATGGGAGCCATTCGTACGAACGGCTGATTCTTGTGACAGCACAACTATAAAAGCAACACTTCTGTTTTTCAAACACATTTTTCACCCAACTCTCTGAAACGAAACCCTCATTCGCCCCTCTTAATTTTCGGCCATTTCCATACGAAATCAGACCATTTCACGGTCCAAATCGTGTGTATTTCAACCGCAACACTTCCATTTCAAGATTTTTACTCTTTTCATCTCATTTCGGTCAAATACGAGCTACACAGTTACCGATCCTTTGCACCAAAACACTCCAAAACGTTTTACCATCAATTTCTACCATAAAAACACCAAAAATAACCACTAATTTCAAAAATGCCATTCTTGGTGAATCTGCAGACGAATGAGCCATACGAAGGTCGTTGAAGGAGAGTCACACAAATGAGATGCCGAACGAAGGAGCAATCACACGAATGAGGACACGTTTGCACGAATGGAACACAAGAATGAGAATTTGCATTTTCATCATTCCATTCGTGTGAATGAAGGCCATTGGCACGAACCACCCATTCGCACCATGAACATCCCAAAATGGCTAAGTGTGAAAGTCCTATCTTACACTATTTGTTATGATAGAAACGAACCTTAGACCAAATTTTAAATCTAATCAAGATAACACGAAATAAAAATACATTTTCCAAAAATCACATCAAAACACCAAGCACAAAACCGTCCCGCACCTAACTAACTAATTTCTAACACATGATTCAAACCGAGAGAACATACCGAGTGAGTGCATCGACGAATCATAACCTCAGGTGAGTTCAAAGACCCTTTGTTTTTTTCAATTTTCTGGCTTCCAAATCATTTGGGGCTGAGAACATGAAACCTCTTATTTAAATGATCAACGAATAAGAGTTATTTGCAAATGATTTCAATAAAAATATCAAATCTCAATAACTTATTCAAATGTTATACGAATAAGTGTCTTTTCAATTTTACTGAGCGTTCATCGTTTCATTCACACCTTTTCAACAAATAATAACAACAAACCAGTTTCGAGGGTTCAAACACAAATCATTGAGGAGGTGTTGTTAACCACAACAGTTTGAGGCTTTGTGCCCAACTAAGAGGTGAACAGATACGAACCGGGGAATTGTGTAGTGCACAATCGAAAACAATCATTTTCATGGGAATCCCCCATCAAACAACAACATATTCGCATGGTATCTCTCTAGGGTAATTCACTAGGACATGTGTCCACACAACATCACATTGAGAATTCGCTGAGGGAAGTCTCATTAGAGTCATTTACCATTAGTTGACGCGGGTCAAACGACGGTAACGTGGATGGTACCATAGGTCTAACAAACCTCCAGCGCCGAGGCTGGTACGTTACACGCATACACACGTGAAACAACAGCTCAGATTAGTTCCAAGGGAACTAACCACACAACCATATCAGTTATGGTTGGTAAATGATCACATGAGTGATATTATGGACAGACCACACAAACAATAACATGAGTTTTCAAACAAAACAAATGTTCAAGATCTAGTCTTGAACGAGTTTCAAACGAGTACACAGTAAACAATGTTTTACTACAAGAAAGGAGCGTAATCTATGTGATTTTCAAACAAACAAAACGTGTCTCCAGTATCAGGAGACAGACCATACGCTTCTTCCACACAACTTCATTGTTACAATCATCCGTTGTGTCGTGTAGAGTGGAGATACACAAGTGACAAGGTCTGGTTTCCGTTAAGGACATCTTCGTGGATCACCGAAGGGGTGGTGGGCTGGCGACCGAGCTTTGGATCTACGTATGCCCTATACATAAACTACCTTCGATGATTTGGGATGGTGTTTGTAATGATGTTCAGGCTAACACACTTGTGTAGTTCATTCATGTTTTCAACGCCATTCACACACCACTTTTAAAACAGTTGTGAATGGAAAGATTTTCACTAAACCTTTTACAAAACATAATATTTTCCAAACTAATGTGACTCACCAACCTAGTGTTGACATATTTTACATGTTCTCAGGTGAAGAACAGGTGAAAGCAGGATGACTTTTAGAGAGAGAAGGATCCCTTAGAGGAACCTACAATTCCTGCATGGTATCTCTCCGGCTAGCCCGGATACAAGATTTAGGACTTGCATCTGTGCAAGCAACTTTTGTGGGACATCTTGTCCACATTCCAGATGTTCAAATCAAGGGGTAATAGAATTAAATTATAAAAAAGTTGTAATTTAATTTTATTCATTTAATGCATTTAGTATTTCTCATATTATCATGTGCAATATAACAATCTGATCACTTCGATTAGAATCACGCCTCAGGACTATTTCACCTGACGGGTCTCCGATCCGGCTCACCGACCCGAGGTGTGACAACTCCAATTGTTGACACTTGATCTCTTACATGTTTTAGGGAATGAGGATAAGTAAGGAGAATAGCTCTACATTTTTTGTGGATATCATCACATATGATCTTGGAGTTAGCTAATTTAGCTCGATTCACTAAAGATTAGGATTTAGTTAATTTAGCTACATCTTTTACGTAACAGGTTGTGACTGCTTCATGATAAACATGATTTTGTGTAACCAATTGGAATAGTTGAAACGAAATGTGATGATACAATTAGTTGCCTACGAGCTTGTGAACAATCTACACATTCCTCGTGACATCCCGATGATTCCGTTGTCGGTCGGGGTGTTACAAGAAGCAATTAAGAACTAGAGTACCCCATCCACTCCAACAGAAATCCTTTCATTTATGGGTTTGGCAGGTTACTATCGAAGGTTCATCGCGAACTTCTCGAAGATTGCCTTGCCACTCACAACTATAATCCAGAAAAGTCAAGCGTTCGCATGGGGACATAAATAACAAGATGCATTTCAAATTTTTAAACAAAAGTTATTGAACTCCCCTATTATTAGTCTTCCAAATGGAAATGATGATGTTGTTTTGTACTGGGATGCTTCAAACATTAGTCTTGGTTGTATACTTATGCAACGAGACAAGCTCATTGCGTATGCTTCAAGACAACTTAAGGTTCATAAGACTAATTATACTACTCATAACCTTGAGTTAAGGGCTGTGGTCTTTGCATTAAAGATATGGAAACACTACGTATACGGTACTAAATGTGTTATATACACGGACCACAAGAGCCTGCAACACATTCTCAATCAGAAAGAGCTCAACATGCGACAAAGGCGAAGGGTTGAGTTCTTAACTGATTATGATTGTAAGATTTGCGAATCCAAATCAAAAAATTCTTATTTTAAAAGTTAAATTCAATCTTTTAGCTCTCGTTTGATATATTATTGTTTACCTAACTCGTTCATAAACATTTTCAAAATAAATTTTAAAGATTGAAACTCCAATCTATTAATTGGGCATTCCCCACAATGAAACCCTAACTTCAAAAATTCATAATTAATTCATAAATTAAGAAATTCTTTTTTTTAAATTATTTTCAAAGAATAAGGTTTCCAGTAATAAAAAAATGTTAACCTAATTCAATGAATTCGACTAGTTAAAACCCGAAATACAACACATGGGTAATTAGCCCACTTGCTTTGAAAAACACAACTTCAAAAATCTATTAAGGATAAATAGTGGGTTAAAACCAACCCAATAAAATATCTAAAATAAAATAATACCTTTAAACTAAATTATATTGAAGATTTAAAGCCCAACTTATAAGTTAAGAATTTCTGCAAAATTCCAAAGGTTTGGACCTCCAAACTACAAAATTTCCGTTTCAGAAATCTAAAACCCAATCCATAATAAATACCCAACCCATTCCAACTACTATAGCCTTTCAAACAATTCCATTTCCATGTATTCAAGAATGAATAAGCACATACAAATGGTTCACTATGCAACGATTAAGGTGAGATACATAGCCTTTTTTTCTATTACTGTTTTACAATTATGGGCTGAAAAACATGTCACAACAAATGGTTTTAACTATAACAATTTTTACTAATAGTCATTCAAGGTTTTCAGATATTGGTTACAACAAAAACAGTTTTTACATGTTGAATTTCAATTAAAGTCTCATCAGTTTATTCACAACCATTAACTTTGCTAAGCCAAAGTAATGTTGGTGGATCTGCTGGTTTGACAAACCCACTCGATCCCGGGTAGGGAGCCGAGTGTTCGAAACTGCTACATGTGTAATTCAACAATTTTGGTTTGATATTTGATTTACCTGGTGTAACATCACTGTTTTTGAGGTATTGTCTTTACAATATACACTTGTATTGATAGAACCTGCAACGATAATTTGATAATTATTTTTTTTATTGATGATAATATTAATTTCTATACGAGGAGAACATATGATTATTAAGCATAAACCATGGGGAAGTTAGTTTGAAATATAACTAGACTAAACCACAATGTTTATTGCAATGGAGTAATTATGATATGATTTGGTTTTGTTTGGAATGGTTACAGGATATGGTTTGGTCACTAAATATAGTGAAGGACACATGGTCATGGTTTATCTAAATGGTGGTGGGACTGCGGCTGAATAGGTTGTGACCGAATCCTACGTATGCCCTATACATAAACTTATTTCGGTCAATCATGTATGTGTTAGTGATATGATTTAGTGGTTTTGAGGATTGGGAAATAAAAAATTTATAAATATATAGTAATAATGAAAAGGATAATGGAAATAATTACGCGATGGTGACACACGAATATAAATTAAATGTGAATGTTATTTCAGTAATGTTAACTTAAAAATGTATTTGCGTGGGTGACGATTCACATGAATACAATTATTAAGAATAATGTTCTGAGACGATATTCCATGAATTGTAAATTGAGTTGAAATACGATGCGAACGTTGTAATCGTAAATGTGACGATCTTTACAAATGCATACGTGAGTAACGCGTTTCAACAAGATAAACGAAATGATATTTACGATACTCAAATTAAATAAAAATGAATTAAAACGTCTACTAGGAATAAACACATTAAAGGGTTTTAAATAAAATTATACTATTTAACGTTTCGTATTTTAAATATAATTTACGTGAAAACCGAGCAAATAAAATTGTTAACGCGTAAATAATCGTAACCGAACACGTGGGACCGTTCTGGACTATAAAAAGGGAGAACTACTTCCTCTTATTCATTTCCACCCATACTTTCTCTCTCTAAGAAAGAATTCCCATCATATATCTCTCTCTCTATAAAATCCAAAATGTGAAACTCTTCTATTCTTAACCATTTTGATTGATTTTCATCTCAAAACGTTTCTCCACTCACGTAGAGTACGGAAGTACAAGTCGATCAAGCTAAGGATCAAGAGTTGAGGTAAAAGTATAAGTTTCATTTGGAGTTTCCTTTAAATTAAAATTAAGCTATAATGTTTCTCCAACGTTTAATCGAATTTTCAGTAGCATTTAAGTTGGAACAATTTGAAATACAAGGTTTTATGAAACATGCACTTTGATGTAATGGTGCTTGGGGCTGGAGGTTGAAGACGAGACGATTTCGGTCGGGAAACGTATCACTTTGATCGAAAACCCTTCCATCTGGGTGTACTTGGCCGAGAACCTGCCTTTATTTTATGTGATATGGCCGAGAACCCACCTAGGACCAAGAACCCTCCTTTTCACTAATGTCCTTGCCGAAAACCTTTATTCCCCTAAAACCCTTGGTCGATAACCCTCTTAGTTGATCATTCTTGACCGAGAATACACTAGTGTAATACATATATATAACTGAGAACATATTATTTGCCGAGAACACTCAATTAGTGTTAATCAAGAACCATTGGGGTTGGGTGCAATTGATTATAGGTGTTCTCACTTATATTACTTAAACATTGTCTAAAAATATTGACCAACCTTAACACAAGTGTTTTAAATTATATAAATAGTTTTAAAACATATTAAAGGTTTATAACACATTCATGATTGATCAAGATAAGAAGGTGACACTTATAAAATAAACTAGCCAACTTTGCTACAAAGTTGATAAAATATTTTTAAAATTACTGGACCTAATTTAAAATCTTGGGTGAAACATTTAAAGGATGATGTTTTATAACGTAATATTTATTTAAAAACACTCAAGTGATAATAACCATTTTTAGATTTGTAATGGGAAATATCCTAACTATAAACCATGTAAACAAGGGATATGATAGCATACAATATACTAGTGCTTAACCTATATTGGCTAATTGTTAGTGCATTTAGTCATGATAGTTGTATACAGTGTTAGAACAGTGTGTACATGTTCAGTCAGTCAATGTGAATCATGTGTTATTATGTGCTTGTGTGTTAGAATCTTTATCATTTAACAAGTATGTACTATTTTTTTACAGTCGAGTTCACTAGGCAAGAACAGTATTGTGTTATATCGAAACAGTGGTGGGCAGCGAGAGTGAGCCCTATATATATACTGCGTTCGGTGTAACAGGATAATGTTGGTGCGTAGTGTCAAGACGAATATTATGACGATTAATTCAACAAGAATCGTAATACGTAAGCGAGACTGAGTATAGTTATGGGTGATGATCCATAATGATACGAATGTTGAACTTATAATTATGATTAAACGACTTTAAACATTTTAATACGATCGGAAAACGTACGCGATTGCGGGTATACACGTAATTGTGAATGTTTAACGATTTGTCAACACCCGAAGAGTAAAAATAATCATATTAATTATTTTATATTTTTACAATTTTGAAACTCATCATTTTAATGAGTTTAACAACTCTTTTATTTTAAAACCGCGTAAAATACGCGTTACGTTCCGGAAACGCGAACCGAGCGACCGAAACGGACCCGAACACCACCCGGACTATAAAAGCCTTGAACAAGGCTTAAACCCTCATTTATTTCACCTACACCACTTTCTCTCACTAGAATTTTCGGCTAAGCCTTTCTCTCTCTAGAAAACCCACTTTAAACGTTCGTAACTCGCTTATTTCTCAACGGATTTCGTCATTCTTGGTGTCCACGCGAAGCTCTCAACGAGTACTACAAGAAAGTACAGCGGATCGGAGGTTTTCACCGGCCAAAAACGAGGTATGAACCGAAGAAGTTTCGGGAAAATAGGGTTTCTTGTGCCTTTTGTTAAAAACCGACTAAAAACCGGTTCTATCACTTCATGTTCTGATTTCGCACCCCTAGTAACCTCATCTGATGATGAACTAACCTAGATCGTGGCCTAGTGATGAAGATTCGATGAAGGAAACGATGCAGGTGTACAGGTTCGCGGTGGTCATGGAGCCGAACCATTAGGGTTTCCTAGCCGAACCCTTTTGGAGCTATGGCGAGCCCTTGCCGAACCAGGGACTTAGCGAACCCTCTTCTGGCGAACCACTATCAAGAATGAACCTATGGTTCGTCGGTTCCAGCCAGCCGAACCCTAAAGGGGTCTACGAACCTGCACGAGCCATGCTAAGCTTTCACGAATCCTTCATGCATGCATGTCACGAACCTTGATGAGCTATGAACGAACCCTTCTGATGGTTATGGCCAACGAACCCTAGACGAAACTCCATGTGACCGAACCATGCATGCAGCGAACCCTTGAGAACCACCGAACCCTTTTGTGATGTTGCCGAACCATAAGCAGTAACACGAACCCTCCTTGTTGCTACGAACCTTCATGCAATCGCTTAGCCTATGTCGAACCTTCACGAACCTAGTTGCTGCATATGGCGAACCCTAGTTGCTCCACGAACCCATGATGCAGCAACCCTAGGGCCGACCCTTGTTGTATTACTTGGCCGAACCTAAGGCAAAAACCATAATAGGTTCGCTGCCAATATAGTTAGCCGAGGCCCAACCTGCAAGTTTCTTTACATTACTTGGCCCAAATTGATTCCATCCGGCCCAAACCAATCATAATTGGCCCATGTTATTCCCTTTGATCCACATAGTGGCTTCCGGCCCATTATGAGCTTTAAGTTGGCCAAATTTTTGTCTTTGACATGTTACATAGTCCATAAACAAGTTAGTAGGCCCAATAGCACATTCAATTGGCCCATTATTGAACTAGGTGGCCCATGGCCTTTGATAAGCCTCATGGTTTCATGGGCTTAAGGCCCAATGTGAGGCCTCGATTATGACAATTGTGAATTGATCATAAAGGGGTTAAGTTTGTAACTTAACAATAATCATGAAGATCAATTCACAATCACAAGACTTAAAACAATTGGAACATCTTTTCATAAGTCATGTTAATCAATGGTTGTCAAATACTAGAACATTTATCATTTATGCATAAGATTTACGCACAAAGGATCATTTCACATTCGTTTCTTGGACCCATGATCAATCAAGAGATTCAAATCATAACTTTCAAGTTTCACAACAATCAAATCATGAGAACACAAGTCAATCAATGAATCAAAGTCTATATAACTATAAATCCTATATCTTATGTATGATTACAATGTTATAGGAATCAATTAGAAGTCCTGTTTGCTACTTGCTATCTGTTTTAGTTCAGAGTCTACTGCAGACAGGTGAGAACTTTAGCCCCTCTTTTACTGTTTTTATAACTGTTTTGGGGTGGAACACGTGATCAAAACAATCGTTTACAATCATATTTCATTACACAAGGTGTGTGTATGCTTATAAACATTATGGGTTCATTGTAAGAATCCTAGGAATTCATCAACTGTTTTAAAGGACTTATCAATTACTAAACTCTTTTCACTAAAAAGGTTTTATAAGGGATCTTTGAACTGTTTTGTAACAGATTTACTCAAATGTATTTATGAAGGATAAACACTTTTAAATAAATGATTTTATAAACTCTTTTGTTATAAACCTTGTTGTTACACAAGGTCACTATTTCATGGTATTCAAATCAAGTGGTTCACAACATGGTATTCAAATCAAGTGGTTCACAACGTGGTATTCAAATCAAGTGGTTCACAACATGGTATTCAAATCAAGTGGTTCACATCATGGTATTCAAATCAAGTGGTTCACAACATGGTATTCAAATCAAGTGGTTCACATCATGGTATTCAAATCAAGTGGTTCATTTCATGGTATTCAAAACAAAGGATTTAATTCGTGGAATTAAATCTAGGTTTTCAATTCATGTTATCAAATAAGGCATTAACACATCCGGTTAAAGTAAGGTTCAGAAACATGGTGTCTATTGTTGTAAACAAACTTGTAAAAGCATCAAGTATCATATTCATTAGCGTTAGTACTGGGTGATCACAACAAGGGAAAGCGGACACACACATTGGGGCAGGCCGATTGTTGCAGTTAGCTTTTAAATTTGTTTTATAAACTAACTGCAGATTTCTGTTACATATGGTTTTATCAAAACTGTTGACACATTATCTAACTCCAAACGTGGTTTGGGACTTGATATTATATGTTGACTCTTGTGCAAACAATCATTGGATTGTTTACACTCATTTTCTTACTTGATGTTAGTTTGGGTTGCAGCTCATCCGTGTGAATCTTATGTTGCTTTAACTTACCTATGCCTTATATCATATAATCATGTTTACAAATGATTAAACCTATTGTTCTCACCAACTACGTCTGTAGTTGACAGTTACTTTTCACGTGTTTCAGGAAATCAGGGTTAAGACATTCTCAGAGACAACTAAGGAGACCACACTAAGGATAGAACAAGATTAAGAAACATGCTAGGATGGACTAGAAACACACTAAATACTAATTGTTTACTTGTCTTGTTTGAAGTCTTATTTTCTAAACTATATTTTGGGTCTGTAGTTGTCTTTCTTTTGGTAGATAGATTGTCTGTAACTAAACAACTGTCTAAACATTATGAAATGTAGTAATCCATTGTGGTTGTTCTTATTCAATACTTGTGCATGATTCAACTGTTCATACGTCACCGCGCCGTGGATTCCGCACGCGGCGCAGGGGTGTGACAGGTTGGTATCAGAGCCAAGGTTGTAGAGAACTAGGAAAAACCCAATGTTTAATGACCTAGACTATAACCTAAGCTACCCAATAGGACTAAGTGCTATAGGCTTGAGGAACTTAGGATCTAAGTAACTTAAGTGAGCATTAAGTCTACAATAAGCTTGAAAGATCTTAGGGACATTTTACTAAGATTAGATCTTGAGTCAAAGAATTTGAATCGGACTTCTATAATTTTAGAAACCGGATTAAATTCTCACACATATGCATTTAAGGATTTCAGAGGCAAGGATCTGTATTCTTAGTATCCTTGATCTGAAATTCTCACACAGAGATCATTATAGAAATTCGGAGGCAAAGATCTGTATTTTCAGTATCTTTGATATGAATTTCTTGTCATATTCAGTATAGGATTTAGGGGCAAAGATTGGTATCTTTGATCTAAAGTCCTTGTCATATTCATTATAGGAATTCATATGTCAAGATCTATTAATTTAGAATCTTGATTTGAAATCCTTGTCATATTCATTATAGGAATTCAAATGTCAAGATCTATTAATTTAGAGTCTTGATTTGAAATCCTTGTCATATTCATTATAGGAATTCAAATGTCAAGATCTATTAATTTAGAGTCTTGATTTGAAATCCTTGTCATGCTCATTATAGGAATTCAAGGGTCAAGAACTATTAATTTAGAATCTTGATTTGAAATCCTTGTCATTGTTATCATTATCAGTTGTTCATTATCATAGGAACTTTATAACTTAGAATCTGTGTAACAGTATTCTTTAGTTGAAGTTCTCACAAGAGATCATTATACTCAATACTGTAGGTATTGAGAACCTAGGTTCATTAACCTAGGACACACATGCTAAAACCTAAGGTTTTAATTTCGAGTAAATTAAGAACCATGGTTTACATAATCATAAACATATCCACAGAACAAGAGGCAATCATGAAACAATCATAATCAATCAACAGTTGGAATCTTAGCCCCAAATATAGACGACGGATTACCACTGACGTGTTGAGGTAAGTGGTGGGTCGGTGAGAGCTTACCCTATATATAAGCTTATTTCAGTATGTTAGGGGGAATCCGGCGTTTGTATTTGGAGTGAAGATTCGGGAGCAACTGGGAACATTGAACATTGGTCAAACACATGGGATACAAACATTTGGGGAAACAATCATTGGTGAATCAAATCATAGTGCAATTCAAACTTGGATGAACCAAACATTATGGTGAATCAATCAAGTTATGAACATTCTTTAAATGTAAACCTTAAGTGAAATTCTTAAGTGATTACATCATTAGTACTTACTGACATAGGTTAACAGGAAAGTGTAGAACACACGTATGATTTAGTTCTACATGTTAACAACTGTTAGTAGGTGCACGCATAACATAATCATAGTTCAATCATGGAATCAATCATAGTTCAAGTTGATCAAAGATCATGAGATTCTTAATCAATGGAACACACTTGGAAATCAGTACAAACATGTTGCCAAATGCTAGCAAGGGCATGATCGTGGTATATCGAAACGGTGGTGGGCAGCGAGAGTGAGCCCTATATATAAACTATTTTCGGTATATCGGGAAAGTGTCAGTGTGTAGGTTTGGTGGAGAGATCATGGGACATCGTACATATTCACATGATAAGTATGCAAATAAGTTGATAACTTATACGTGTACTGGATCATATTACAATTGAATGATAATACTAGTAGTATGGATATATTACTGACCTTATCATGAAAATTCAATTGTATCCTTTCTCAATACTGAACCGCTTGTGGCTTCTATTCGTAGAATGCCTCCCCGACGTGATCCTAACGGAGGGGGTTCAACAAGTGGCAACGACGATGAGATCAACAAGATTGCTTGAGCTATCGCTGTTCATATGAGGGAAGTAATCCCTGGTATGGTCACTGATATTACCCAGAATCTTCGGGGAAGTACTAGTGATTCAGCACATAACTCAAATGCTACAACTACTGGAACTGCTAACTTCACTTTCAAGCAGTTCAATGATGCTAAGCCTCCTAAGTACGCTGCTACAGAAGGAGCTACTTGTCTACTACAGTGGTTAGAGAGCATCGAGGACATTCTCGACTTCACTGGGTGCCCTGAAAATCTGAAGGTCAAGATGGCCTCAAGCGCTTTTCATAAGGGCGCACTCACCTGGTGGAATTCTGAGAAGAACACCAGAGGACGTGAAGTTGCTTTAGCTTTACCATGGGACGGATTCAAGAACTTGCTTGTGGAAAAGTTCTGTCCACATCACGAACTGAAGAAACTTGAGGTGGAGATGTGGAATCTGGTGCAAGATAGTGGTGAAAACGCAAAGTATACAACTCGTTTCCATGAGTTGTGCATTCTGGTACCCCATTTGGTTACTCCTCTATCCCGCAGGATAGAGAAATACATTGAAGGTCTACCTTTAGTAGTCAGGGGAACTGTCATGGGTAATAACTCTACTACTTTGGAGGCAGCCATCCAACTTGGTGCTATTCTTACTGAGGAGTATGTGAAGTCTGGAGTGCTCACCCGAAAGGGATTCAAGAGAGCACAGATTGAAGAAGGCAAGAAGCCTGAACAGCACCATCACAAGAAGAAGAAGCAAAAGACAATCAAGAACTTTGCAGCGTTGACTGCAGCTGCACCTACTCATGCCACACCCATTACTGCTATGCCACAACCAGCTAATGCCAGAAAGCTTTATACTGGCCAGTTTCCACTTTGCACCAAATGCCAGTATCATCATCTGCCCAACACTCCTTGCAAGAAGTGTCTCAAATGTGGGCGTATGGGACACTTTGCAGCTACATGCCGAGCTGCTCATCTTGCTGCTGCAACAACTGCTACCACAACCACTACTGCTACAGGTGGAAGAGCCTGCTATAATTGTGGGCAGAGGGACACTTCAGAAATCAGTGTCCAAAACTCAACAACACCACTGCTGCTGCTCGTGCTTTTGTTATTGGAACTGCTGAAGCACGTGAAGAGCCGGCAGTCATCACGGGTACATTTCTTATCAATGATCACTACGTTTCTATCATATTTGATACTGGTGCTGATAAAAGCTTTATCTCTGCTCATACTGCTTCTTTGCTTAATATGCAACTATCTATACTTACTGCTCCCTATACAGTAGAAGTAGCGAATGGTAAGACTATAGTTGTAGATTCTATTATCCATGGTTGTGAATTAAGATTAAATGACCATCTTTTCTCCATCGATCTCATTCCTATGACTCTCGGAAGCTTCGAAGTTGTGATAGGAATGGATTGGTTATCCAAAAACAATGCTGAAATCGTATGCTCTGAGAAACTTATTCGAATTCCTCTTCCGTCCGACGAAACGATGATAGTCTACGGCGAAAACCATGCCGCGGATTGAAGATTGTATCGTGCATCAAGGCGAGGAAGTACTTGAAGAAGAAATATTATGCTTTCCTAGCTCATGTGGTGGAAAAGAAACCTGAAAAGAAAGCAGTTGGAGATGTTCCAGTTATCAAAGAATATCCAGACGTATTTCCAGAAGACTTGCCTGGACTACCACCGGTCCGACAAGTGGAATTTAGAATTGATCTCGTCCCTGGAGCAACCCAGTGGCGAAGTCACCGTATCGATTAGCACCGTCTGAGATGCAAGAACTGTCTAGTCAGCTTCAAGAACTGTTAGACAAAGGTTTCATAAGACCGAGTTTCTCTCCATGGGGAGCTCCGGTTCTCTTTGTCAAAAAGAAAGACGGTTCATTTCGTATGTGCATCGACTATCGTGAGCTGAACAAGTTGACAATCAAGAATAGATATCCTCTGCCCAGGATCGATGATCTGTTTGATCAATTGCAGGGAGAAACTTGCTTCTCTAAGATTGATTTACGGTCCGGGTATCATCAGTTAAGAGTAAATGATGAGGATATACCAAAGACTGCATTTAGGACTCGATATGGACACTATGAGTTTGTGGTTATGCCATTTGGGTTGACCAACGCACCTGCAGTGTTCATGGACTTGATGAATCGAGTCTGCAGACCTTACTTGGATCAGTTTGTTATTGTCTTTATTGATGATATACTGATTTATTCCAAGTCGGAACAAGAGCATGAAGATCATTTGAGGAAAGTCCTAGAGTTACTAAGAGCTGAACAACTCTATGCTAAATTCTCAAAGTGTGAATTTTGGCTAAAGGAGGTTCACTTCTTAGGACATGTCATAAACAAGGATGGAATACATGTAGATCCAGCCAAGATTGAGGCGATTAAGAACTGGACTACTCCATCTACTCCAACAGAGATTCGTTCATTTCTGGGTTTGGCAGGTTATTATAGAAGATTCATTGCAAACTTCTCTAAGATAGCCTTGCCACTTACCACACTAACTCAGAAAAGTCAATATTTATATGGGGACAGAAACAAGAAGATGCATTTCAACTTCTTAAACAGAAGTTATGCAACTCCCCTATCCTTAGTCTTCCAGAAGGCAGTGATGATTTCATTGTCTACTGTGATGCTTCAAACCTTGGTCTCGGTTGTGTACTTATGCAACGGGACAAGGTCATTGCTTATGCTTCAAGACAACTTAAGGTTCACGAGAAGAATTACACTACTCATGACCTTGAGTTAGGGGCTGTGGTCTTTGCATTGAAGATTTGGAGACACTACCTGTATTGTACTAAATGTGTCATCTATACAGACCACAAGAGCCTACAACACATTCTCAATCAGAAAGAACTCAACATGAGACAACGACGTTGGGTTGAGCTTCTAACCGATTACGACTGTGAGATTCGTTACCATCCGGGTAAAGCCAATGTGGTGGCGGATGCTCTTAGTCGCAAGGAACCAGTCAAACCGATTCGTGTAAGAGCCATGGAGATCAACACACAGCCAAACTTGAAAGACTTGATTCGTATTGCACAGCAACAAGTAGTAACAAACAATCAACTCAAGAGAGACTTGGATTGTGGCATTGAGAAGAAACTAGAACGCCGATCTGATGGGGTGTTATATCTCAATGGCCGCATTTGGATTCCAAAGTCTGAAGAATTGCGCACACTCATCTGTGATGAGGCTCATAAGTCGCGATACTCAGTTCATCCTGGAGCCGACAAGATGTATCAAGACTTGAGGACATCTTACTGGTGGCCGGGAATGAAGAAAGACATAGCACTGTATGTGGGAAAATGTCTTACATGTTCAAAGGTCAAAGCAGAACATCAAAAGCCTTCGGGACTTCTGCAGCAACCTGAAATTCCTCAATGGAAATGGGAGCAAATTTCCATGGATTTCATAACTAAGTTGCCGAGAACTCCACGAGGTTTCGATTCGATTTGGGTGATCGTTGATCGACTCACCAAATCTGCTCATTTTCTCCCTATCCGAGAGGATTACAAAATGGAGAAGCTATCTACTCTGTACATCAACAAAATCATTGCACGTCATGGTACACCAACATCAATCATATCTGATCGTGATAGTCGTTTCACTTCTCGCTTTTGGCAATCATTGCAAAAGGCTTTGGGAACGCGTGTTAATCTTAGCACGGCGTATCATCCTCAAACCGACGGCCAAAGCGAAAGGACTATCCAAACACTTGAAGACATGCTTCGTTCTTGTGTCATTGACTTCGGTGGAAGTTGGGACACTCATCTCCCACTCATTGAGTTTTCATATAACAATAGCTATCATACGAGCATTCAATGTGCACCATTCGAAGCTCTATATGGTAGAAAGTGCCGATCACCGGTCTGTTGGACCGAGATTGGTGACTCACAGGTCGTAGGACCAAAACTCATTCAGGAAACATCAGACAAGATCACAATCATACAGTCACGGCTTAAGGCCGCATGAGATCGGCAGAAGAGTTATGCTGATCGACGTCGGAAACCGCTTGAGTTTCAAGTCGGTGACCGAGTCTTACTCAAAGTTTCTCCCTGGAAAGGCGTTGTCCGATTCGGGAAGAAAGGGAAACTTGCACCAAGGTACGTTGGACCTTTTGAGATCCTGGAACGGATTGGTCCCGTAGCCTACAAACTCAAACTTCCAGTGGAGCTAAGCAATGTTCATGATACTTTTCATGTATCAAATCTTAAGAAATGCTTAGCGGATCATGATGTTCAGATTCCACTGGAAGACATACAGATTCAGAACAACATGCAATTCATAGAACGTCCAGTTGAGATCATGGATCATGGGGTCAAGAAACTTAAACGCAGCCGTATCCCGATCGTGAAAGTACGATGGGAGGGCAAACGCGGTGCTGAGTTCACCTGGGAACGTGAAGACCAGATGAAGCTTAAGTACCCTCATCTTTTTACAGTATCTTCGGCTAGTTAATTTCGGGACGAAATTCCCTTAACTAGGGGAGACTGTAACATTTGTGCATTTAGTCATGATAGTTGTAAACAGTGTTAGAACAGTGTGTACATGTTCAGTCAGTCAATGTGAATCATGTGTTATTATGTGCTTGTGTGTTAGAATCTTTATCATTTAACAAGTATGTATTATTTATTTACAGTCGAGTTCACTAGGCAAGAACATTATTGTGTTATATCGAAACAGTGGTGGGCAGCGAGAGTGAGCCCTATATATATACTGCGTTCGGTGTAACATGATAATGTTGGTGCGTAGTGTCAAGACGAATATTATGACGATTAATTCAACAAGAATCGTAATACGTAAGCGAGACTGAGTATAGTTATGGGTGACGATCCATAATGATACGAATGTTGAACTTATAATTATGATTAAACGACTTTAAACATTTTAATACGATCGGAAAACGTACGCGATTGCGGGTATACACGTAATTGTGAATGTTTAACGATTTGTCAACACCCGAAGAGTAAAAATAATCATATTAATTATTTTATATTTTTACAATTTTGAAACTCATCATTTTAATGAGTTTAACAACTCTTTTATTTTAAAACCGCGTAAAATACGCGTTACGTTCCGGAAACGCGAACCGAGCGACCGAAACGGACCCGAACACCACCCGGACTATAAAAGCCTTGAACAAGGCTTAAACCCTCATTTATTTCACCTACACCACTTTCTCTCACTAGAATTTTCGGCTAAGCCTTTCTCTCTCTAGAAAACCCACTTTAAACGTTCGTAACTCGCTTATTTCTCAACGGATTTCATCATTTTTGGTGTCCACGCGAAGCTCTCAACGAGTACTACAAGAAAGTACAGCGGATCGGAGGTTTTCACCGGCCAAAAACGAGGTATGAACCGAAGAAGTTTCGGGAAAATAGGGTTTCTTGTGCCTTTTGTTAAAAACCGACTAAAAACCGGTTCTATCACTTCATGTTCTGATTTCGCACCCCTAGTAACCTCATCTGATGATGAACTAACCTAGATCGTGGCCTAGTGATGAAGATTCGATGAAGGAAATGATGCAGGTGTACAGGTTCGCGGTGGTCATGGAGCCGAACCATTAGGGTTTCCTAGCCGAACCCTTTTGGAGCTATGGCGAGCCCTTGCCGAACTAGGGACTTAGCGAACCCTCTTCTGGCGAACCACTATCAAGAACGAACCTATGGTTCGTCGGTTCCAGCCAGCCGAACCCTAAAGGGGTCTACGAACCTGCACGAGCCATGCTAAGCTTTCACGAATCCTTCATGCATGCATGTCACGAACCTTGATGAGCTATGAACGAACCCTTCTGATGGTTATGGCCAACGAACCCTAGACGAAACTCCATGTGACCGAACCGTGCATGCAGCGAACCCTTGAGAACCACCGAACCCTTTTGTGATGTTGCCGAACCATAAGCAGTAACATGAACCCTCCTTGTTGCTACGAACCTTCATGCAATCGCTTAGCCTATGTCGAACCTTCACGAACCTAGTTGCTGCATATGGCGAACCCTAGTTGCTCCACGAACCCATGATGCAGCAACCCTAGGGCCGAACCTTGTTGTATTACTTGGCCGAACCTAAGGCAAAAACCATAATAGGTTCGCTGCCAATATAGTTAGCCGAGGCCCAACCTGCAAGTTTCTTTACATTACTTGGCCCAAATTGATTCCATCCAGCCCAAACCAATCATAATTGGCCCATGTTATTCCCTTTGATCCACATAGTGGCTTCCGGCCCATTATGAGCTTTAAGTTGGCCAAATTTTTGTCTTTGACATGTTACATAGTCCATAAACAAGTTAGTAGGCCCAATAGCACATTCAATTGGCCCATTATTGAACTAGGTGGCCCATGGCCTTTGATAAGCCTCATGGTTTCATGGGCTTAAGGCCCAATGTGAGGCCTCGATTATGACAATTGTGAATTGATCATAAAGGGGTTAAGTTTGTAACTTAACAATAATCATGAAGATCAATTCACAATCACAAGACTTAAAACAATTGGAACATCTTTTCATAAGTCATGTTAATCAATGGTTGTCAAATCCTAGAACATTTATCATTTATGCATAAGATTTATGCACAAAGGATCATTTCACATTCGTTTCTTGGACCCATGATCAATCAAGAGATTCAAATCATAACTTTCAAGTTTCACAACAACAAATCATGAGAACACAAGTCAATCAATGAATCAAAGTCTATACAACTATAAATCCTATATCTTATGTATGATTACAATGTTATAGGAATCAATTAGAAGTCCTGTTTGCTACTTGCTATCTGTTTTAGTTCAGAGTCTACTGGAGACAGGTGAGAACTTTAGCCCCTCTTTTACTGTTTTTATAACTGTTTTGGGGTGGAACACGTGATCAAAACAATCGTTTACAATCATATTTCATTACACAAGGTGTGTGTATGCTTATAAACATTATGGGTTCATTGTAAGAATCCTAGGAATTCATCAACTGTTTTAAAGGATTTATCAATTACTAAACTCTTTTCACTAAAAAGGTTTTATAAGGGATCTTTGAACTGTTTTGTAACAGATTTACTCAAATGTATTTATGAAGGATAAACACTTTTAAATAAATGATTTTATAAACTCTTTTGTTATAAACCTTGTTGTTACACAAGGTCACTATTTCATGGTATTCAAATCAAGTGGTTCACAACATGGTATTCAAATCAAGTGGTTCACAACGTGGTATTCAAATCAAGTGGTTCACAACATGGTATTCAAATCAAGTGGTTCACATCATGGTATTCAAATCAAGTGGTTCACAACATGGTATTCAAATCAAGTGGTTCACATCATGGTATTCAAATCAAGTGGTTCATTTCATGGTATTCAAAACAAAGGATTTAATTCGTGGAATTAAATCTAGGTTTTCAATTCATGTTATCAAATAAGGCATTAACACATCCGGTTAAAGTAAGGTTCAGAAACATGGTGTCTATTGTTGTAAACAAACTTGTAAAAGCATCAAGTATCATATTCATTAGCGTTAGTACTGGGTGATCACAACAAGGGAAAGCGGACACACACATTGGGGCAGGCCGATTGCTGCAGTTAGCTTTTAAATTTGTTTTATAAACTAACTGCAGATTTCGGTTACATATGGTTTTATCAAAACTGTTGACACATTATCTAACTCCAAACGTGGTTTGGGACTTGATATTATATGTTGACTCTTGTGCAAACAATCATTGGATTGTTTACACTCATTTTCTTACTTGATGTTAGTTTGGGTTGCAGCTCATCCGTGTGAATCTTATGTTGCTTTAACTTACCTATGCCTTATATCATATAATCATGCCTTATATCATATATCATATACTCATGTTTACAAATGATTAAACCTATTGTTCTCACCAACTACGTCTGTAGTTGACAGTTACTTTTCACGTGTTTCAGGAAATCAGGGTTAAAACATTCTCAGAGACAACTAAGGAGACCACACTAAGGATAGAACAAGATGAAGAAACATGATAGGATGGACTAGAAACACACTAAATCCTAATTGTTTACTTGTCTTGTTTGAAGTCTTATTTTGTAAACTATATTTTGGGTCTGTAGTTGTCTTTCTTTTGGTAGATAGATTGTCTGTAACTAAACAACTGTCTAAACATTATGAAATGTAGTAATCCATTGTGGTTGTTCTTATTCAATACTTGTGCATGATTCAACTGTTCATACGTCACCGCGCCGTGGATTCCGCACGTGGCGCAGGGGTGTGACATATGTTATACCCTAAATTCTAACAAGGGCATAATCGTGGTGCATTGCAATGGTGTTGGACGGCTAATGATGCGACTGCAGTCAAGTCTACGTATGCCCTATATATAAACTTGTTGCACTGCATCGGGAGGTTTTCAGTGTTAGTATAGGGTGGAGAATGTTTGAAATTTAGGAACATTTAGTTAATATTAGATATGACCAATTAGAATAGAGATTAGAGATAAGTATAGTTATGTATATGTAATCCTAACTATTAAAACGAACTCATGCGATTTTAGTTTGTATGAATTATGTTGTAAACGGTAGTAACATGTTTCTAACATCCTTAGAAACATGCCGCCACGCCGTCATAACAAAGATAATACAAACACCAACACTTGTGTCTTGCAAACCTACGGATTCTTATGGATCTTATGGAGCTACTGGCATGCTACAATGGATTGTGAAAATGGAGGGAACTTTGGACATGAGTAGTTGTCCTGAGAATCAAAATTTTGGTTTGCTACGGGTTTGTTCCATAAAAGAGCTCTTACATGGTGGAACTCCCAATTAAGGGCAAGAGGAAGAGGTGACGGTTTTGCTATGACATGGGAGGAATTTAAGGAACTGATGACAAATGAGTTTTGCCCCAAAAGTGAGCTACATAAATTGGAGGTTGAATTCTGGAATCATGCTATAAATGGAGTGGAACACATGGCCTAAACTACTCGTTTTCATGAATTGGATAATCTGGTGCCTCATATGTTCCCCATGGTTAGGAAATTGGTGGATCGTTACATTGAGGGTCATCCTCCCCAAACTAGAGGCCATGTGATCGCACTGCTACAACTACTCTTCAAGCTACTATCCAATTATCTGCCACTTTGACTGATGAGTTGGTAAGAACTAGGGTTCTAATCAAGAAAAATTCTTGAAAGAACAAGCAAGAAGGAAAGCTTGAACACCACCACAAGTTCAAGAAGCAGAAAACCATCAAAGGGTATGTTATGTCCACTCCTGTCAATCAAGCTCCTCCCAACAAACAAGCCACAGCTATAGAAAAGAATACACTGGAATACTACCTACGTGTTAAAAGTGTCACTATTATTATGAAGGGGAAGTTTGCATAAAGTGCAAGAAATGTGGAAGATTTGGTCATTGGGTTCAGAATTGTAGAGCTCCTACTACGGTGAACACCAACAATGCTATGCTTGTTACTCCTAGAACGAACAATAGGTAATGTTATGAATGTGAAGACCCTAATCATTTTAGAAACCAATGCCCCAAGCTCACTCAGAATAACAATCAACCTCCATGTGGTCGTGCATTTGCCATAGGCCAGCTGATGCTCTTGAGGAACCAACAGTCGTCACTGGTACGTTCCCTCTTAATCACTCCTTTGCATCAATACTCTTTGATACTGGGGCAGAAAAAAGCTTTGTCTCCCCTAAGTTTGAAGATATTCTAAATTCAGGTCCTTCTAAGTTAGAACCTCCCAATACCGTAGAATTAGCTGATTGAAAACTAATAAATGTTCTCACTGTTATCTGAGGGTGTATGATGACTTTAAATTGCCACACTTTTAGGATAGATCTCATTCCCATGGAACTTGGTAGTTTTAATGTGGTGGTGGGAATGGATTGGCTTTCTAAAAATCAAGCTGAAATCATCTGTGTAGAGAAGATGGTTCGCATCCCACTGCATACTGGCTATACGTTAAAGACACAAGGAGAAAGACCAAGAAATGGTCTCAAGATTATTTCCTATATGAAGTCTGTTAGCTACTTACGTAAACGATATCGCGCTTTCATGGCACATGTAGTGGAAAAGAGGAAGGAGGAAAAGAAGATTCAAGATGTCGCGATCATTAAAGAATATCCAGAGCTTTTCGCTGATGATTTGCCTGGACTCCCACCAACCCGGCAAGTCGAATTCCGAATTGATCTCATTCCGGGAGCAACTCCTGTGGCTAAAGCTCCATACCGCCTAGCACAGTCAGAAATGCAAGAACTTTCCTTTCAACTACAAGAACTGTTGGATAGCGGTTTTATTCGACCGAGTTTCTCACCCTGGGGAGCACCAGTCCTTTTTGTTAAAAAGGACAGATCTTTTCGGATGTGTATCGAGTTTTGGGAGTTAAATAAGTTAACTATCAAGAACCGATACCCTTTGATGAGGATTGATGATCTGTTTGATCAGGGGTAACTTTTTTGTTAAAGATTGATCTTCGTTTTGCTACCATCAATTAAGAGCTCAAGAAAAAGACATTCCGAAGACAGCTCTTCGAACCCGATATGGGCATTACAAGTGCTTAGTAATGCCTTTCGGACTAACCAATGCACACCCTCGGTTTTCATGGACCTTATGAGCCGGGTCTGTAAGCCATACCTTGATTAGTTTTTCATTGTCTTCATTGATTACATACTGATATATATTCCAAAACCAAAGTTGAACATGAGCAACACCATAGAAAGATTTTGGAGATTCTAAAGAGGGAGCAACTATATGCCAACTTCTCTAAATTTGAATTATGGATAAAAGAAGTCCATTTTCTGGGACATGTGATCAATGACAAAAGGATACATGTTGATCCAACCCAGATTGATGCTGTCAAGAACTGGGTAGCACCACATACACCAGCTGAAGTTCAATCATTTTTGGGATTAGCAGGCTATTATATAAGGTTCATTTCAAACTTTTCAAAGATTTCTCTACCTCTCACCATGCTAGCATGGAAAACTCAACCATTTATATGGGATCAGAAACAAGAAGACGCCTTTCAATTGTTGAAACTGAAGTTATGCAATGCTCCCATCCTCACACACCCTGATGGAAACGTTGATTTTGTTGTATATTGAGATGCTTCTAATCAAGGTCTCGGTTGTTTATTGATGCAACGAGATACGATTATTGCCTACGCATCCATACAACTCAAGATTCATGAGAAACACTACACCACACATGACCTAGAGTTAGGTGTAGTGGTTTTTGCCCTAAAGATTTGGAGACACTACCTTTAAAGTACTAAATGTGTCATCTACACTGATCACAAGAGGTTGCAAAACATCTTTCATAAGAAGGAACTCAACATGAGACAAAGACGTTGGGTAGAGCTACTCAACGATTATGATTGTGTTATCCGCTATCACCCGGGGAAAGCCAATATTTTAGCCGATGCCCTTAATCGAAAGGAGAGAGTCAAACCGTCTCTCTTTCGTGTAATGGCAATTGTGCAAACAAGTATTAAAGATCTTATCCTACAAACTCAACAACAAGCTATAGCCAGGGGTGATTTGAAGAGTGCACCACCGATTTGGGAAAATCAAAAGGGAGGGAAACACGTCGGTACACCTAGCACACACCACACTCCGATTTCGAGAAGCCACTACTATATTAGTGGAGGGGATGGGCAGGGCCTATTTGGCTACATAAAAATTAAGTGAGAATGAAAGGTATGGTAGGGTGGGGGGATGGTACAAATGGCACACTCTGCACCACCATCAAGAAAGAAGAGATAAATAAAGTGAGGGATAGACAGACATATCAAAAAATTTGGGAACCATTGTGAGGAGGGTACTAACTAAATGCATGGTTATGGAGTGGGGAGACGGGTATACATAGGCTCTTTTGTATGTCCAGGTTCACATGGATCAAGGGTGTTCTAGGATGGTAGGTGTCATACAAATTTTTACAAAGACATGCATGGGAATGCAAGGATTGCGGGATTCACGTGCATGGGGAAGTAGTCGTGGTTTGGATTGTTCCTACTAGCTCTTATGGACAAATGGGGACCAATACACTTTACTTTGGTAACAATACGTGATGGGCTAAAACATGCTAAATGAAGGGACCACGTTGGGTGGACGGCTGAATGCGTGGCTAATACGTGATCATGGGACACTGCATGGTGCACCACACTTCTAGGTCTTTGGTTTGGGGCCATGATGATTATGACAACTGGTACCTTACCGTCCGGCAAGTCCGTACGGTATGTGTACTTTCACTCTTATCTATGTGTGAATGCTATGAGATAAACCGTGTGTGATGACTATTCAGTGGAAACAATTAACAGTTGTATATATTTCGATGAGAATTGAAATATAAATATACAACAATACATGTGAAATAGCAGTGTGAGAACATATGACAAAAACACATCGGTTGCGATCTGATATCCACCAATAACAGGAATCAGATGGCCGACAAATCAGTAAGAAAATAGTGGGAATTCATTTATAACAATATGAAAACACGTAGGTTTAGTTGAGTCCGTCTATGAGAATGCACAATCAAACAACAGTTCAGTATTGTTTACGAAGGATGAACTGAAAGAGTGTTTGCGTGGGTGACGATTCACACGAACAAATCTGTGAGTTTAACGATCTGAACGATAACTGAAAAATAGAAAACCAAATCATAAAGTGAAAAGTACGATCGTATTCGTAAAGTTAGCGCTCAGTACGAAAACGCGCGTAAGTTACATTTTCTAACGAAACAGCGAAAATAAACTGTTACGAACTTAAAAATAAAAATAAATAAATAAAAATAAAATAAAAATAATATTTATTAGGAATTACCACCTAAAAAGATTTAAGTTCAACTATTTTTATAAAACTATACGTAATTAACGTTAAGTAACGAAACGACGCGAATTAACGCAAACGATCAAAACCGAACACGCTGGTCAACACCCGGGGTATAAAACCCCATCTTCCTCCTCCTTCTCCCTCATTTCAGCTGAGTTCTATCTCTCTCTACAAGAAAAACCGTTTCTCTCTTTACTCTCTCTAGCTTCTCACACTCTCCACCATAGTAAACGCCACCAAATCTCCCGTTCTTGGTGTCTAAACGACCCTCTCAATGAGTAGAACAAGGAAGTACAAGGGATCTAGCCTAAAACGAGCTCCAACAGAAAAATTGTAGAGAAAGGTTCCGGCTAGAATGTGGGTTTTCACTTCTTGTGTTACTGGAACTTGGTGACTGGTTTTAACCATCTAAATCACATAAGATCTGCATGAAATAAAGTTCATCATGTTTAGAAATTGTTGGAATAAAGATCTATGGAGTGTTTTGGATAGTATCGACGGATGATGGCCTAATATCTATGGAAGAACTCGGAAATGAATAGTATCGACGGCTTATGTGAACAAGACAACCCTTCATCGATATAGTTAATCTCGGCAGGCCTAATATCAACCAGCCAGGGTCGAACTTGATGATGATCGATGGGTTCCAAGGAGCCTGAACAGGAAGCACCGATAATGATAGAATCGGAGTGGCTGGGTGTCGATATTAGGTATCCTTGCTGACATTGCTAGTATTGGCAGGGGTGTAGGCGGTGCCGATCTTGTAGGTTGGGTTGTCGATATTAATAACTCATCATCGATATTAATACATCAAGATTATCCAATTGTTATGATCTCAAAGTCAGACAAGACCAATCATAATATAGATCATGAGATTTCAATGTGTTATCCGGTGAACAAACCCTCGATACTACCTTTGTATCCATTGAAAATATATAAAACACCCTCAAAACTTAAAGAAACTATAAAATCAATTGGTTTATAACACATATGGCTTAAAACATAACAAGGGGATTAACCACTAAGCTATATTTCTTGCATAAACTATTATGGTTAACCTAGAAAAAGTGTTAATAAAATTTACTGCAATGTTGATGGAATCAATTCTAATAATTATTGATAAACTTTTTCTAAACACCTTTGCAGCATACGAAATGATTAAGTTCTGTTTTATAACATATTATCTATAATTAATATATTTAAGTTATGATGACCATTTTCAAGTATAGACAACTACTTTAATAACATAAGAGTAATACTCTAAATATTAATCTAGAAAGCGTAAGTACTTAGGAAATACTATGGTTTTCAAAATAAAACGATGTGCTAAGATCAAAATTCAAGTTAAAAACATATGAACAAAGATAAGAAAATATATTAATACTTAACCTATAATTGGTTAAGTGTTAGTGTATTACACCACAAGGAAACTAGGGCTAAACAAACAACAAAGGCTTATAAGTGTTAACCAACTTTAGGGTTAACTCACAAATCAATAACTTATACTTATAAGTTACAAATCACTTTGAATCGAACACAGGATTGTGAATACAACATTAGTACAACAAGTGAGCACATGCATTCCTTGAGTCCTAGTCAACCACTACAACACCAGGTGAGTTCATATTCCCTTTTCTAATCTTTTGATTTTAAATGCGGGCTGAGAAACATGCTAAACTCTTTTATTTATTTAAAAGTTTTAGTGCATTACTTTAATTGTTATGTGATTATGATAATAAAGACTTGCCATTATTATCTAAATTTCTTTCATATCATTATATGTATGTTGTGAGTAAAATGATCATTATGCCATAATCAGGATGATACTTGATAATATAACTTCAAGATATCATCAAATCATTTGAATAACATAAGTGTATTAAGATATGATCTTATAACATTTTGTTATTATAACACTGAGATGACAACGAGATATCACTGAGACAATTACTAGAGATAACAAGAATGATATTCATGAAAATATAATTTCATGATGACATCATTCACCACATTTGCTAACAAGCTCTTATTACACGTGTTAAAGTCATTGATAACACATAACATTGAGACAACAGTTGAGACAATTTTTTGTGATATCGAGGATGACATTATGATAACACACCTTCATGATGTCATCTCCCACATATGCTAACACTGTTTTATAAGACAAGATCTTATAAAACAATGTTAGTGACTAATGATCATAACATTTGTGTTCATTTCATTGAGATCACATAGTTACAATACAAGTGGGGATTTATATGTGAGATGAAACGGGTATCCATAGTTACAATACAAGTGGCATGGAGTTCAGTTAAGCATGTGGTGGGCTGTCGGCTTCATTCGTGATACGTATGCCCTATATATAAGCACGCTTAGCTGGACAATATACTATCTGTAGGTGTAACTATGGAGAGAACATTGGTGTGTGTGTGTTAAAGCAAATCAGTTTAAAACCAGACTCGTGTGTGGGATATCATGAATTGGGAATATCAAATTTCAAACGTTTTCATTTACTAAAACTTATGAACTCACCAACCTAGTGTTGACTGTCTGTTTTAAATGCATGTTTTCTCAGGTGACGGACAGGGGTAGACACCAAATCATCAGGGCTTAAGCTACATGACTTTATAGAAGACCTAGCTTACTTTTGGATGCATATACTTTTGATGACATTATGACTCTTTTTTGTATATCTTGTGCAGATACAAGATGGAAACCATATAATTCTTTTGATTAGATTTACTCAGTTAAATTATGAACACATACTGTTTAATTTAACTTTGTAATTCTATGTGTTAAATGCCATGTTAACATTTATCATTATATATCATGTGCCATGTAAACAATCTGATCATTCGATTATCACACGATATCACGCCCCGAGAACCATCCGCCCGATGGGAAAGTCGATCCAGCCCACTGGCTCGGGGTGTGACAATGGTTTGCTTAGATATTTGCATTTGGGATACATCGACATCCATAAAGAAAATCTTACCTCTCATTAGTTATACAATGAAGAAGGAACACCAGACACATGCTATACGTGAAATGAATTTTCTTGGTCAAAACAAGGACATGGCTTTGAGAATTAATCTAGATTATGTTATGTTATTTTTCAAGTTATTTATATGTGTTTCATTCTTAATGGACATTACCTAATCGTTCTTCCTTTTTTGGGTAGGTTCTATGACTTAGTTTATATGCCCTTGTTTGTATTCTTTATTCTTGTTAATAAAATTTACCAAGGCTTAGCCTTTTTCAAAAAAAAAAAAATGAGAACAAACACATGTGAAAAGATATGGATATACATAGTTGCAATACATGTAGTATTAAATTAAGTTAAGTATGTGGTGGGCTGGCGGTAAGCTTGACCTTACGTATCCCCTATATATAAGCATGCTTTATTGGATGACATATTATCTGTAGGTGTAACTATGAAGAGGACATGTTGTGAGATAAGATAATACGATTACAATAAGACTTGTGTGTGACACTATGACTTAAGAATATCAAATTACAATTGTTTTCCATTAACAAAACTTATGAACTCACCAACCTAGTGTTGACTTGTTTTAAATGAATGTTTTCTCATGTGACGAACATGTTTAGTCACCATATTTCAGGATGCATTAGCTAGTGGACTTTTATAGTGGACCTAGCTACTTTTGTGTGCATATCTTTTGATAACATATTTGTGAATCATCTTTTGTAAATCTTGCGTAGATACAAGATAGATACTTATGACTCTTTTGGGTAGATTTACTTAGTTAAATTATGAACATGACATATGTAATTTAACTTTGTAATTCTATGTCAATGTCATTTAGCATTTCACATTATGTAATTTATCTGCGTTCGGTGTAATGGGATAGTGTTAATACGTAGTGTTATGACGAATACTATGACAAACAATTAATCAAACAAAATCGTAATGCGTAAGCGAGACTGAGTATAGTTATGGGTGACGATCCATAAAGATACGAATGTTGAACTTATAATTACGATTAAACGGCAATAAATAAATAATACGATCGAAAAACGTACGCAATTTCGGGTATACACGTAATTGTAGTTGTTTAACGGTCTGACTATGGACGAAAAGGAAAAATAAGTAAAATATTTTAGTTTACATTTTACAATTTTGAAACTCATCAAAAAACAATTAAAGAAAACTATCTTACAATTAAAAATGTCAACTCCGTAATCGTAACAAAACGCGCGTAAAATACGCGAAACCGAACTCGATCGAGACCGAACACGCGGGGAAACACCTGGAACATTTAAAACCTTAATTCCCTTCATTTTCTTCAAAAAAGAATTCAGCCAAGAAAGCTCTCTCTCTCTCTCTCCATCCCGTAATATCTCTCTCTATAGAATTCTTGAACAAAAATCGCCATAACTCCTTCGTTTCTCGTCGGAATCGCGCGTTTAATATATCAAAACGACCGGCTCGACGAGAGGAAGGCCGGAATCGTGGAAAGAAGGGACTGATCTGCAGGTACGTACTGTTCATCATCTTCTTCGCTGCAATTTCCGATTTCCAGCTCTTATATCTCGAGGTATAGACCTGTAATTAGCATAGGCACACTTGGATTGACCTGGATTATGATTAATTATGGTTGAAAAGGGCTGATTGTGGCTGTAAGGGGTGAAAACAGGGCTGCCATGGCTGAAAGTTGCTACCATCGACACCCACCTGCACACCTGCACTAAAAGCCCTATTTCTATGTCAATGGGTGATGTTTGAGCTGAACATGGATCGTGAGTGGTTGGCCAAAGTCGTGGTGGTTGGATTGGAGGTGTGCCGACGACCCATAAGTGGCTGCCACCACCCTGTCGGCCGAACCAAAACCGAAAACCATCACAATGGAGTAGAAACGGGTTAGCCAAGGGGACCCCGATCTGGACCATCGACCTTCGGGGCTGTTAAACACTCGGTCTCTACGTATAGGGCAGCCGGGTTTAGTCGGAGGTGGGTTTCATTGAGGTTTAAGACCCATCGACCCCAACCCCTCAACCGTTGAGACCCCATCCCCTTCGGATTTTCATGTGTGCATTCCACCCGTTTGGGACAGCCATCCAAGCCTTAAGGCCGACTCAAAACCCTTGTGGTAATTGTGTCATGATGTTCCAAGGATGATGGATGTGATGAACCAATAGGGTAAACATAGAAATCAAACTTAAACACCCACCGAAATGGGTAGTATCTAGGGGGGAGACGTGTAAATAGGTTAAGTCATTTAATCCTTGGATAAAAACTTAAACACTTCTATAAATGCTTGGAACAATTATAAACACTTAAGTCATAAACTTTTCAAGTGGTGTCATATGAACAAAGGGTAAAAAGTCATAAACGCGTGTTGTTTTATGCATAACAAAGCTTATGCGTAAGACCACATGATACTTTTCATACATCGATCATTACTTCATGGATCCAATCATAGTTTTCAAATGGACATAACATACTTGGGATATAGTTAACAAGTAATCTAAACGCAGTTCATGAACAAGTTAGTACAAGTCAATCAAAGAATCAAAGTTAACAACATATCAATGAATCTTATACTATATATATATATCGTTGCAATGACATAGGAATCGGTTAGAAGTTTCGTTGCGTGCTACTTGCTACTTGTTCCGGTTCCGAGTTAACTGCTGTCAGGTGAGAACATTAGCCCCTCCTTTACTGTTTTTCAACTATTTTGGGGTGGAACACGTGATCAAACACTCTTTATACCAAACATATATCATATACATGATTTATGTTACAGTTCAACTGTTACAAGTTCACTTTAGAAATCCTAGGGATTTCTCAACTATTTTCAAAGGATTTATCAACTGTTTATAATGTTTTATCAACTGTTAAACTTGTTGCTACTAAAAAGGTTTTATAAAGGTTCTTTAAACTGTTTTATATCAGCTTTACACTAATGGGTTTATAAATGCTAAACACTTTTAACTAATGAGATTTATAAACTCTTTTACTATAAACTTGTGTTTTCGATAAAAATGATATGTTATAAACCTTGTTATTACACAAGGACTTTCTTTGGTATTCAATCAAGGGTTTCAATACAAGGTTTTCAACCAATGGTTTTCATAGTGGTATTTAATCAAAGGATTTCAATTCATGGTATTCAAGCAAGGTTTTCAAATCATGGTATTCAAACAAGGCATTCAACCAAAGGTTTCAAATCAAAGTATTCAAAAACATGGTGTTCATCGTTGTGAACAAACTTATACATACATCAGGTTACATATTCATATAGCGTTAGTACTGGGTGATCACAGCAAGGGAAAGCGGACACATTGGGACATACCAAATCTGGAGTTAGCTTTTAAATTTGTTTTACAAGCTAACTGTAGAATTGGTTACATTACGGTAATATGGAATTGCTGCTAATTAAGTTTACCAGCATACGTCATATTGACCGGGTTACGTCAACACGGAGTTGTCTTCTGAGTAAACTCGTTAGTACATCTCGTGTTGATGTGTTTTGTGACTAATTTTCTGACTCCAAACGTAGTTTGGGACTTGAGTATTTGTTGATTTCTACAACAGTCTGATGACTGTTTGGACACATTATACATCTTGATGTTAGTTTGGGTTGCACCATCCATGTATTTTCATTCATTGTTTTTATACATATGCCTTACATTGCAGATTCATATTTACAAATGATAAACCTATTGTTTTCACCAACTACTTTTGTAGTTGACAGTATACTTTTCACGTGTTTCAGGTAATCAGGTTTAAGACTTTCTAAAGGACAACTAAGGAGACCATTTTAAGATATAACAAGATGAAGAAACAAGCTAGGATGGATTTAGAAACACACTTAAATCCTGATTGTTTAATTGTCTTGTTTGAGTCTTATTTTGTAAACATTATTTTTGGGTCTGTAGTTGTCATTCTTTTGGTAGCATAGATAGATTGTCTGTAACTAAAAAATGTAATAATCTTTATGAAACTTAGTAATGCATTGTGGTTGTGCATTGCCAGCACGGGGATCCTGCAGCATGGTGATATTGGCATTTGTGGCAATGCGGTAGATTTCCGGTGTTCTATCTACGAACAGGGTTACCGGGGAGTTGCAGGGGTCTGATTGACAGGTGTCGCCATGACATACCCTTTCACTGTCTTCTGCTTTCTGTGCCGGTATTGCTCCGGCTTCATATTTGACTCATCTTTGGCCGTGGTAGGCTCATC